>ML779587.1:158774-180498 GCA_009831015.1 Picea engelmannii | reverse complement strand
CATGCAATCTATTTGATTTATGTTTAAGTTTTTGAGGCTAATTTTAAGTGCCATATTTTTTGTTATCATATTTGATGAGATGAATTGATGGAAAACCTATCGTTTTATAGATTTTAAGGATGGAAATGTCATTAATATTTTTTATGCACAAAATTTTCTGTATTCTAAGTGTTGTTTCTATTTAAAGAGTTTTTAACTGATATTTTCCCAGTTGCCAAGTTTTTCCATATCCCAAATTCACTGACTTTTTGTCAATCCCAAGTCTCACAACCTTGGTTTGATGTGAGTTTAAGTTGGGTGGTTGGTGTGCATTGTAGTCAAAGCATGGAAACAATATAATGGGCATGCCATATATTGGTCTTAGGGATAAATAAATATTAGGAACATAAACTACCACTCTCCAAAATGAATGAAATCATCTCCATACAAGCTTGGCTATTAAGCAAAGTTCATTCATATTATAATCAGAATAAGATTTATTAAAAATGAAACCTTCTTTTAGAGAAAAATTCACAATGAATTCAAGATGACAAAATAAAGAGGATGGCAACACTTTAACGAGATAATGCTTTTCAGGAAAAATATTGTTTGAACTAACAAGAAACTTGACAATTATAGAATTGATTTATGTTTTTGTTGATTACACCATGTAAACCAATTTCCCTTAGTATATATCTAGAAGGAAAATCCATGGGGTAAGTAAGATTTATTGTCCAAATACTCAAAATAACACGCTCAATCAATATACAGAGTGTACGCCAAATGTGAGTGTGGAGAAAAACTTCCTTACAGTTAGGAAAAAATTCCTCCAAATAACCCAAGTACATCCATATATCCAAATCATATGTTCAAATGCTTCACCTATGCATTCAATCCAATTACATATACATTCAACCCCATATATACCCCCCATTGGGTCATAACATAAGTACCCCCATTCGAAAAACTATCCTAAAAGATTTGTGGCTAAATCTTTTGCATGTGATGAAACCAAGTAATCAAGCTAATTATATTTATGCTCTCATACAATATGATTATTCATCCATCCATACTTAGTTATTTTCAGTGTCATTCTTTGATAGCTTCCTTTCCTTTGATTCCTTAAATATTTGGTAATATCTTGTTGCATAATTATTCCTCGATGCCCTATTCCATTAATATTCTTGACTTTACCATCTTATTCCTTGGTAACATTGATGTGGCACCAAATCTCATGGAGTAAAAGAGTAAAATCTCTCTTTAACTCTTCTATCAAAAATAATTTTCATCTTATTTTGATATTCTTAGAATCTCTCATTGACTTGTTATTTGGTCTGTTGCACCTTAATTATATGATAAACTCTTATAATAAGATCATTAAGCTCTTCATTTGCATCCTATATTAATACTAATATTAAAATGGTAATATTAAATCAAATAAATTTTTATTTATTTTTTTAAATAAATATTATTCGTTGCACTTGCGACGACAACTTAAATAGTTGCGATAGTTTTGAAATATAAATAACAAAATTTGTTGTCACAAGTGCGACGAAAACTTAAATAGACGCGACAATTTTGCTATGTAAACAACAAAAAGTTGTCGTCGCACTTGCGACGACAACTTAAATAGCTGCGACAGTTTCGCAATATAAACAACAAAAGTTGTCATCACGAGTGCGACGACAACTTAAATAGCTGCGCCAATTTTTCTATGTAAACAATGAAAAGTTGTCATCGCACTTGCGACGACAAATTAAATAATTGAAATAGTTTTTCTATGTAAACAACGAAAGTTTTCGTTGCAAGGGTCATCGCAATTGAGACGAAATGTTGGTTTCACATATTTTGACTAAAATGTCATATTGGCGACAATATTTATTTTTTGTCGCAATTCTGATACGTTCACTAGGGGCATCACTCTTGCAATGTTCATTCAATTTTGTCGCAATTTCCACATGACACAAAATGATGTTTCAGAGAGTCCAAATTCGTCGCAAATTCCACAAAATAGCCATCGTAAGAGCGTCGAAATAGCCGTCACAAAATGACCCAAATTTGTTAGTGCTAGTAATATGATGTCAAAACTTGTTTATCCCTTGAACGAATGCAAGAAACTCTTTTTTGGTGACAATGTAATTCATTTTAGCAGGTGTGAGGTTCTTACTAACAAAGTAGATGCAATAATATAACTAATTTTCTTTCTCCCCTAGGACATCTCCGAGAGTGTTGTTAGAGGCATCCATGGAAATGTGAAATGAAAGAGACCAATTTGGTCATCTTGGAATGGGTGCAACAAAAAGGTTTTATTTTAAAGTATCAAATGTATGTTGACAACGATTATTCTAGGAAAATTCAACGTATTTAGAAAGTAACTTAAACAATGGTGCAACAATATTTGTGAAATTATCTATAAATATTCTATAATAACCAACATAACCAAAGAAACTCCTTACCTCTTTTGAAGTGTTAGGAACTAGGAGATTTCAAAGAACTTCTATTTTTCCAGGGTCTACTTCAATCCATGTAGAAGAGATGATATTTACTAGAACAACACCTTTATTTAGCAACATGTGACATTTTTCATGACTTAAAGAAAGGTTGCTTGCTTGGAATATGATTAATAATTTCTCAAGGTTATCTAATTCTCCTTCAAATGAGTCATTGTAGATAGTAAAATCATCCATATACACTGCAACGTAGTCATAGATTAATCTTGAAAATATTCCTAGCACTGCTCTCTGGAATGTGGCTAGAGCATTACATAATTCAAAAGGGAAACAATCGATAAGAGAATGTCCCCCATGGGAATGTGAATGTAGTTTTATCTTCATCCTCTGGTGCAATGTGTATTTGGTTATATCCACTAAAAATGTCTAGAAATGAAAAATACTTCTTTCCTGCTAGCGTGTCTATTAATTGATCAGTAAATGGAAGAGGCAAATATTACTTCATGGTGGATTTGTTCAAACCTAGGTAATTCACACAAATTCATCATTTTCCATTGTATTTTGGGACTACTACAAGAGGGAGACCCATATACTATCAGAAATTTGATAGATAAATCTAGGATCAAGAAAAATTTTCAATTCATCTTTAATTAATTCGTTAAGGGATGGGTTCATGCACCTTTATGGATACTTGATAGCATGGTTATCACTTTGAGTATATATTATATGATGAGAGAAAGTGTCAGGGTGTATACCTTTCATGTCATGGTAGTCCCATGCAAAAGAATTTGATTTTTCTCGTAAGACTTGGGTTATTTTTTCCTTCATAGATTCATTCAGATGATAATTTCTATGAAAGTTTTTACCTTGGATGATCTCAACAGGCATGTTGTAACACTTATTTTTTTTGTGTTCGATGCCACAGTATTACATAATGAAAATATGTATGCTAGATCATTGGTTTCTTTCACATTAGTCTAAAATAATTGATCTAATGGAGGAGAAAATAAATAATAATTTATGTAAAATCTAAATTGCAGAGAAAAGTGTTGATTTTGTTTTCCTCCATGTTTCATTTGAAAGTCATTCCTTGATCTACTATAAAAATTGGGTGTACAAATTTCTCATAATTGTTTTCATTTTCATATCAAAAAACAAATTCCATCTTAGTGAGGGGTTTCGCAGGTGGGTATAAGGTCACTTGTTTCATTGAATCCCCATGTGAAATAAACATGTTTCCATATCTGCAACCTATAAAATCATATGCGGTAGAAATCCATGGCCTACCAAGGATTACGAGATGTCCTCCAAAAGAAGACTTGGGTTGTAATACCATGATATATATGGGGTACTCCAACAAATACAAAGAGACAACAACATCATCTAAGACTCCCTCCAGTTTTATCTTTGATGTGTTTGCTAATTCAAGGATAATATGAGTTGGATGAAGGTTAGTAAAATTCAATTGCTCCATGGTTTCTATGGTAATAATGTTAATGGTTTCTCCAAGGTTGATAAAGTATTTGAAACATATATCCCATTAATGTTCACAAATACAATGGGGTTACCAGGATCTACATATTTATCCACAAAAATATTTCTAGACATAAAATTTGTAGATTTTCCAAGGAATTGAATGGTGGGTGGTTCATTCTTCTTTATTTATAATTTTTTTAAACATAATTCCTTGAATTTTGTTGCATAGATAGATATGTATTTGAGGGATTGCAACAAAGGAATTTTTATGCAAACATTTTTTGGTTTTGTGATCAGGTCATATTCATAGTGAGCTACTAGTTTATTTAGTCTTAACCTATCTTGATAGGTAGTTTCTTTGGAGGAAGGGGGATTCTATGAATCAGTATTTTTTTTCCTTATTATGGTGGGAGTATCATCATTGGTTTTTTGATTAGGAGTTTCCTCCTCTTGTTCTTCTTCAATGATGATAAGGGGTTCTTTTTGGAGCACTTTTTTTATCGCAAGTGAATATACTGCAATCCTATTTGTGTAACCAGATAGGTGGGAGAAGAATGTAGATTAGTGAAAAAATAAGGATGAGATACCTTATTATATATATTAGGAATAGGATGGACATGGAGTTGTGTAGGTATATGAGGTTGGTTGGATGGAAGTTGCAATTTTTTGGGTTGTGTAATTTTTTATGGAGCTTGTGTTGGATAAAGTTGTGACAGGTATTCTTATGGAAGTTGTGAGTATTGTTGAGTTTGCATCAAATAGGAATAAACATGCATATTCTCATAGCCAAGTCCTCACCATCCCTATTGCCAAGGATGGTTTTTTTGGGGGGGGGGCATGCTTACCATGGCATTGCAGGATTCCAAGGTGGATATTTATGTCCATAGTAATATGAAGAATTTGAAAATATATAATTTGATGACATACCTAGTGGAAAAGGTTTCCATGGATTATTTGGTGCCAAGGTACAAAGTTGTTATGTTTTCTCATTCCCTCTTTGGTATATCACTTTTAGTCCAGGAAAATAAGGACAATGTTCTATCAAGTGTTCACCTTCACAAATAACACATATCTCAATTTTATTCAAGAGGAATTATTTCAATGGATGTCTTTGCCTACTCCTAGGTAAAAATATAGATAAGTATTCATTTTGTTTCACTTGCCTCATCTTAATTTACAAAGTATCAAGCTGAAAAATGAGGGTTCCAAGAATGCTAGTCTTAAAATATTCCAATAAATTTCCTAACTTTTCCCTGGTTATTCCACTGCTTGATGCAAATTTATAAGCTTTAGAAAAATTATTATGAGCTCCCTAACCATATCTTGTTTGAATTCATCAGTACTTCATGCACATTTCAAATATTTTTTCAAAAGATAATTGGGAAATATTGTAATGATCCCAAGCCAAATTCTTTCTTGGAATCACTAACTACTACTAATTTATTGAGTTATTAAGTGCATACAAGATTCATCAACACATGGAGATCACAATATATTCAAGATGTAAAAGCACAAGAAAATATTTGACCTTTTTATAATGAGCAATGTAAGATCAATACAATAGATGGCCGATCTGGCATAAACCTCATATGGTTGTACAAGCAATAGATATGAGCTTCTACAAAATGCTCCCGAGATTACAAAATAAGCCTACGAAGGCTAGATATACAATGAAGACTAAATCAAGAAGATCTGAACTATACTAATGCTCAACCTCCAAGCTGGAATGTGCCATGTCTTGCTAGAATGTTGAAGCCCTGAATAATTCTTCCCTGCTACCAAAAGTGTCCAATCATCCTGAGAAATATGCCAAATGATAGATCGGGCTACTGTAAGGAAAACCCAGATGTCCAAATTCCCAAATCCACTCTCAAACCCTGTAGATCTAAATTCTCCATGGAATGGTGTGCCCCACTGGATGATTGAAACCCTAGCTGGTTCAACCCTGATGAAGGAGGCATCCAAATGCTTTGAAACTCTCTAAGAATATAGATTGGGCTATGAGAATCCCGTGGGAGAAGTTTTGGGCTCAAATCTCAAGCACATCTCCCTAGATCTGAGTTTTACTAAATTACAGGACGTCCCCTATGGCTCCATGACGTCCCAATCTATAGACAAATGTAGAATGATGATAACCCTCCAAAAAATCACTCAAACTGATGGTCCTACCCCTGCAAACAAAACCCAACTGTCGGAATGGCCCCAGGCCCTCAGGATAAGCTAGATTGAACCTCCCTCGATAAGTTGGCCTTGAGACTAGAATGGTGTGGAGGAGTCTTTCATCCCCGAGACCAAGTTGTGGAACAAGGTGAGTGGATATTTCACCACTGAGTTTCTCACAAGGGTTTGTACAGTAAAACCCCCAAACTGAATGCTCAAGAGCAATAGAAAATGCTAATCCAAAACTAGAATGAATAATAGGTGCACCCTAGCCTCTTACTTATACTTTTCCTTCTAATTCTCTGTTGAGTTAGGTTAACTCCCAGGGTTAATCTTCTATTCTTCTATTGAGTTATGTTTTACTCCTTTATCCTTTTCCTTTCTTAAGTCAACTTAAATATATAACTTTTAACTTCTTAACTTTTCCCCCCTCAGTGTGAGACTATAACCTAGTGGGGGTGCTGAGGCCACTGAGTCTCCTCATGCCTCTCTAAGAGTTGGGGGACATTACAGTCTCCCCTACTTGAAATTACTTGTCCTCAAGCAATTCCAAACCTGCTTCTCTAACCACGTGCTCCTACTCCCAAGTGGCATCCTCAATGGGTAAATCCTTCCACCTGATCAGATACTCCTTGATGCTTTGGTTTTGGAGCCTCTTCTCTCTAACTTCTAACACCTCCTCTGAAATCAAAACAAGTTGTCCCTCCTCATCCATGGAAGGCAATGCCTTAATAGGCCTGATGTGTTGACCGAGGGATTTTTTAAGGCACGAGACATGGAAGACGTTGTGAATTTTTCTACCCTGTGGAAGCTCCAGCTCATAAGCTACTGCCCCTATCTTCTTCATGACTCTGTAAGGTCCAAAGAAACGTGGTTGCAGTTTCTCTACTCCGCTTCTCTTAATGGAGGCCTGCTTGTATGGTTTCAAACTCAAATAGACTAAATCACCAACCTCAAAGGTGCGATCAACTTTGTGCTTGTCTGCTTGGACCTTTTGCTGGTTTTGTGCCCTCTGTAAATGATCCTTCAATTCCCTGAGAATGTCTTGGCTCTATTGTATCCAATCCTGTACCATCGGAGCCCTGTTGTCACTAAATGCAATCTCCACAAATGATAAAGGATCATAGTTATATAAATCTCTGAAGGGTGACATGCCAATGGACATATGTTGGGTGGTGTTGTAGCAATATTCTCCCAAATGTAACCATCTGACCCATGCTTTTTGTTGTCCTGCTACGTAGTTTCTGAGGTAACCTTCCACCCATTTTTTGACTATCTCAGTCTAACCATCCGTCTAAGGGTGATAGCTAGTACTAGGAGTCAATGTCGTACCCACTAATTTGAACAAATCCTGCCAAAACGTACTCATGAATCTGCTATCCCTGTCACTAATGATGGTTTTGGGTAGGTTGTGTAGTCTGAACACCTCTCTGAAAAATAATTCAGCCACCCGTGTTGCACTGAAGTCTATGGCTATGGGAAAAAAGTGTGCAAACTTCCTCAACCTATCTACCACCATGAAAATGAAATCTTTCCCCTGTGCTCTGGGCAACCTGGTGATGAAATCCATGGATATACTTTCCCACTTGTGCTCTGGAATAGGTAGGGGCTGCGACAGTCCTGCAGGGTATGTGTGATCATCCTTGTTTTCTTGGCATGTAGTGCATTCTTTGACATGCTTCATCACATCTTCCTTGAGGCCTTTCCATGCAAACCTCTCTCTCACTTGCCTGTACATCTTATTGATGCCCTGATGCCCTGCTACTGGTGAGTTATGACATGCATGCAGAATCTTAGCTTTGGGAGCTAATCCAAGAACTAAAAAGATCTAGCCTTTGTAATAGATGAGGTCATTTATGACCCTGAAGTTGTCATCATGTATTTTCCCATCTAACAATTGACAAGTGAACTAATCCTTTGCATATTCCACTATCAAGTGTTCCTTCCAGTCGACTGACATACTGGACATGGAAAAAATGGATGGCCTTCTGGATAATGCATCGGCCACTGTGTTGTTCTTCCCTTTGAAGAATTCAATGTCAAAGTCGTAGTCTTGTATTTTGCTTACCCATTTTTGTTGTCTTTCATTCAAATCCTTCTGCTCCAATAGGTATTTAAGACTGTTATGGTCTGATTTGACCACAAACCTTGCACCTACCAAATATTGCCTGAATTTGGCTAGTGCTTGCATGATAGCCAACATTTCTTTGTTGTAAATGTTGTAAAGTAGTTCAGGACCCCTGATTTTCCGGCTTTCATAGGAAAGGGGGTGTCTGTTCTACATCAACATGGTCCCTATACCTTCCCCCGAGGCATCACACTCCAAAGTGAAAGGTATGTCAAAATCAGGAAGAGCTAGAACTGGGCAGGTGCTCATAACCTCTTTCATTTTCTCCATCATGACTTGGGCCTCATCCTTCCATTTGAAGGACCCCTTTTTGGTCAGGTCGGTCAAGGGTGTGCATAGTTGAGAAAACCCTTTGACAAATTTCCTATAGTATGTGCATAGGACTAGGAATCCCCTCAGTTCTATGAGTGTTTTCGGAGTAGGCCATTCCCTAATGGCTGTTATTTTCTCCTGGTGTACTTGTACCCCTTCTTCCCCTATGATGTGTCTGAAGTAAAGCACTTCTATCATTCCAAACTCACACTTGGATTCCTTGGCGTATAGTGACTGTTCTTCCATGATTGACAGGATTTGGTCCACATGTCGAAGGTGTTCCTCCCAGGTCTTGTTGTAAATGAGCAAGTCATCAAAGAATACCAACAAGTGTTTCCTCAGCTGTTTGTTGAACACATGGTTCATGCAAGATTGAAATGTGTCTAGGGCATTGGTTAACCCAAAGGGCATCACCAAAAACTTGTAATGGCTGTAGTGACACCTAAAGGCTTTTTTTGAGATGTCCTCCTCCCTCATCTTGATTTGATGGTAGCCCGAGCGAAGATCAATTTTTGTGAAATATATATCTCCATGCAGCTCATCCAGCAACTCATCAATCCTGGGTATGTGATACCTATTTTTGATCGTCTTTTTATTCAAAGCTCATAAGCCAATGTGCATTCTCATCGTTCCATCCTTCTTCTTCACCAAGACTATTGACGAAGCAAATGGGCTTGAACTTGGTCTGATGTGTCCCATGTCTAGAAGCTCCTTGATGGCCTTCTCTATCTCGTATTTATACTTCTTGGGATGCCTATAGGGTGTGGTGATAACAGGCTTAGCCCCAGCTTCTAGCTCAATGATGTGCTCAAACCCCCTGTCTGGTGGCACAACTAGAGGAATCGACCCAAACACTTTCTGGTGCTTGTCAAGGATTCTTTTGATCTCTAGTGTGTAATGCACCTTTCCCTTCTCATCCACCCATGTTGAGACCTTACATTCCACTTTATATACAATTTCTTCCCTTCTGAATATGGCTTCCATCCTCTTGGCCGTGACCACTCTGGCAGAGTTACATGTCATGCCTCTGAGCATAACCTTTCGTCCTCCTTCCTCCACAAAGGACATTTCCATGGTCTTGTAATTTGTGGTGATGGGTCCTAAAGTGATGAGCCACTGCACCCCTAGGATGATGTTGGTATCAGGAAGATCCATCACATACACATCCTGAACTAACTCATGCCTTCCCAAGGTGAGTTTCATACTTGGTATGTACCTGTTACAGGGCATAGTACTAACACCTGCTACCTCCACTTTGATTCCTTCAAACTCTACTATAGGTATGTGCCTCCTCTTCAGTAATGCTCCATCAAGGAAATTGTGGGAAGCTCCTCCATCAATCATAACTGACACTGTCTGTCCTTGTAAGACCCCTCTCATCCTGAAGGTGTTGAACTTGGGTACCCCACTGATAGATGCCAACGTAGCCTTCTCTCCAGCCGCACAGTCTAGTTCTGGAACCTCCTCTTCTGCTGCCTCTAATGTTTTGGCCTCCATGTTTTGTATCTGACCATACTCATCCTCTTCTTCATCATTTGAAGTGACCTCAATGTAATGTACCTATCCTCATCCCATGCACTTGTGTGAGGGATTCCATGGCTCCTTGCATGTGAAGCAGAGTTGCTTCCTTCTCAGTTCCCTCCTGGTGTTGCCATCTATTCTGCCACAGCCCTTGTCATAACCCTTATGGTCACGTCCTCCCTGGTTTATGGGAGGCCTTTGATCTCTTCCACCATTATTAAGAGGTGGTCTGGGTATGAATTTTGGTTTAGCAGCTAGACCCAGATCCCTCGTCTTCCAAATGGATTCCTGTAGGTTGGTAGGCTTGAAGGCCTTAACCCAACCCTTCAAGGGTTCCATCAATCCTTCTATAAAGAGCATCATGAGCCTGGTTAGGGACATATCTTACACCATCACTGCCAACCTCTGGAACTCATCAATGTATGCCTCAGCCATACCTGTTTGCTTGAGTTGGGTGAGCTCCTGAAAATGTAACTCAGGATCTCCTAGATCAAATATATCAATGAGCCTCTGAGTGAATTCTGTATAGGATACAATCTGGTTGAGGCCAAGTGTGGTGAGCCCATGTTACCACCATTCCTGGGCCTTACCATCCAAGTAGATAGTGGAAAAATTGATGGCCTCCATCTCTCTCATGGGGTTAAGCTGCAGGTAAGTATCCAGCTTTTGCACCCATGCTTGTGCTGTCATCTTAGCCATACCATCAAAGTATGGAATCTCTATCTTCCCTGCCCTTCGCTCAAACTCAAAGATGCCCTTGTGGTTCATCCTAGGCTGGTTTCTGAACCTGAGTTGACAATACTGGTCTAGGCACATCTGTCTTTGAACTTTCATATCCAAGCTATAGTATTCCCTGGTACTCCTGGCTAATTGTTCCGCAAAATATTCAACCTATTCATGTTTCCCTTGCTCATCTGTGAATGTGGGCATGTATGGTCTGGGGTTAGCTTTGCTACCTGAGTGTTGGCCTAGCGGTTCATCCATGAACACTGGCACGTATGGCCTATGATTGGTCCTGCTACCCATCTACCCATGGAACGTGCCACCTCCAAGACTTCCTTCAGATCCCGGTGCCTTCTCCGGGTTATATCTGACTTCCTCATGGGTTCCACCGGACCCTCCAGCCTCCTTATTCCCATATGTATCAGGATCTTTTCCTCGATGGGTTACTTGCATCAGAAGGTCAGTTATCCTAGTTTGGTTCTCGTTCATTTTCTATAGATTCTCATCAACTTTCTTCAAGGTTTTAGAGATTTCGGCCTATCCCCTTCTGTTGGTTTCCTAATACTCATCCAAATGTCGGACCAATGTGATTTCTGTGTGGTTCATGTTTTGCTGGAAATTACCAAATTCGGTTACTAAGAGAGCCAAGCCTTGAGGCTCAGGGTCATCTCCTAACCCTTCCATTTCTGCCTCTATTTCACTGTTGTTTTTCTTCCTTGGACCCATAAAAATTCCCTTGTACTTCTGCATGCACCGATCTCTCCATAGGTTTGGAGGATCGAGGCTTTGATACCACTGTAATGATCCCAAGACAAATTCTTTCTTGGAATCACTAACTACTACTAGTTTATTTAGTTATTAAGTGCATACAAGATTCATCAACACATGGAGATCATAATATATTCAAGATGTAGAAGCACAAGCAAAGATCTAACCTTTTTATTATGAGAAATGTAAGATCAATACAATAGATGGCCAATCTGGCATAAACCTCAGATGGTCGTACAAGCAATAGATATGAGCTGCTACAAAATGCTCCCGACAATACAAAATAAGCCTCCAAAGGCTGGATATACAATGAAGACTAAATCAAGTAGATTTGAGCCATACTAATGCTCAACCTCCAAGATGGAATGTGCCACGTCTTGCTAGAATGCTGAAGCCCTGAATAATTCTTCCCTTCTACCAAAAGTGTCCAATCATCCTGAGAAATATACCAAATGATAGATTGGGAAACTGTAAGGAAAACCCAGATGTCCAAATTCCCAAATCCACTCTCAAACCTTGTAGATCTGAATTCTCCACGGAATGTTGTGCCCCACTGGATGACTAAAACCCTAGCTGGTCCAGCCCTGAGGAGGCATCAAAATGCTCTAAAACTCTCCAAGAATATAGATCGGTCTATGAGAATCTTGTGGGAGAAGTTTTGGGCTCAGATCTCAAGCAGATCTCCCTAGATATGAGTTTTACTGAATCACAGGATGTCCCCTATGGCTCCATGACATCCTAATCTACAGAAAAATGTAGAATGATGATAACCCTCCAAAAAATCCCTCAAACTGATGGTCCTACCCCTACAAACAAAACCCAACTGTCGCAATGGCCCCAGGCCCTTCGGATAAGCTGGATCAAACCTCCCTCGATAAGTTGGCCTTCAGACTAGAATGGTGTGGAGGAGTCTTTCATCCCCAAGACCAATATATGGAACAAGGTGAGTGGATATTTCACCACTGAGTTGCTCACAAGGGTTTGTACAACAAAACCCCCAAATTGAATGCTCAAGAACAATAGAAAATGCTAATCCAAAACCAGAATGAATAATAGGTGCACCCCATCCTCTTACTTATACTTTTCCTTCTAATTCTCTGTTGAGTTAGATTAACTTGTAGGGTTAATCTTGTATTCTTCTGTTGAGTTATATTTTACTCCTTTATCCTTTTCCTTTCTTAAGTCAACTTAAAAATATAAATTTTAACTTCTTGACTTTTCCCCCCTCAGTGTGAGACTGTGACCTAGTGGGGGTGCCCAGGCCACTGAGTCTCCTCATCACCTCTGTAAGAGGTGGGGGACATTACAAATATCCCGAGACCCCATCAAATTAATTACATTCATTGATTAATCTGAAATACCTCTTAAGAAGATGGTCCTAATAGTATCCATAATTAGTTTTTCCTATTTGGATCTATGTATATTGTACATAAATATTTCTATGTAATCCTCTAATCTCTCATCTTCCTTCTATGTCATCCTAAAAATTTCTTCCCTTACGTCCCTATCCTTATAGTATTCTTGGTATTTTCTAAGAAATGTGGTTCTCATCTCATCCCAAGTTCTCATAGTATTCCCCCCCAACCCCATAAACCAATGCAAGATTGAGTATTTATGGGTGGCGGGTGTTAGGACCCTATAATGTACCTTTTTGTTCACACTTTTTTCTACCATTACATCCCTTTTCCACTTACATTTAAGCTTACATTATCACCTTACCTTATCTTTCCAAAGGTATATAACGTCTCTTCTCTTTCCTATATGTTTAATTTGTTTTACATATAATTTTACATTACTCTCATACTTAACCATCGATCAAGAATATATAAGTGTTGAAACAGTTTGAACTGTATATTATTGTTGTTGTTTGAAGGCCATTGTTGAAATAGTCAAAAGCACACAAACCCCATGGTCTGTGATGTTGAAACAACAATTCACACAACAGAAAGAAGAAGTTGTTACACTGACCACAATAGTCGCACCCTGAGCCAGAATTAACCATTGCTATTGCTTGAGACCACGTTGCTGAAATAGTCAGAATGCAAATCCCATTGCTGAAACAACCCACGATTTGCAATGCTGAAACAGTACACAACAACAGTAAAAAGAAGATAAATAAATAATTTGTTACACCAGCCGCAACAACTACACCTCACCCAACACCATTTCAACTATTGTAATGGCATTCTGTTATGGGAGACCAGGATATCCTATTCCAGTATAGAAGATTAGATCTAACTAAGAATAGGATTCATATGTGCACATGTATTTTGATGACTAACTATATTGAGGGGATTCTCCTCTTTAAATAAGGGGAAATCATCATTAGGGGATCCTACTTGGCTAAGCAAGGAATTACAGAGAAGGACGTGTTTACTTCAGACATTGTAACATGATACAGTTGACAGATGAATAAAAGATTATTTTGAGCATTCCTTCCTAGTTCCTTTCAATTCTGGGGAATCTTGTGAGAAGGGAGGGCCCACCTTCTTAACAAGATTCACCCATTAGTTCTGTAGTGTGTTAGTATTTTTTTTTTCATGCATTGATTAAATTTTGTTTTGTTGAAACTCTACTTTACTTAACTCTATTTTGTTGAAACTCTGCTTTACTGATTGTTACATTGTTTTCATATAATTCATGCTTGGGTAACTGTTAATCATTCTAATTAGCAATTTTGTTTGGTGAATTTATGAAATCGTGATAATCAGAGACAGGTGTTGAAGATTCCTTCTTGGGGAATAGGTCATGTTCTCTGATAAGAGATAGCTAGACTTCAGTGCATGTCAATCATTTTGATTAGTAATGAGTTCATGAAAGTGTGATAATCGGAAACAGGTGCTGAAGATTCCTACTTGGGGAATAGGGTCCTATTCTCTGTTATAGAATAATTGGTCTTTCCTTTTGCAGTATCCTAATAGATTTATTTCCTAGGTTGTTATTTCTTAGTGTAATCCAGGATTCTTTGGCTGATTATTTCTTTAAACTTTGAACTCTGCAATAGGTAGGTTGCTTTTCTGTAATCCAAAGTAGAACTTTAGTTTGTTCAAGGCAATGTGTGATTAATGTACTTTTACTACAACTCTAGATTGATTTTGAGATTGAGCATATACAGTGTGTGATTGCCTTTGAAATAAACAAACTTCTCTGGGTTAACAATTTATGTAACACTTGATTGTTTAGTTAATAAGCAATTACAGTGACCAACATTTTGGCGTCATTGCCATGGAAGGTAATTATAGATTTCAAAATCACTTATGTTCTTTAAGATATAAAGATTTCATGAGAGGACGCAGAGACCCCAAAGAAACTGACCCTACAGGTGGTAGGGGTAGAGGAAGGGGAGGAAGAAAGACTTATATTGATGAGATTATATCAAAATATGAATATGTTGCTCCTCAAGGACCAAACTCTCGGAAACCAAAATCCCAACCTTCCTTTCAAGAAAACTTTGAAATGGGGAAAGAGATTTGGAGCCCTGAGACAGTTGAGAAACCAGTAGGAAACATTGAGGACAGAGAAAGCACAGCAGGGGAACAAACATAAGAAAACATGGATGAGTATAATGAAGAACTGCATCATGAAGAACAGGTAGGTCCTGAAAGAGAGGTAAATGATGAAAACTCTATTTCCACCTTAGGATTTTCTATTGGTGATCTTCCTAGAGGGGTAGCTCCCATGAAGAAAATTCCACTCTCAGTGTTACCTAGTTTTCATTGTTTATCTTCAGAGGATCCTGATGAATTCCTTTTTGAGTTTGACATATTATGCAAAAGTTATGATTACATTTCCAATGCTAAAAAATTAAAGCTATTTCCAGCAACATTGAAAGGAAATGCACTAAGATGGTTCATGAGTCTTGGAGATCATGTAATCACAACATGGGATCAGATGAAACATAAATTCCTGCATAAATACCAGGACTATTGTTGAACAAGAGAAAAAAGAGAGGGACTATTCAAAATGATACAGAAAGAGGATGAAAATCTGGAGGACTTTGTAGAAAGGCTACAGTATAATCTACAAAGATCCAGTCACCCTGATGTAAGTAAGGATATTCTTAAAACAATATTACTAAAAGGAGTGAGGGATGACTGTCTAGATATGATGAATATGCTTGGAAAAGGGGACATATCTAAAGAATCATATGATGAAATTGTTAACCTATGTAAAAGATGTTCAAGAGGAGCTTCAAGGAATAGATCAAATAGCAGGGACACCACATTTTCAAGAGTTCAAAAATCAGCCAGTGGGGGAGTAAGAAGAGATGAAATAGGTAATTTACTTGAAGGTTTTAAAACTGAAATGTTAAGATCTTTTGCCTCACAAATTGATACCCTACAGATTCAAAAGAAACAAGCCAAAGAAGAAGCAGCTCTGTCCATCTTTTGTTCTAAATGTAGAGACAAGCACCCACGAAGGGAATGTCGATTGAACAAAAAGCCAATCTGCACCATCTGTGATAAGGATCATGAAACTCAACAATGCCCTTCTTTACCAGGAATCAAAGCAGCATTACAACCAACTGATGAAGAAGCTAAAGCTATCTATCTGTTGACACAGAGAAGGCAATGGTAGCTGCGGGGACAAGGTATGAATCCTAATATGCCATTTACATATTCTAATCATTGGAATAACTATCCTTCTTTTAATCAAGTGAATTACCATCCCTATAATCAAATGCAATACCTAAATCAAATGAATTACCCACCCATGCAACAAACTAACCCTCCCTTTGTTGATCCATCAATGTGGACTCCTTGGCCTCCACAAAAACAACTGTACCTTAACCAATGGAATCCAAATTGGAGAGGGAAACAACCCCCGTTCCCAAATAAATTACCTCAATCACAATTTCTGCAAACACTCTCCTTACCATTAGGTACTCCACCAAACAATCAAATGATGAGGCCCCAACTACCTGTACAACCTAACCCTAACCCCAATAATAAAGTTGTGCAGTGCATTGATATTCACAACCAGCCTACATGTCACATACCCACTACCTCAATCAAATTTTTCCGGTCTTCCACCGAATCAGAACCCCCGAATTACCTATGGAGGCCTAGCACAAGCTAGCTCTTTCTCTCTTTCTCCATTCCCATGTGATTGTGGGTCATGATCATGGTTCAATTTAAACGCAATGCCTATTTGTATTTCACACTCCGGTCCTACAGTAATGTCAAATCGTTCGACTCTGCAACCGTCGAACCCCGACAGGGCTAGCAACCGACCAATATTGACGAATCCCTACAGGTTTAGCAGATGGCCAAGAGGAACAAATCCCAACAGGGCTAGAGAACAGCCAACGAGAATAGGCCCCATTGCACGGTTAAGTGGAGTACAGGTGGTAGAGGGGAATTACGACACGATAGTCAACATGACAGGAGGGGGCCCCATTTCTCACGCCACACTATTCCGGACCCCCCCCCCCTCATTAAAGGGAAAATGGAAAAGGGGGTCCAAAATTCACCTGAGCACCATTGATCAAGGTGAATAAATCTCAACCATTTGAGAGTTGTACGTCCGATTCCGGACCCCCCCCCCACTGCTAAAGGCAGAACAGCAAGGGGGCTCCAGAATGAAACCTCAGCCGTAGACCTGGGCGGGTGGAATCTGGCCATCCAGATCTACTCGTTACTTAACTTAATGCACATTCACACCCCAGCTTAAATATGACATCTCTTCCTCACAACGGACAGTCATTACAGACCCTGAGATTCCTTGAAGGAATCTCGTCTGTTCATCGGGACTTAGCCACCTGCTAACCTCTCGACATTATGGGTTGGGATTTATCAAGGCAAGAGCCCGAGTCTTATCAATGGAATTCCCAAATCCCTAATCCCCAATTTCCTGAAATCTCTCGACACGTCGCCTCCTTAAATCGGACGGTCCACGACTGCTTCAAGGTTTCCACCCTGGAAAGTCCTAATCCCTTGTCACCAGGACTCCCGATCTCGCGATTCTTGATTTCCCGAAATGGGTAATCTCTTGACACGTGGCCTTCGTCAATCGAACGAATCAGATCTATCTTGGGGTTTTCACCATGAAAAATCCCAAACTCTCATCATCAGGATTCCCGAGTTCACAATTCCCAATTTCCCGAAAGGGGAGATCTCGCGACATGTGGCCTCCATCGTTCGGATGGATCAGATCTATTCCGAGGTTTTCACCATGGAAAATACCGAACTCTTGTCATCAAGATTCTCGAGTTCGCAATTCCTGATTTCTCTAAATGGGAGATCTCGCGACACATGGCCTCCGTCGTTCAGACGGCTCAGATCTATCCCAGGGATTTTTCCCCTATGCATTGGGGTGTTAACCCTCAGGTAACTCCTGATAGATCCAACAACTATTGGGTTTTCCAACCGAGATCTGACAGCTCATATTGGTTCCTACCCATGCATTCTTCCACAACTCCCTGGATGTGGAAAAATCAATGGTCTAGATACTCCCATGGACCCTGGAGATCTACAATCCCAATTTCTTCGCTGCCCACGAGGACACAGAGAAACCAAATGTTAAGGCATTTAACACCCTACCTTTTCTTACCAATCTAACGGTTGGGTATGACCATATATTTCTCGATGGAATCTCATCCATCATTCCACACCTAATTAGGGTTAAGGTACTTAACCTTCCAGCTTCTTCCTCCAATCTGATGGTCGGAAGTGGCCACAGATCTCCTGACGGGGCCTCATCCATCGATTCGATACTTAATCCTTATATTGCTATCTCAGGTTTTTAAGAGGTTCATTCCTCCTCGTGCAAGGTTACTAAGGCCTTTTTCCTTCACATTCCTTTTCCCGGTTCTCAACGGGCTTCTCAAGGAGGGTATCTCTATGGGGAGGTTTACCCAGGGTGTTATCTGAGGCATATAAGGGTATCGTCCTCCCGAGAACCAGTCATGAAGTCTGAACTAGATTAGTATGCATGTAAATAATGATTCATGAGGACATAAGCCATATGTAGTCTTTCCATACAAATATACAACTACTAGAACTGATCAAAACACCATACAGACATTCTTATAATGAAATCAGTCACAGTTTCACAGCTTATGAGCATAATTATCAGAATACATATATTTCAAGATGCCAAAGGAAAAACACTTATCATAGGGTAACACCAGAGGTTATGGGACTACTGAGAAGGGTGCTCATTTCCACCCAACCGTAGGCTCAATGACTCCCAGCGGATTTACCACTAGCCACCCCCGAGTTGAGACCACAATGCTGTGAGATTGCATCTTTGTCTACCAATGACCAGGAGCGAAGGTTACTCTCCTTCCTCTCTGCTATCACTCACTCTGCGTATCGCCAGAGTTCTCCCCTCACGTCTACCCTCCAATCGCTTCTACCCCATGCCTTATCCTCTTGCAAGGTCATGTGTGGCATGATTTCCCTCGCGCTGGCCAGTCATGATGGCTCTATAGATGGGTGGTTCACCTCCCCATCCCTCATAAATTTTTGAGGAGCCATCTACCTACCAGCCTGTGAGACATTTAATTCGGGGCCAGCGAGCCGCTTTTGTTTCTTCGGGCCAGTGGAGTCCAAATACGGTATTAATTCTCGGTGGAAGTTAACGCCACCTTTCCAGGTGCCTTCCACTGCAATCATGGTCTCTTTTTCTGCACATCCCCTCTCAGTAGTCCTGCAATATAAATTCATAATTTTATTCACATTTATTGACCTTTTCCATAAGGTCCATTCACATCACATATTCACATTCATGAGTTTGCCACAGTTCTAGCCAGTCTAGTTATTTTACAAACTGGAGGAAACTGGGTGTTACAATTCCCTCCCCCTTAAAGGAACATTGTCCTCGATGTTATTATATTTTAACATGAATTGCATGTACAGAAGTAAACAAAATCGGATATGCCTATCTCACGGCATCCTCCATTTCCCATGTAGCCTCATTAGGGCCAAAATGTCTCCACTGCACCTTTACCTGTGCAATGGTTCGTTTCTGGAGCGGGGTTTCCTTTCTGTCCAATATGCATTGGGGTTCTGGTAGAAATTCTCCCTCCAGTTCCACCTAGATCATAGACCAGTCAATTATATGATTAGAATCATGTATATATTTCTTCAATAATGAAACATGGAAAACATTATGTGCTTTTATTGTGGGAGGAAGTTCTAGCCGATAGGCTACAGGTCCCACTCTATCTAGAACCTCAAAGGGTCCACAATACTGAGGTGCCAACTTGGCACAAGCTCCCATTTTCAGGGAACTCCTTCTAGGCTTAATTCTGAGATATACACGGTCTCCTATTTTGAAATCTCTTGGAGTTCTCCTTTTATCGGCATAACTTTGAGAATGATAGGTGGTGCTAAACAACAATTTGGTCTCTAAACCAGCCATCAGTGATTTCCAAAAATTGGAACTAAATTTTGTGTCTCTGTCAGACACTATCTCTTTTGGCATACTGTGCAGTTGGAATACCTCTTTCATGAATACTTGGGTGATATCTATCGCCTTGCAGGTTGATTTGATGGGGATGAAATGAGCAGACTTTCTCAGTTTATCCACCACTACCATAATGGCATCATTCTGTTTGGTTGAAGTTGGCAATCCAGTGATAAAATTCATGGAGATGGTTTCCCATTTCCATTCTGGATGGGTAAAGGGTGTAATAGTCCTGCTAGGTGACCATGTTCTGCTTTAACCTGTTGGCACTCTATGCATTGGGCCAGATATTTGGTTGTGTCTTTCTTCAATCCAGGCCAATTAAATTGTTTCCGGGTGGCAATGATCATTTTCTGGTATCCTAGGTGACCAGTGTATGGTATTTTATGTAGTTCATCCATAATGAACCTCTTCAAGTCGTCACAATTTGGAACATACAGTTTATCTCTGTAAGTGAGCAGACCTCCTTCGGTCATCTGGTAGCCTTCATATTTTACTCCAGAGGGTTCTTGCTGTAGGTACAGGGTCACAGTCTGAACGAAGGGATCTGTCTCTTGTGCATTTTTGACTCTGTTCTTGACATATGTCTCACAGGTACTCACCACTACCAGGTGAATCATTTTCATGCTTCTGCTAAGGGCATCGACCACCCTATTTTCTTTCCCTTTGATGTGTTTGATTTCGAAATCAAATTCTCTCAGGAGGGCCATCCATCTAGCTTGTATAGCATTGAGCTTTGGTTGGTCAAACAAATACCATAATCCACAGTGATCTATCATAAGTACAAATTTCTCCCCAAGAGGTAATGCCTCCACATTTTCAAGGCATGCACTATGGCATCCAATTCTAGATCATGAGTCACATAGTTGACTTCATGTTCGTTCAATTTTCGGGATTCATAGCAGATCACACTTCCTTTCTCCATAAGGACTCCTCTGAGCCCTTTCTTACAGGCATCTGTGCACACAAGGAAGTCAGCTTCTGGGTCAACGATTTTCAACATGGGTGCATGGGTCAGTAGATGTTTCAGGGTTTGGAATCTTTCTTCACATTTTTGTGTCCACATGAATTTTGTCCCCTTCTTCTGGAGGGCAGTGATTGGACAACCAATCTTGGAGAATCCTTTTATAAATCTCCTATAGTATTCCACTAATCCCATGTTAAGAACCAAACATCAATATAGCATGGAAAAACCTCAGGAAAAGTGCTCAACGCCTTGAAATAGAGATAATTTCAGATAATAAGCCTCTTCAAGGGGGCAACCTCCTTTTACCCCACTTAAATGTTCAAGTCCAAGATGATCCAAAATTAAAATGTCTCCTTGGTATATATAGGAGACTAGGAGGTATAATTACAAATAATGTCTTAAAGCCGACATAATTAAAATAACATTACTAATCTAAATTACAACTAATGGCCTGAAGCCGACATAAATAAAATAGCATTACTAATCTAATATGCCTCAATTAAGGGGTAATGAGCCAATATTAGGGCTTAACATGCCCCTCCCCTTAAGACAAGTGTTTTCCACAACGCTTGAGTAACTCTGGATGCTTCTGTTTAAAAGACTCATCTTCCCAAGTGGAATCTCCAACCAATAGTTTCCTCCATTTAATGAGATACTCTGAAATGGATCTATTCCTCAGTTGGAAAATTCTTGTGTCAGTGATGGCTTCAGGCTCCAATATGATTTTTCCTTCCTCGTCAAGTTCTGGCAATATAGTTTGAAATGGGATCTTGTCGCCTATAACCTTCTTTAAGCATGAAACATGGAAAACTGGGTGTACTCGTGAAG
>ML779587.1:134789-150375 GCA_009831015.1 Picea engelmannii | reverse complement strand
AACCTCAGCCGTAGATCTAGGTGGGTGGACTTTGGCCATCTAGATCTACTCGTTACTTACCTTAATGCACATTCATGCCCCATCTTAAAGCCGACATCTCTTTGTCACATCAGACGGTCGTTACGGACCCTGAGATTCCCTGAAGGAATCTCATCCATTCATCGAGACTTAGCCACCTGCTAACGTCTCAACATTATGGGTCAGGATTTATCAAGGCAAGGGCCTGAGTCTTGTCAATGAAACTCCCGAATCCCTGATCCCCGATTTCTCGAAACGGGTAATCTCTCGACACGCTGCCTCCTTAAATCCGACGGTCCACGACTGCTCTGGGGTTTCCACCCTCGAAATTCCTGATCCCTTGTCACCAGGGCTCTCGATCTCACGATTCTTGATTTCCCGAAATGGGTAATCTCACGACATGTGGCCTCCATCAATCAGATGACTCAGATCTATCTCGGGGTTTTCACCATGGAAAATCCTGAACTATCGTCATCAGGATTCCTGAGTTCGCGATTCTCGATTTCCTGAAATGGGATATCTCACGACACATGGCCTCCGTCATTCGGATGGATCAGATCTATTTCGGGGTTTTCACCATGGAAAATCCTGAACTCTCATCATCAGGATTCCCGAGTTTGTGATTCCTAATTTACAGAAATGGGAGATCTCGCGACACATGGCCTTCGTCGTTCAGATGGCTCAGATCTATCTTAAGGCTTTTTCCCCTATGCACTGGGGTGTTAACCCTTGGGTAACTCCTGACAGATCCAACACCTATCAGGTTTTCCAACCGAGATCTGATGGCTCATATTGGTTCCTACCCGTGCATTCTTCCACAACTCCCTGGATGTGGAAAAATCAATGGTCCAGATACTCCCATGGACCCTGGAGATCTATGATCCCAATTTCGTCGTTGCTCATGAGGACACAGAGAAACCAAATGGTAAGGCATTTAACACCCTACTTTCTCTTACCAATATAACGGTCGGGTATGACCATATATTTCCCGACAGAATCTCATCCGTCGTTCCACACTTAATTAGGGTTAAGGTACTTAACCTTCCAGCTTCTTCCTTCGATCTGATGGTCGGAAGTGACCACAGATCTCCCAATGGGACCTCGTCCATCGCTTTGATACTTCATCCTTATACTGCTATCTCAAGTTTTTAAGAGGTTTGTTCCTCCTCATGCAAGGTTACTAAGGCCTTGCGCCTTCACATTCCTTTTCCCGATTCTCGATGGGATTTTCAAGGAGGGTATCTCTACGGGGAGGTTTACCCAGGGTGCTATCTGAGGCATATAAGGGTATCGTCCTCCCGAGAACCAGTCGTGAAGTCTGAATTAGATCGGTACGCATGTAAATAATGATTCATGAGGACATAAGCCATATGTAGTCTTTCCATACAAATATACAACTACTAGAACTGATCAAAACACCATACAGACATTCTTATAATGAAATCATTCACAGTTTCACATCTTATGAGAAAAATTATCAGAATACATATATTTCAAGATTCCAAAGGAAAAACACTTATCATAGGGTAACACCAGAGGTTATGCAACTGCTGAGAGGGGTGCTCGTTTCCACCCAACCGTAGTCTCAGCGACTCGCAACAGATTTACCACTAGCCACCTTCGAGCTGAGACCACGATGCTGTGAGAATGCGTCTTTGTCTACCAGTGACCAGGAGCAAAGGCTACTCTCCTTCCTCTTTTCTATCACTCACTCTACGTATCGCTAGAGTTCTCCCCTCGCGTCTGCCCCCCAATCACTTCTACCCCACACCTTATCCTCTTGCGAGGTTGCGTGTGGAGTGATTTCCCTTGCACTGGCCAGTCATGATGGCTCTACGGATGGGTGGTTCACCTCCCCATCCCTCATAAATTCCTAAGGAGCCATCTACCTACCAGCCTGCGAGACATTTAATTTGGGGCCAACGAGCTGCTTTTGGTTCTCTGGGCTAGTGGAGTCCAAATACGGTATTAATTCTCAGTGGAAGTTAACGCCACCTTTCCAGGTGCCTTCCATCACCATCGTGGTCTTTTTTTCTACACATCCCCTCTCAACAGTCCTGCAATATAAATTCATCATGTTATTCACATTTATTGACCTTTTCCATAAGGTCCATTCACATCACATATTCACATTCATGAGTTTGCCATAGTTCTGGCCAGTCCAGTTATTTTACAAACTGGGGGAAACAGGTTGTTACACTACACTTTCTCTTTTCCCTGTGCAATGCAATGATATTCATTTACGATTTGGGAAAATAGTAGAAACTATCATTGTTGATGTTACCTCTTTTGATAAAGAGGAAGCAAAAAATCATGATGTACTTGAAGAGGTACAATCATCCTCTAACACTGCCGATGAAACAAAAAAACCACCATTTCCTGAGCATTTAGCTTTGACTAAAATGCCTGAGCCACCTGCTTTCAATATTCTAGGGGAATTACAAAATCTTTATGTCAAAATTCCACTATTACAAGCACTACGAGATGTACCAATTTATGCTAGGACTATGTGAGACATTTGTGTTAAGAAACCTGGTAAGAAAATTAAAGATCCCCTCATAGTTCATGTCATGGTTGATTTGTCTACACTAATGTCAGGTAAAGTTCCCCCAGTTAAATATGGTGATCCCGACCATCCTACCATCTCAGTGCAAATTGGAAAAGCAATAATCCCTTGAGTCCTGGTAGACTTAGGCACTGCTATCAATATTATGACTCTGGAAACCTCACAACTATTACAACTGCAGAATGAAGTCAGAGACACCCCAACCATCCTAGAGTTAGCTGACCATTCTACAATCAAACCGGAAGGATTCATTGAAGGCCTATTTATCTCAGTGGAATCCTAGAATTATCCAGCTGAATTTGTGGTATTACAACCTAAAACAAAGTTGGGAGGCCACCCTCTAATTTTGGGTAGGCCTTGGTTAGCCACAGTATATTCTTTTATCAACTATAGATCAGGTTCAATGACAATTTCCAATGGATACGAGACTAAACAGATTACCCTCTACCCTCACGCTACACCCTTGATTAATAATGATAATTCTGTATGGGTAGACTTTGATGATCAACTTACTCAACCCATCTTCACTATCGGACAAGCCTTAAGCCTTAAAGATGCCACTGAGGATGAAGTAATTAATAATTTTATTTGTAAACCCTCCTCCGTGACTCCAGAACCTCATAACCAACTAGCTGCACTTTTGGAGTCAGATAACCAGGAAAACCTTAACTCTGAAAACCCACTTCAAACATCAGCCACCATCTCTTCTGAAAGTATACCAGTGGAAATTGAACCTGGCAAAACACTGAACATAAACCCCAACCTGACAGATGCTGAAACACAACAATTAATGAAGTTACTTCTTGAACATAAAGAATAATTTGCATGGGACTATACAGATATGAAAGGAATCTCTCTCGAATTATGTACTCATCATATATATATCAAGGAAGATTTTCGACCGATCTGCCAATCTCAACGACGAATGAACCCTAATTTAAGAGAAATCCTTAAAGAGGAACTTCAAAAATTGCTCAATGCAGGGTTTATATATCCTATATCGGACAGTGAATGGGTTTCCCCGTTGGTAATAGTTCCTAATAAAAATGAGAAATGGAGAGTATGTGTAGACTATAGAGCCTTAAATAAAGCCACTCAAAAAGATCACTTTCCGTTACCATTCATTGATCAGGTGTTAGATAGTTTTTCAGGGAAGAAATTTTTCTCCTTTTTAGATGGTTTCAGTGGGTATAATCAGATCAAAATTGCAGCCCAAGACCAAGATAAGACCACTTTTACTAGCCCATGGGGAACTTTTGCTTATAGAGTCCTGCCATTTGGACTATGTAATGCACCCACAACCTTTCAAAGAGCAGTTATAGGAATCTTTTCTGATATGCTTAATGACTCCATGGAAATTTTTATGGATGATTTTACCCCTTATGGTGTTTCTTTTCAGGAAGCACTACAAAACCTTGAGAAAGTACTTAAATGATGTATACAAGACCACCTCTCCTTAAGTATAGAAAAATGTCATATGATGATGAGTGAAGGAATAGTGCTTGGAAATTTTATTTCATCTCAAGGAATCCAGGTGGATCCATCCAAGATACAAGTCATTAAAAATCTTCCTATTCCCAAAACCCAAATAGAGGTGAGAATTTTTCTAGGACATGCTAGATACTACATAATATTTATCAATTTTTTTTCCAAAATAGCTTCTCCTCTGTTTGTGTTACTGATGGAAAATGTCGAATTCAAGTGGACTAACCCTTGCCAGGAAGCATTTAATACACTTAAACATTAGTTATCTATAGCCCCTATTCTAAGAGGACCTGATTGGACACTTCCCTTTCATATATCCTCTGATGCTTCAGATATTGCAATAGGATTTGTCTTGGGACAAGAATAAAATCATCTCCCTTATGCTATTTACTTCATTAGCAAGAATATGACTCCTGCTGAACTTAACTATACAGTTACTGAAAAGGAATTCTTAGTAGTTATCTATAATATTAATAAATTTCAACATTATATCACTGGATACTCTACTCTTGTCCATACAGATCACTCAACTATCAAACATTTAATGAACAAACCTATCACAAATGCTTGAGTCACCAGATGGTTACTATTATTACAAGAATTTGATATTACAATTGTAGATAGACCAGGAAAAGAAAATGTAGCTGCTGATTTCCTTTCTCGGTTAACACCTGATGATAATACCCCAGTAGATGATTCCTTTCCTGATGAATATCTATTTGCAGTATCTACTCACTCACCAAAGTATGCAGACATCACTAACTACTTGGTTGGAGGGAAGTTACAACCACACCTATCCCACCGGGAGAAAAGAAGAATCATTCAACAAAGTGCTCGGTATAGCTGGATAAGTGGGTGTCTTTTTCACATAGGACTTGATCAAGAAATCCAAAGGTGCATTAGAGAAGATGAGGTTTATGACTTACTAAAATCTTGTGACGATGGCCCTTGTGGAGGGCATTTTGCTGATAAAAGAATAACACATAAAATTCTCAAGATGGGGTATTATTGGCCCTCACTTTTTAAAGACGCAAAGAAATATGTTCATGCCTGTGATAGCTGTCAAAGAATGGGCCAACCTAATAATAGAGATGAAATTCCATTAAATCCCCAGGTAGTACTCGAACCATTTGAAAGATGGGCCTAAGACTTTGTAGGACCCATCAACCCCCCATCCAATCAAAAATTTTATATAGTGGTCTGCACAAATTATATGACCAAATGGGTGGAAGCTAAAGCACTCCATAGAGCGACTGAAGAAGCAGTTCTCGATTTCCTATTTGAAGACATCTTTATCAGATTTGGAGTGCCTAGAGAATTAGTTATAGATGGGAGACCTCCTTTCACTTCTCACGATTTTAAGGCCACCCTTCAAAAATATCATATTCAGCATAGAATGACTACACCATACCACCCCCAAGACAATGGATAGGTGGAAAGCACAAATAAAGTAATAGAATCCATTTTCACAAAAACAGTGAAGGAAAACAGAAAGGACTGGTCTCACAGGCTCCTTGAAGCATTATGGGCCTACAAAACTACCTGGAGAAATACTACAAGATTCTTTCCCTATGAATTAGTTTATGGAAAAAGTGTCGTCTTTCCTTTGGAATTTGAAATCAAAACCTTAAGGACTGCTTTAGCTATCAACCTTGATTTGACTGATGCATAGACAGCTAGGTTGCAGCAGCTTAATGAATTGGATGAAAAAAGACTAGATGCCATTCATCAAACAACTATGATTCAACAACAAAGATCAAAATGGCATGACAAAACTATCAAGCATAAGCAATTCCAAAAAGGTAATTGGGCCTTATTGTATGATTCTCGGTTTAAAGAATTTCAAGGGAAACTACGTACAAGATGTCTTGGACCTTACGAAGTGGACATTGTTTTCCCCAATGGAACAGTAAGGCTCCTCACAATCGATGACTCTAAAACACCGTTACTTGTGAATGGTCATCGGCTCCGTCTATACCAGCGCCCCATTTCCAAAGAAGATTTTAAGGCCACATGTGTGGCAGACTCTCATTACCTCTTTTTAGAGGGGCCTCCTACCCCTCATTGCAATTAATTATTTTTGAAATTAATTTCTTTAGTATTAGATTAGATTTCATTTACTAATAATCCCTGTCAAGAAATGGCATGTTACAATTAATTTTTGTAGATTCTCGATCAAAGAAAAGGCCTACCAAGAAGGACGATCTTACTTCAAGAAGAGGCAAGCCTCATTTTGTGAAATACCATTGTTCAACAATTTTTCGCCTTCTTCCCCATTGCTGAAACACCACTATTCAACAACTTTTAGCCTTTTCCCCCATTGCCGAAACACCACTGTTCCACAACTTTTTGCCTTTTTCCCCATTGCTGAAACACCACTGTTCAACAATTTTTTGCCTTTTCCCCCATTGTTGAAACACCACCATTTTGCAATTTCTCGCCCTTTTTTCTCATTGCTGAAACACCACTATTCAACAATTTTTTGCCTTTTCCCCCATTGCCGAAACGCCACCGTTCTGCAATTTCCTGCCCTTTTTCCCCATTGCTGAAACACCACTATTCAACAATTTTTCTCCTTTTCCCCCATTGCCAAAACACCATCATTCTGCAATTTCTCGCCTGTTTTCCCCATTGCTAAAACACCACTATTCAACAATTTTTCGCCTTTTTCCCCATTGCCGAAACACGATCGTTCTACAATTTCTCTCTCTTTTTCCCCATTGTTGAAACACCACTATTCAACAATTTTTCGCCTTTTCCCCCATTGCCGAAACACCACTGTTGAACAATTTTTCACCCCTTTCTCCATTGTTGAAACACCACTACTCAGCAACATGTCGCCACTGCTGAAACACCACTTCCTCAGCAGTATTCTATAGCATCACTCTTCAGCAAACATTTCTCTATTCTTTCCTTGTTGCTAAAACACCAACTTTTTAGCACTCCCTGTCAATAAGCTCTTTCGCTCTCATACTATATTTTGTCCTTCCACTAAAAAAATCCTTGATACAATTTCTCTAACAAATCAAAAGTCTCCCCCATGGCTACTGCAGAACTATTATGTCTAGGCACTATATTTTGTTTGAAGTACGAATCAAAGGTAAAGATGAGGTATGTAAACTTTATATGTAAATACAATTGAACTATGGTTAATGAGAAGATCCCAACTCATTATTATCACTCATGTAAAATCATTTATTTTAGCTGTACTTGAGGGGGGGGGGGGATATCGAAATCTTATACCATCATTTCACATGAACCGACCACCGTCATTCTTTTTTTTACCATCCTTTCGTTTGTTTCACCACCATTTGCATGCCTTCACCCGAAAAACTTACTCTGCTCAGAAATGATTACTTGACTCTCTGACGGTGCATTTTACTGAGTTGTTAGCTATGGGAGGCTCTGTTATATTGTACGAACCCACCACAATAGCCCTATTAGAACTATATATAGAAGTCTATCAAATTTTTCTGTAGGCAGGATGGCTGGGTTATTTTCAGAGGCTCCAAGGATTTGATCAACAACGGGTTCTTTGATTTGTTCGAAATCTTCAGGAAGATTATTCCATTGTGCAAGGGGTTTAGATTCCAGTTACAGAGGATGATATAGACAAGGTTTCATATCTCCTTGTCACTGGCATTCACTAGTTCAGCTGAAAACACATCATCCTTAATGCCCAACAGGATTTCCTCTTGCCAGGGGAACAATATGAGCCTAAAGGTCAGGGTGTTCGACTGAGCTCGTTGCCGCCTCCTTAGCCGAAATTTGTAGAGTTTGTCAAGCACTACCTTACCTATGAAGGCCAATACTAGGTAGTCTACCAATACGATTTTTTCTTGTTGTTTAATTTACGACATGCTAGATTGGTGAATATTCCCTACTATCTGCTCTGATGTCTTAGAAATATGTCGCATTGTTGTAAAAAGTATAAAAATCCCACCCTTTCCCTCACTCATCACCGTCTCTCTCAACTACTCATCCAAAAGGGTTTTTCCCAACAAAATCCTCTCCTAAACAACCCACCCATAGACCCCCAAGAAGTTGTTGAACATCCTAAATATCTTCAGGAACAACAACCACAAAACCCTCCAAACCCTCTGGAAGTACCTAACAATCCGCCTACAGACCCAATTAATCCAATTAACCTTCCTACCATACCAAGCCCACCCCACATCTTACCAGAATCATCCACTCCTACCATTCATATCCTTAGCGATGATTCTGAACCAGACAACTCTCCCTGCCCCATCACTGAGGAAAAACCCCCACGCAAACAAAAGAAAATTCCTCTTTTCCCCTCCTTTTTACAAAGAAAACAAACAAGGACCTCAACAAGAGTAGCCACTACTGCCACTTCCCTAAACCCCCAACCCATCTGGCTAAAACCCCATACACCTCCACCCTCCCAAATTCTAGATTTTTTACCTATTCCACCCATGGGCACTGAAACAAAAGAACCAGAGGCCCAATGTACTGCGACATCATCCTTTTCAAGTCAAGTAGCTGAAACACAAGAACCAGTTTCTCACCCAATAGCTGAAACAGAAGAACCAGCTACTCATCCAGTAGCTGAAACACAAGAACTAGCTACTCATTCGGTAGCTGAAACACAAGAACCAACTACTCATTCAGTAGCTGAAACACAAGAACCAGCTATAGTTGTTACACAAGAACCACCTACAACTGAAACACAAGAACCAGCTGCTGATATTGTTACCAAAATACAGGAATCAGATGCCCAGGGTGCCACAACACTACTTTCTCTACATCAAGAAGCTGAAATACAAGAACCAACTGTTGATCCTGTAGCTGCCCCAAAAGAATCAGCTAGTGCAATTTTGATTGTTACATAAGAACCAGTCACCCCTCTTTATATATCCTTGAAATATCAATAATCAGAACCAACAATGGGCTCTGTCTTACAAGAAAATGAGTTCCTAAGGTATGAACCGGAAGCCTACAAGCAAGAGCTAGTCATGGTAAAGGAAGCCTACGAGAAGGAACTTAAATTGTACACCCTAGCTCGCATAGAGACCATGATAGAGGAAAATACAATAGAGAATCAGTGTAGAGAGTATATGTGCAGTCAATGTGGGGACATCTATTATCAAGCAGGCTACAAAGTAACTCAAATTCCAATGCCAGGAGCTTCCCCTACACCTACGACTTTTGCAGTCAAAGAGGAAAACCCTGTTGTTACACAAGAACCAACATGACCTTCCAAAATTCAAAATGAATCCTGGCATACGACAATTGCCACATCTAAAGCCCCTATTTTTGGTAATAAAGCTGTACAAACACTGCCTATTGATGAATCTGCTCCTCCTAGCCAAATCAATACCCACACTCTTGTGGAACAAGCCACTCGGACCCTACCTCAGCCTATCACTTGCAATGCTAAAACACAAACTCAACCATGGGATGAGCAGGCAATAATGGAAAAATGGAAAAAAGAGTCTGCTATTACACATGACAAAATCCTGTAGGAGCACAAACTACTCTAGCTAAACCACATCTATTCAAACTGGGAAGCTTTGGAGCAAACACGCCAAGAATATCATGCCCATAAGAAGTAGAATAAAGAGCTAAAAGGCAAATTGCTCCTGATGTTTGACTTGGCACAAAATTTGTTGGCTGCAAGGAAACCATCCTCCAATTACTCTCTTTTCCTCATGGAATGACTTACATTTTTTTAGATTAAATCAATCAAAGAAGGCAGACCTCATGCAGTTTTAAATCCAACAGATTTTGTTAGAACCTTTGCAGAAGCCTCTACTATGGATCAACACCTCCTCTGTGAGGTATATCTTCATAATGAGGCCATCCCTGAGAACTGACAGCTTAAACTTAACCCTCTTGTCAGTGATATCCAGATTCGGGCACTCACCTCCTTCCTTAAGAATCAGATTACATGGAAGAATGACTTCCTAGCTGCCAAGCATAACGAGGATAACTACCTTCTTTGGATATGGATAGAACCACAAAACGCTGCCACCTTTGTTGCAAAGTATTATCAGTGTTTGAAAAAACCAGGGATGATTCAATATATTCAGCAATTATAGACAACGGTACTTCAGGATTGTCAATAGTTCATTAAATCCACAGAGATCGTTGCCCTACAAGCAAATAACATGTTTTGGAAACAATCTGCAGAGAAAAGACAGGAACACAATCCCTTTAGCCCCACCAATCTTGAGACAACAATCTCCCGGGTACCTAGCTACATCAAATGTGTTCAATAATGTGTTGAAAGATGGATAAGTTATCAGTTTCATTTTCCTATTCTGTGGATGCCAGCAAAGAAATATCAAGTTCATCATAAGTTTCCCAAGAAGGTTGAAACAACAGCTTGGAAAAGGCTACAATGCATTCAAGGATTCAGAGCTCCAACAGACAACACTTTCCATAGCTATTGCTTAAGTAACTTGCACACTCAGAGTCGGTATTTAGATTCTGATTCAGATTGAAGTTGCCTGAGGACATGCAACCTTTTAGTTGGGGGGGATGTTAGGACCCTATAATGTACCTTTTTATTCACACTTTTTGATACCATTATAGCCTTTTTCCACTTACATTTAAGCTTACATTATCACCTTACCCTATCTTTCCAATGGTATATAACATCTCTTCTCTTTGCTATATGTTTAATTTGTTTTACATATAATTTTACATTACTCTTATACTTAACCATCGATCAAGAATATATAAGTGCTGAAACAGTTCGAACTGTATATTATTGTTGCTATTTGAAGGTCGTTGTTGAAACAATCAAAAGCATGCAAACCCCATGGCTGAAACAGTCTGTGGTCTGCGATGTTGAAACAACAATTCACACAACAAAAAGAAGAAGTTGTTACACTGACCACAATAGCCGCACGCTGAGCCAGAATTAACCATTGTTGCTGCTTGAGAACACGTTGCTGAAACAACCCACGATTTGTGATGCTGAAACAATACACAACAACAGTATCAAGAAGATAAATAAAGAAGTTGTTACACCAGTCGCAACAGATACACCTCACCCAACACCATTTCAACTATTGTAATGGCATTCTGTTATGGGAGACCAAGATATCCTATTCTAGTATAGAAGATTAGATCTGACTAAGAATAGGATTCGTATGTGCACATGTATTCTGATGATTAATTGTATGGAGGGGATTCTCCTCTTTAAATAAGGGGAAATCATCATTAGGGGATCCTTCTTGGCTAATCAAGGAATTACAGAGAAGGACGTGTTTACTTCAGACATTGTAACATGATAAAGTTGACAGATGAATAAAAGATTATTCTGAGCATTCCTTCCTAGTTCCTTTCGTTTCTGGGGAATCTTATGAGAAGGGAGGGCCCACCTTCTTCACAAGATTCACCCATTAGTTTTGTAGTGTGTTAGTATTATTTTTGTTCATGCCTTGATTAAATTCTGTTTTGCTGAAACTCTACTTTACTGAACTTTGTTTTGTTGAAACTCTGCTTTACTGATTGTTACATTGTTTTCATATAATTCATGCTTGGTTAACTGTTAATCATTCTAATTAACAATTATGTTTGGTGAATTTATGAAAGCATGATAATCAGAGACAGGTGTTGAAGATTCCTGCTTGGGGAATAGGGTCATGTTCTTTGTTAAGTGATAGCTAACCTGCAGTGTGTGTCAATCATTTTGATTAGTAATGAGTTCATGAAAGTGTGATAATCGGAAATAGGTGTTGAAGATTCCTGCTTGGGGAATAGGGTCATGTTCTCTGTTACATAATAATTGGTCTTTCCTTTTGCAGTATCCTGAAAGATTTCTTTCCTAGGTTTTTATTTCTTAATGTAATCCAGGATTCTTCATATAATTATTTCTTTAAACTTTGAACTCTGCAATAGGTAGGTTGCTTTTCTGTAATCCAAAGTAGAACTTCAGTTTGTTCAAGGAAAGGTGTGATTAATGTACTTTTACTACAACTCTAGATTTCTTTTGAGATTGAGCATATATAGTGTGTGATTGCCTTTGAAATAAGCAGACTTCCCTGGGTTGACAATTTATGTAACACTTGATTATTTAGTTAATAAGCAATTACAGTGACCAACAACGGGGAAAAATTTAAGTTTATAGGCACCATTACAATAATCATAACTTCATAATAAGATATCAAATTTGAAAATAAACGCATCATGATCTTTGGTAACCATACCATGGAAATGAGATAGAAAAGATGGGTGATTTTTCTTCTTTTGTACATTCACTGTAGGGTACACTATGGGGAGCCGAAAGGTTACCTCTATTTCTACATTAGATTCATCATTTGCATCCATGTGGAATTATCCTTCTCCTTTTTCCATGTATTTACCCCAACCCTAAAATAGACTATACCTAATTCTCAATGGAGAGTTTGGCTCCTGGATTGGATTGATCTCTTCTCCTTCTAGCTTCTTTTTGGTCTCTCCAATAATAGTTTCCCAAGTTGTAGGATCTGCAAGAATATGAATGTGTTATGAAATTTCACTTGGTGTAGATCCTTGTCCTTCAAGGTTATCCATGAATTATTTTTCTTTAGGTTCTGGTGGATCCATCGGTCCTCTTCCTGTGTTCCTTCCTCTTGTAGATATACCTATCAACAAACTAGGATGAAGCTACTGGTGGAATCAAAACTTCTCTACCTATATCTTTAAGAAATCTACCCTAGTTATCCCTATGTCTATTCATAAAGTACCATCATAGTTCATAGTTGACACAACAACAGACTCACAATAGTGAATGCATAGGTTCTTACCTCTCATCTTAACATCACTATATCATCACTTTTGTAATTTTATTACGAGAAACAAATCTCATGCAAAAAGAAAGAAAGGAGAAAAAAAAAATGAAAATTCAAATGAAAAAAATGAAAATGAAAATCGTAGTCCTTTAACACCTCCTCGACAATTTAATTTCTTAAATTGTTGAACATTAAATTATCAATCTGGATGCTCATAATATTATGAGGTGTTGGAAAAATATATGTGATACTAGGTAATAAAACTCTAAGCTATCCCTACTGAATTCAAGAGAACTTTCTTTGATAAATAATTCCCAGAAATTGAAATAAAGTGTATGAGTATGATATAATATTTAATTAGTTGATTGTAATCCTTTTGTTTAGATGTTGAATAATACAGTTAAATTACTCAATAACTTGACTAATTAATGTAGCTTTATCAAATTGTAATATGAAAAAAAAATAGAAATAACAATATCAAACCAGACCTAACAAATCTTGCAGTTGTAGATTCAAGTCCCGTGACTTTACAGTTTCTTAAGATTAAAGGGTTAACAACATCAATATTGTTGGTAATAAATCAAACACACATGCTACCAAAAAAAATTTTGCACACTTGTTCTTCATACTAGATATTGAAAGGATAATAGAATGGGAGTAAAGGAATAAATTTAATAACAATTTCAAGAAAATAATCAAAGATATGAATTTAAATAATAACATGCTTAACTACACAACTAAATCTATGAAATGATATAAATAATTACACCCACATAAATAATAAAAAATACATAGGGTGTACCGGAGAGAGGGGGGATTGCCTCTTCCAATACACTCTACAAGAAAACTACATTGTGTTGCTAAAAATATACAACAAAGGCTTCCTTTATTTCAAAATCCAAATATGATATTACATAGGAATATTAAATTCCCTATGAAGCAATGGTTTTAACCAAAATAATGATCATCCAACCAACCAACGATATTTTTACAAGGCTAGTGTCTCTTGTATTTATGCTTACAACCTTCATATTATAAAAGGAGAAGTGTTACAACCATATATTCATCCACTAAACAAGTGGATCACACAAACATCATGCTTAGGTTGGATTTTTACCTAGTTAAGACATGAGTGGTTGCGCCCTGTTGGCTCGATGATAACGAAAGGGGGTCAGTTTGGCTATAGGATCACCATGAAGATGTGGAGCACGTAACTTCAACATTCCATACAAAAAATCATCCTGATTCTTGACTATACAGAGCATGAACAATAATATTTTTGTGGGAATGAATGTTTGGAGGATTCAGAGGAACCACAATATTGTTTATCGAAGGTCGATATTTCGAGTCCATATTAGGACCCATCATCAGGACATCTAAGCCTAGGTAAAGAAGAAATTGAAGAGTGGAGATATATAGTATACCTATGGGGGGAAACTAAAGTCCTGAAGTCGGCTTCTAAAAACTTAGAATTTTTTATTAAAAGGATTAGGGTTTTTTATATTAAATTATTAATTAATTTGTAAATTTTGTTATTAATTTTAATGTATTATTTATAAAGTTTTATTAATGTTAATTATAGAATAAATTTCTTAGATTTTTATAAAGGTGTTTAGGGTAAATTATATTATTTTGAAGTATACATAGCATGTTGACATCATATTTCACCAAATATGTGCACCTTGGTTGATGGTTGTTGGGTCCGTTTGAGCAACATAAAAGCATGACAACATCATTCCCAACAAAACCTAGAAGCCCAAATTCGCCCATAGGAGTCGCAACCAATTTGAACATTGAAGTGCTACCAAAAGATGACAACTATCAAATTTCTAAAGATGGTTGCTACAAGAATTATGAAGATGATGTCTACCAAATTTTTGAAAAATGGCATAGGAATAGATATACTTTTGCAAGTATTTAGGAAACCAAAAAATCTAATATAGGAAAAACAATAAAATCAACGATCATGACGGGTGCCTAAAATGGCATTTTTTTAGCACCATTCTATACCCTTTTTGCTTGTCATCTTCCAGTTATCATTTCCTTTTTTGTCATTTCCTTTATCAAATTAAATGTGTTTATCATAATGGTATAAACCCTTTCCCATCTTCCATTATTATGTTACTTCTGCATTATTCTTAAAGGAACTTGTTTCCTACATCTATTGTTATTGTTATGCAAGAAGAATACAACAACTGTTGCAACAACTTCCTGCTACGATTCTGAGTCCAACTTCATCTGTCCCAACCCCGGTCATTATCATCAAGGTATAAAAACTTTCCCATATTCCATTATTACATTTATTTTTCATTATTCTTAAAGGAACTCATTTCATGTGTGGACTAATATTGTTATGTAGGAAGAATACAACATATGTTGTAACACCTTCCTGCTACAATTCTAAGTGAAACTTCAGATGTCTCAAGTCAAGTACACCCATGGTCATTTCAATACCAAGAAAACTACCAACCCCAAATTCATTATTGTAATGTCCCCACTTTGGGACATCATCACAGGGCAGAGACTTATGATGACTAGAGTAGCCAGATGGATGTTATAGCGACTACAAGGGTATTTGAGAGGAATTGTGGGGTCTAGTTGGAATTTATCATCATATTCCATCATTCTGAGCCATTCTGCATAGGTTGGCTTTGGTTTCGTTCCATTCTGACGATTTCCATGATTTTGACTATTTTGAGCTATAAGTTAATTAAAATCACTGAAGAGGGCATTTTGGGCACATTACTTGGAGGAACCTCTCAGTGTAATA
>ML779587.1:77325-130884 GCA_009831015.1 Picea engelmannii | reverse complement strand
GATTTGGCTATTGCTTGAGGACAAGCAATTTTCTAGCAGGGAGGACTATAATGTCCCCACTTTGGGACATCATCACAGGGCAGAGACTTATGATGACCAGAGTAGCCAGATGGATGTTATAGAGAGTACAGGGGTATTTGAGAGGCATTGTGGGGTCCATTTGGCATTTATCATCACATTCCATCATTCTGAGCCATTCCGCACAGGTTGTCTTTGGTTTCGTTCCATTCTGACGATTTCCATGATTTTGACTATTTTGAGCTATAAGTTAATTAAAATCACCGAAGAGGGCATTTTGGGCACATTAATTGGAGGAACCTCTCAGTGTAATAGCTCATTGGAATCGAGAGGAGAAACACTACAGGATGGGATGGCTAGAAGTGACTTTCAGTGGCCAGGGAAGCCACAAGGAGAGATAAGGAGATTTTTAGAGGTAAAAAGGTTAATTAATTAATTAAAGTGATTTAATTAATTAATTAAATATTAATAAAATAAAGTCACTTTGGAGGGACAAGGTGAGCCAAAAAGTATAAAAGGAAGGAAAGGGCCTCTACTCATCATTCATGTATGATCTTATTTTGATTTCTGGCTTCTAGCCACTGAGCCCGATATTGGGGGTTTTGAGGGTTTTAACATAACAAACCCTAGAGGATGATTCGATGGTGAAAGATTCCACCTATATTGTCCCAAGATTGGTCTCGGAGATGCAATACTCTCCCACACCATTCTAGTTCTAGATCTACTCAGTTGCAGGAGGATTCTACATCAGTTTCATGTGCAGATAGAGACAGGGTGCACTAGTTGAGGGATTCCAGCAAGAGGGGCGCACCATCTTTGGAGAGAGATTCGTTGTAGGAGATTGGCAGGGTCGTTGAGGATTCTATCACTTGGGTTTTCATTGTAGGGCCTTGGACATCAGATCTAGTGCTTTCTGAGAAAGTTTTATGGCTCAGATTATTTCTTGAGCAGTGGGGCGAATTGAAGAGAAGGAGGGCATTTTTGAGATCCATATTTAGTCCGTTTGGAGGGGTTACACTTCAGATCTGACCCTGAGACTTTACCTAGTGACTTTCAATGTCTCGATCTATATTTCTGGAGAGTTTCAGAGCATTTGGAGGCCTCCTTCAACAGGGCTGAATTATCTAGGGTTTCAGTCATCCAGTGGGGCACACCATTCAGTAGGGGGATTTTAGATCTAAAGAGATTGACAGGGATCTTGGAGATTCGGTCACCTGGGTTGTTCTTACCATCACCCGATCTATCAATTGGCATATTTATTAGGGTGATTGGACACTTTTGGCAGCAGGGCCAATTTATTGAGGGTTTCAACCTTCTATTGGAGAGTGGCATTCTTCAGCTGGAGAGTTTGGCATTCAGATTTGCTTGTATTGATCTTCATTTCTTATTCAGCCTTTGGAGGCATCTTTTGTATTAGCAGGAGCATTTTGTAGCAGCTCTTATCTATTGTTTATCTTCTTGGCCATCTGTTGAGCATTTCAGATCGACATCTTTATTGTAGCAGGTTTCTCTATTTTATGAATAAAGAAGAATTGAGATGTTTTGGCTTGTCTATCTTATTGCATATGGTTGAGGTATGTTCCATGGTTATCACTTTCTGTTATTTGCTTCATACACACATATAAACACATCTAAAAGGTAGATCAACAAAGTGTTTGACGAAATACCTCAACTAGGAAAAAGTTTTTAAAAAAGACGCCAAAACAGTGATGATCCTTGCATAATGGCTTGGGATCATTACAATTATCCATTGAACAATGACTACAATTCCAAAGAACTCTTTAAGTTGTCGTAGCTCCAAGTATACCAATTGTTGCCATTCAAGTAAAATATTCTAATGTTGAAGCTTGCAGATGGGAATTGATACTCATAAATGAAAGTGACAAAGGACAAGTTGGAATCCAAAATAAGAACTCAAATGGACTATCAAGTCAGCAGGAGAGGATCATTTTCTAAAGTTTGGAAAGATTTTGTAACTAGATGAACAACTAGATTCTGATGGATGTCCATCCATTATTGGTATAATTTTAGTAAAATAAAAATATTGTATAAAAACCTATTCTCTCTAGAGCTAGAGGGTGAGATTATTCATACACATACATTATGTTATTGTATCCTTTCAATTTGAAAATATAAGATCATGTTCTCACTTCTGTGTGTGTGTTTATGTCTTAGCGATCATGTGATTCTGGTGTGATCAACTAATACCTTTTCTAAGGGGGTAGGTCCCCCTCCTTAGCTAGGTACTTCTTGTATAGTGGATGTAGAGGTTAGTATTTTCATATTGTTCAGTTTGATTTCCATTTATTTTTTATTTATTGTAACTTTGTTCTCGTAGTGTCATTAATAAGATGTAGATGTTTATTTTAATTCACTATCATTTCAATTCATAGAATAACTTAATTGCTTCAAAAATCATTCTATCGTTTGGGTTTTTTCCATAATTAGATTCACAAGATATCATTACAGTTTTTGTGTGATTCTATTTTCTAGTTTGAAGCTATAGTATGATTATCGATTTATTTTTCTAAAAGAGGATAACTATATGGTTTAATTGTCACAAATCACATATTTTATAGTTTCTATCATAAAGGATTTACATTATTGAAACTCGCATGTTTTTTCATTTCCACATCCATTACTGCAATTATGAAAGTTGATATTGTTTTTGTATTGTGTCTTTATTGCCTTGACTCACGTTGTTGCAACTTTGCTTGCAAATGCACTTTTTCTTGTTTGGTTTATGGTAATTTCATTAGATTGACATTGAACGAATAGACACTTAAGTTTCCACAATAATATAATAACTTGATCATACTTGACCAAGTCACCAATAGGTCATAGTACATATTTCTATTTTCCACAAGAGTGATTTTAGTTTCCGCGAGTGTGATTTCAATTTTCGTAAGTCTGATTTCTATTCTTGTAAGTGTGATTTCAATTTATGTAAGTGTGATTTATGTTCTTGCAAGTCTGATTTTGATTTCCACAAGTAATATTTCAATTCATGTAAGAGTGCTCTAACTCCTACAAAAGCAATTTAGGCTTTAGTATAATTTGTTGACTTAATTAAGTACTGTGAGCATTCGAATTATGACATTAAAATTTCTACAATGTCATAGTCCAACAACACTCTTCTTGCATATATTGTGCATGACATTTATCAAGTTCCATACAAGCCCCATATGGACAAATTAAATGTACAACTCTTAATTTTCTTGCAAAATTAGTTATAAAGTAATTGGAAAGTCCGTCATTTTTTGCGTCATTGCAAGGGAACTGTCAAAAGAAGATAGTTTTGTGTAGTTGAGTGGATTTTCTTTTGTCTTCATTCTCCTAGAATAGATGTTGTGATTCCTTTTTAGTAATTTATAGGATGTTTTTTTAACTTTTTTTATGCCCAAAAGTAGAAACCAATGAGATAGATTTGTTATCTGTTCCAAAAACCCTTAAAAAGTAAGAGTGTGGGTCAATCACAAACAAGGAAGGAACACCAAAAACCAAACTTACTATCACCTACTACAATTCTCTTTCCAAGAAGAACCCCGAGGCATTCCCTTAGGAATTAGAGACTATACAAGGGTCTTTTCATTCTGAGAACCCATTATCCAAGTAATAGATCCACGAGCAATATCATTTAGAAGAGTTCCTCTTTTCTGAGGAACGTTGGGAAGCATAGATAAACCTTAGGAAAAAATGGATCACAAGTTTGATAAGGAGGAACCCATGAGTTTCGGGTTCCCAATCAAAGAAACAAATGAAGAAACCAATATGAATAACATTCATCACTCAGCGTTGCCAAACATTCACAGGCTATCCAAGGAATATCCTAATACCTTCTTCTTCAAGTTCATCGTACTTTGTAGAAGTGACGACTATGTGATAGACAACCATAAATTGAAGCTATTTCCCACCACACTCAAAATAATTGTGCTACGATGGTTCATGGGCCCCATAAAGGACAACATTTGGTCATGGGACCAAATGACAAAGAAATTTATATAAAAATACCAAGACTACTACAAGGATAAGGAAAAAATGGAAGAAGTTTTCAAGATGATGCAGCATGAAGATAAGAACTTGGAAGACTATGTCGAGGGATTAACCTATAACCTGCAAAGGGAAAAAGAAGGGGAACTGGCTCCGAAAATGTAACGTGTCTTATTTTTTAGAGGAATATAAGATGATTGTATGAAACTCATCAACCATAAGGATGAGGGAGATGTCTCTCAGTTCGAATACAATGTTATCTTGGAACCTTTTTGTAAGTATTCCATAGGCACATGTGAAACATGAAAATGGCCAAGAGATATTATGCAAAGGATAGGAAGGACTGTCATAAGTGAAGTAACAAGGGAATAAATTGGGAACATGATATAGAAACTCAAGAATGACATACTCAGTTCCCTAAGCTCTTGATTGGATACATTGTAGACAAAGAATAATAAAGAAGAAATAAAACGAGCATTGGTCATATTTTTCCCAAGGTGCAGAATGAAGCATCAAAAAAGGGAGTGTCTATTAGATCATACAAAAGTATGTGGAATATGTAGTGAATATCAAACTACACATAACTACCAATCCTTTCCTATAATTAAGGCCGTCTATCAGAAAATGAAGGAACCAAAATAGTTGCACTACGTATCTCAAAAGGGACTTGATAGCCTAAACCGCAAGGTATGATCCTAGACTAGTCAAAATATTTCAATTGATATTGGACTAATCCTCCTATGCAACATGATTCTCAACCATGGGGTATTCCAACTCAACAATGGGTATCTCCTCCTAGTTATCTATGAAAACAAGAATAGATAAATCCCACCATTGGAGGACCACAAAAACCTATGAAAAAACCACCCATGCAACTTATTCCTCCACCCCATATGAAAGCATATACATCCAACCCTCCTCGACCACAACTCCCTACACAACTAATGCTTACCCCAAATAATGGGAGGCCAGTCCAACTAGTGCAAGCTATTGCACTTGCGACCTACCTGACTTATTACATCTCTTCCCTGGACAATAACAATATTCACCTTAGATTTGGGAATACCCTAGCCAAGGAACAGCCTCACATTAGAATCAAATATATAACCAACCTAAGGAAACTTCAAAAAATTAAAATACCCACCCTATCCTTCGGGACCCACCCTATCCTGAAAGGATAAATCAATACAAACCTTCCACACAACCTGAGCTTGATTTCTTAGGAGAACTCAAAAATGTGTGAGTCAAAATACCCTTATTCCAATCTATTAAGGATTTACCAATTTATTCAAAAGAAGTATAGGAACTTTGTTTTAGGAAGCCTAGTAAAAAATGAAAGGATCTCCAAAACATTCATGTCATGGGAAAACTATCATACCTAATGATGGGAGGAGTTCTTGACACTAAGTATTTTGACCCTATAAGTTCGGTTGTTAATGTGAAAATCTATAATACACTTATCAATAACACACTAATTGACTTAGGGGTCACCATCAACATTATGACACACAATACCATGCAATCCTTAGGACTTACAGGCCTTAGCGCAACCCCCATTGTACTTCAACTTGCTTATAGATCCACCATTAAACCAGAAGGGATTCTAGAATATGTAGTTATGTTTTCATATTCATGGAAGTTTCTCATTTCCTTCATGGTCCTACATCCTAAGATGTCTCTAGGAGGGTATCCTCTAATCCAGGGATGACCATGGTTGGCCACGACTAATGCTTATATCAGTTGTCACTCAGGAAACATGACTATTTCCCATGGGAATTCCACCAAAAAATTAACTCTTTACCCTCTAGCCAAACCCACTCTCGATATAGAAACACCACTTTGGATTGATGGAGAAGAAAGTGATGGAGAAGGGGAATCCCATCAAGTACTATCCATATATCAATATATAGAAATAAGAGATAAAACAGAGGATGACAAAATCAATGTTTTTATAGCCTCCTCTTCTTCTTTAGAAAACAAACATCTTCTTGAACATATTATGAAACTAGAAAATCATGTTTTTTTATCCTCCACAATCATCTCACTCCCTGAACATGACCTCGTACAAGAAAAATACCAAGGATTGCTCATAGAATCTATAGCAATTATCCCTGGGAAAACCTTGAAAATCAACCAAGGACTAACCAAACAACAAAAAGAGCGATTGGTTCAAGTGTTATTGAAGCATAGTGACTCCTTCACCTATGATTACTATGAAATGAAGGGAATCCACCCTGACCTATGTACACATCATATATATACTAAGGAAGGAGTCTTCTCCATTCGTCAACCTCGGCGTTGGATGACCTCGACCATGGAAGACATAGTCATAGAAGATGTACAAAAATTTATTACGGATAATTTTATATATTTTATTTTTGATAGCCAGTGGATTTGCCCTGTTGTAATGGTATCAAATAAAAATGGTAAATGGAGAATCTGCATAGATTATAAAGAATTTAATAAGGAAACACATAAATACCACTTCCCATTACCATTTATCATCTGGGTCTTAGACACACTCATAGGGAAGAAGTATTTTGGTTTCCTTGATGACTTCGGTGGATACAACTAGATTCAAATTTCCCCTAAAGATCAAGAAAAAACAATGTTCACCTATCCTTGGGGGACATTCTCATATTGTGTTCTACCATTTGGATTATGAAGCACCCCCACTATCTCTTAGCAAGTCATTATAGGCATATTGTTAGGGACCTAACCTACCTAACCCCTCAAGTGGGTAGAATAATATATTTCCATGTAATAAAGGTAAACATTAATAAGACCTCGCAATAAGGAGGAATAAGTCAAATGTAAGAAGACCTAATAGAATATTTCGCTTCTAGAAGGATCTTCCTCTAGATTGTTCTTTTGGATAGATAGATTTAGTATAAATAGGAATAGAGGGTATGAGAAGTTTTTTCTTGGATATTATTGTAATAGATCTTTGCTCTACTGGAGGTTGCCCCCTCGAAGAGGAAAGTGAACATTGCTCTCAGTAATCAAAGTTCTCTTTCTAGTGTTATTTAGGTATTATTTTGGTATTATTTTGGTGTTGTTCTGGTTATACCATTGTTTATCTGCCATTTCTAGCTAATTATTTATGTTCTACATACTATTTGATATTTGGAATATTACAAGTGGTACCATAGCACCTTCCTCGGCAACAAATTGTGGGTTAATTTTTTTTTTCAAGGTAGTTACATATTCTAACGTCTTTAAGCTACAGATATCTACTGTTACATTCATACACCCATGCTTGGGGATTCATACACTCAGGAAATACAAGTGGTACTTAAGCATACATCTATTAGCAACCCTTGTAACCCTTGTTGGTACCCCTTTGAGTGGTGCACATCAGAAAACACATGTATACAGATCAACTTAGATCTCTTGAAGCCCTCCATAGATAAATCAATCAGGCGCCTGACTGCTATAGTGCCACCGAGAAAAACACTTGGGAAGATACTCTCTAGTACCTTGGCAATCGAGTAGTATGCTTAAGGGCATGATCTAGCGTCCTTAGTTGGTGCCCTGAGATATTGGGAAGAGTACTACTGTTGGACCCCACACTTATAAAAGAGCTATAGCACAGGGAAAACCCTTGTTTGTAGAATCCTTGAATACCCTAACCCTTGGGACAAAAACAATTATTTGGGACCTATTCCACTGGATACCCCTTTTCTCCCTGATCACAGTCAAACCCTTCATTTTTAATCCTTTTTGTTTCACTGGACCCGAACCCTTCCCAGTTTTCCTATTTTTCCACATATTCCATTATATTTCCCTTCATGCATTGATCGTCGTGGTACCTATCACTTCTAAGTCCTTTTTTTGTGGTCCCACCCACCCATTTTTTTTCCTTACCCACACTTCCCCTCTCCAAATGGCCACCACTCACAACCAAGAACTCCAATACTCCCTCAATCATTCCCATGTCTCCATCAAAAATATCACATCTCTGATGGATTATACCCATTCTTGCATTGACAAATTAGAGAACAAATTTAACAACATGGAAGCCAACCTTACAACCCAATTTACCTCCCTCCAGTCTGTTGTCAAACAATTGTTGAACTGCCCTATGGGTCCTTCCTCATCAGACCAACCCGATGTTGTCGATTCCTCTCAGTCTCCGCATTTTCAATCCAACTCCTTTCATCATGAACCTTGTCTTCCCCGCGTAGAGGTAAATAAATTTGATGGATCTGAACCTATGAGTTGGGTCACTCACATGGAATATTTTTTTTATTTGCATGGTATTATTGACAAGTTGGCCAAACTTCACTATGTTGTCTTCTATCTATATCATGAACGCTAGAAATGGTGGCAATGGAGAAAAAATCCACATTAGGGGTATATCTCATGGACCCAATTTGTTGCTGAGCTCTATGTCTTCTTTGATACTGATACCCACTATCTCGGTCATTTGACCAAGTTGAAACAATGAGGCACAGTGGAAGAATTCATCACTGTTTTTGAGCATTTGGCCTTTTGAACAAAGGGCATGTTAGATGCGTTCTTCCGTGAATACTTTATCAGTGGTCAGAAGGATGAAATATGATCCCAGGTTCTCATGGCCCACCTTCCAACTTGGTTGGACGTGCTAAAGAGGCCCAACAAGTTGTTTTTTCTAGAACAAAAAACCCCCTTTTCTTCCTCTCCCTTGATCCACTGACCCTAACCCCCCTGTCACTCCCCTAAAGGTCTAGAAACTAGCTAGGGTTGAAATGGATGAACGACAATTGAAAGGTATTTTCTATAATTGTGATGAAAAATATTTTCTAGGGCACAAGTGTAAGGTATTTTCCATAATTGTGATGAAAAATATTTTCTAGGGCACAAGTGTAAGGAAAAAAAAATATTTATGGCCATTTTCAAAGATTTTCTTGAAGAGGATGTGACAGTTCCCCTTGTTGAAGAACCCTCCCTTCTCGATGCCACCCATGAACCTGCTGACCCACCTAAAGTTGACCCACTTATATCCTTGCATGCCCTCACTGGCTTCTCGGCCCCAAAAATGATTAAATTGGATACATTAAGCAAAGGGACGTCATCATCCTTGTTGACAGTGGTAGCACCGATAATTTTATTCATCGTCACATTGCCCAAGAAACCAATTTCTATATTCATGTTGTCAATAATTTTCAAATCATGATAGCCAATGGTGGGTCCATGAAATGTGGTGGGTGTTGCTAAAATGTTCATCTTCAATTTGGACATTACCAACTGAAATATCGTATGTTTTCCATTGACATGGGAGGTTGTGACATTGTCCTAGGTGTTGAATGGTTTTTCACTTTGGGTTCCATTGTTATGGATTTTAAGGAATTAACAATGCAATTCCAACAAGAATGACAAAGGTATCAATTCCAAGGTCTCACAGCTGGTTCTCCTGAGATCATTAGTTCCCATCGTATGGAAAATATGCTAAAGAAAGGCCACTCTGGTATCTTTGATCAACTCCATTCTATTCAATCTATTGAGACATCCTTTGTGCATCTTGACCTCCAAGCTATCCTTTCGAAACATCAAGCTATTTTTTCCACCCATCAAGGACTTCCTCCTTCTCGTGTTGTTCATGATCATTCCATTCCCCTTGTTCCTGGCAGTCCTCCTACCAATGTTCACCCTTATCACCACCCCTTTTCCAAAACGAATGAAACTAAGAAAATAGTGCATGAATTTCTCCAAGCGAGTGTTATCTTCCCCAGTTCTTCCCCTGTCGTCATGGTATTAAAGAAAGAAGGTACTTAGTGCATGTGTCCTAACTTTCGTGTCCTCAATAAGCTCACCATCAAGGATAAGTTTCCCATTCCTATCATTTATCATATCTTGGATGAGCTGAGTGGTGTTGAGTACTTCACTAAACTTGATCTGTGTTTTGGATACCGCCAGATACATATGCAAGAAGCTGACATACCCAAGAATACCTTTCAAACTCATGAGGGTCACTATGAGATTTTTGTTATGCCATTTGGCATCTGTAATGCCCTGTCCACCTTCCAAAGCCTCATAAATCATTTCTTATGTCCTTTTCTCCGTCCTTTTGTCTTAGTTTTCTTTGATGATATTCTCATCTATAGTAAAACTTGGTAATCTTATCTTTCCCATGTGGATCGAATTCTTCATCTACCCTCGCAACACCAACTTTTCCTCAAACGCTCTAAATCTTCCTTTGGAGCCTTAGAAGTAGAGTACTTGTGTCATATTCTTGGAAAGGCCCATGTCATGATGGATCCTAAAAAGATTGAAGCAATGCAGGATTGGACTTTCCCCAAGACTATCAAAATATTGTGTGGTTTTATGGGTTTAACTGACTATTATCGCAAGTTTGTTTAGAATTATGGGAAGATTGCAACCCCTTTCACTGCTCTCCTTAAAAATAATTATTTCACTTGGACTCTCACAATGAATCAGAATTTTCAAGCATTGAAGGCAACTATTTGTACTACTCTAGTTTTGGCCCTTCCTGATTTCACAAAAACCTTTTTCCTTGAATGTGATGCCTCAGGCAGAGGAATTAGAGTTGTCCTTATGCAAGAAGGAATACCTTTGGCCTTTAATATCAAACAATTTTCCTAACTCCATCTGGGTCAATCAATATATGAAAATTAAATGTTGGCTATTATGCATGCAATGGATCTTTGGCACCCTTATCTTTTGGGGAAACACTTCCAAATTGAGACAAATCATCAAATCCTCAATTATTTTTTGGAGCAACGACCTTCCTCCCCCCCCCAAAAAAAATGGGTAACTAAGCTCTTTGGTTATTAGATATAATTTTTGGTATTAACTGCATAGTGTAAGTCATTAATCTATGACTCATAGCCATGAGTATTAGTCACAACTGACCAATAATTCTCATGATTTGAATAGTCCACTTGGCACTCATTGCATCGAGGATTCTCACAGGGGTGAAGAAATGGGATTGAAACCAACGAAATGAATCATATAGCCTCAATCATCACTTTTGGGGCTTGCACCCGGTAACCAGGACTTCCCCAGGTGGTCACCCATCCCAAGACGCCTCTGGCTCAAGCATGCTTAACTATGGAGTTTTCCCCACAATCAAGCCCACTTGGCTTGCTACCCCATTTGCAAAACCTTAGAATGTATTGTTCCTTATGAACTATCCATTTAGAGCTCCCTTCACTCTTATTATTTAAGCATAGAGGGGCTTCTGCAGTGCAACATATTAGATATCATTTTCGGGATTAACTATGTAGTGTAAGTCATTAATATATGACCCATATACATGATTATTAGTCATAATTCACCAATAATTCTCATGATTTTAATAGTCCAATTGACACTCATTGCATCGGGTGATGCTCACAGGGGTGAAGAAATGGGAATGAAACCAATGAAATGAATCGCATAGCCTCAATCATCACTTCCGGGGCTTGTACCTGGTAACCAAAACTTCCCAGGTGGTCACCCATCCCAACACACCTCTGGCTCAAGCGCGCTTAACTGTGGAGTTTTCCCCACAATCAAGCCTTTGGTTATGATTATGAGATCATTTAAAAGAAATGAAAAGAAAATGTGGTTGTTAATGCTCTTTCTCGAAAATATGAAGATAAAGGGTCCCTTTTTTCTCTCTCCTTCATTGTACCATATTGGCTCCAAGATGTGCACCAATAATGGCTACATGTCCTAAAATATTGCATATGATCCAACAATTGAAATCCAACTCTCCAATTTCCCTAGTGTACTCTTGGAACAATGATGAACTTCGCTACAAAGGTCATTTGTATTTAAGTAAACAATCACAACTTAAGTCCATAGTGATTTACGAGCTTCATGCTACTCCCACAGCTGGGAATTCAGGGTTTATCAAAACCTATGACCGGGTCAAACATTCTTTTTTCTGGGATGGTAAGAAAAAAAACGTTCACACTTTTTTAGAAGAATGCAATGTTTGTCAATACAAAAAAGGTGAAACCACCAAACCTCCTGGGACACTTCAACTGCTTTCGATTCTGCCTACTATTTGGAGGGATGTCTCTATGGATTTTATTGTGGGATTACCTGAGTCAAGAAATAATTTTGTCATCATGGTGGTTTTGGATCATCTTTCCAAGTATTCTCATTTATGTGCTCTTCAACCCCCATTTACCACATCAACTGTGGCTCAAAATTTCATGGAGCATATCTTCAAGCTTCATGGCATGCCTCATTCTATTGTTTCTGATCGAGATCCAAAATTCACCAACAATTTTCGACAAGTACTTCTCAGAATCCATGGCACCCAATTGCATCTCAGCACTACCTATCATCCTGAAACTTATGGTTAAACTAAATTCATCAATAAGTGTGTGGAGACTTATTTGAGGTGTTTTTCCTCTGAAAGATAAAATCAATGGGATCAATGGTTACCATTAGATTAATGGTGGTACAACACTTATTACCATATAACTACTTGCATGAATCCTTTTGAAATAGTATATGGCCAAAAGCCACCTTCAGTTCTCTCCTACATTCCAGGTGTATCGAAGGTCTAGACAGTTGACCAAACACTTATAGTTCACGACGCTATTCTCCGTACCCTCAAAGAGAATTTGGTCATGGCTCATAATCGCATGAAGAAACAAGCTAATCAAGGTCTCTCAAAATGGAAATTTTTTGAAGGAGACCAGGTATTTCTTCGGCTGCAACCTTATAAGCAAACTTCACTCAAGGCTAAACATTTTTCAGAAACTGGCACCTAAATTTTATCATTCTTATATAGTTCTCAAGTGTGTTGGGAAAGTGGCCTATCAGATAGATTTACCCAATCATTCTAAGCTCCATCCCATTTTTCATGTCTCTTGCTTAAAGAAGGTGATTGGAACTAAGTGCCAAAATTCAACAAACCTTCTCGAGTTGTATGAAGAAGGATCCATCTCGTTGCAGCCACAAGCAGTTTTGGACCAGAAAGAGAATCTTCTTTGTCATCGTACCATCAAGGAAGTGTTATTTTAGTGGAAAGATACAACTCCAGTAGATGCCACCTTGGAGCTCGCTAACATTCTGCTGCAATTTCCTCATCTCAATCCTTGAGGACAAGGTTGATTCTAAGGGGGAGGGAATGTTAGGGACCTAACCTACCTAACCCCTCAAGTGGGTAGAATAATATATTTCTATGTAATTAAGGTCAATATTAATAAGTCCTAGCAATAAGGAGGAATAAGTCAAATGTAAGAAGACCTAATAGAAGCCTTCACTTCTAGAAGGATCTTCCTCTAGATTTTTCTTTTGGATAGATAGATTTAGTATAAATAGGAATAGAGGGTATGAGAAGTTTTGTCTTGGATATTATTGTAATAGATCTCTTCTCTACTAGAGGTTTCCCCCTCAAAGAGGCAAGTGAACATTTCTCTCAGTAATCAAAGTGCTCTTTCTGATGTTATTCTTGTATTATTTTTGTATTATTATGGTGTTGTTCTGGTTATACCATTGTTTATCTACCATTTATAGCTAATTATTTATGTTCTACATACTATTTTATATTTGGAATATTACACATATTTTATGATCTCATTCATGACTGTGTGGAAATATATATGGATGATTTTACAACATATGGGGAAAAATTCGATGAAGCATTAAATAATATGGAAAATACATTAATCTGATTCAAGGAGTCAAATGTCACCCAAAGTAATGAAAAGTTTTTCATGATTGAAACTAACAATATTATACTTGGACATCGCATCTCAGCCAAAGGTATTCAATTCAACCCTAAGAAAATAAAGGTAATACTCAATTTTTCAACTCCAAATTCATAGAAGAAGGTATGAATCTTTATAGGGTATGTTGGTTATTATCGTAGATTCATTGGAATGTTTTCACATATTTTCCGTCTGTTATTTACTTAGCAAATATATTGAGTTCATGTGGACAGAACATGTCATCATATGATTGATGAATTAAAAGTTAAAGAATATGAAGCACCAGTACTAATAGGACCCGAATGGACCCTCCCGTTCCACATTTCCACAAACACATCTGACATAACCATCAGAGAAGTCCTGAGACAAATCGAAGGAAAATACTGACATGCAATCTACTATGTTAGTACAAATCTCTCACTTGTTGAACTGAACTATACGTCAATTGAGAAGGAGTTTCTTGATGTTATTTATGCAATAAATAGTTTTCTACACTACATTATTGGATATTTTCCAATATTGTATATTGATCATGCTGCTATTAAATATTTAATGAACAAACCAATCACACATGGAAGGGTTACTAAATGGTTTATTTTATCGCAAGAATTTGATATTTCCATTTTATATAAACTAGGAAAATATGTTGTAGTGGCCGACTTTCTTTCTAGAATAACATTTAATGAAAATGAACCTCCAGTAGAAGATAGTTTTCTATATGAACACCTCTTTTCAATATGTACTAACTCATCTTGGTATGCAGATATTTCTAACTTTCTAGTTGTAGGAAAATTTCCACATCACCTAACCCCTAATGAATTATAGAGCACATCTAGGAAAAGTGAAATATTTCCATGGATTGATGGTTTCCCCTTCTACACTAGACCTAATTTGATTATCATAAGGTGTGTATGAGAAAACAAATTCCACGAGATATTAAAGACCTATCATAGATTCCATGAGATATTAAGTTCACTTTGTAGATAAAAGAACTAGGTACAAAATACTTCACCAAGGGTATTAGTAGCCCCTTCTTTTAAGAGATACCAAGGAATATGTAAAGAGGTGCGGCAACTATCAATGCATGGTTAGACTCATACAAATGGGTGAAATTCCATTACAAACACAAATGGTGTTAGAAATATTTCATAAGTGGGCCATTGATTTTGTGGGTCCAATAAATCCCCCATCTCGTTGACACTCCTACATCCTCGTCTGTACAAATTATGTCACAAAATGGATGGAGGCCAAGGTACTTCCAGTGGAAACGAAAAAAGAAGTGGTAGAATTTATCTAAGAGGAAATTTGTTGTGAGGTTCGAGATACCATGAGAGATAGTGACCGACAGAGGAACTCAATTCACATCACGACTTATTAGAGATCTGATGGAAAACTATAAAATAAAGAACAAAATAACAACACCATATCATCCATAGGAAAACTGAAAGGTAGAGGGAACTAACAAAATCGTTGAGGGTATCATTACAAAAACCATTAGATTATACCTCAAGTATTTCCCTGATAGACTCCTTGAAGCCTTATCAGCTTACAGAACTAGCTAGAGGACTACTACAGAGTGCACACCTTATGAATTTTTTTATGGGAAGCGATTACTCCTATGAATTGAGATAGAGATTCAGACACTAAGGACATAAATAGACTTTGGTTGGAATTATAAGAGGCCTGAAAACAAAGAATACTCCAAATAAATTAGTTGGATGAACTACAATAGGATTTCCTACATTTATTCACAATGATACAATATCAAAGGGATAAATGGTATGATAGGTTTATCAATAAAAATAAATTTAAGGATGGAGACTGGGCATTATCAGTTGATTCTAGATTCAAAGATTTAAGAGGAAATTTTCACACTAGATGGCTTGGTCCATATGATATTGACACAATGTACAATAGTGGGGCCATCAAAATTCATACTATATTTGATGAAGATAACATTCCTCTCATGGATAATGGACATAGACTCCACTTGTACCATGGACCCCTATCAAAATAATCTATTCTCAATAAAATTACAAATGGATGGCCCAACAATGATATGAAACTTGTTTCTACCAGTTAAATTTTGTTTCTCCAAAAACAAAAAAAAAATAAGAAGTGAAAACCAACTTAGTTGTCGCTTAAAAAAAAATAAAAAAGAGAAAAGAAGGGCACTTCATGAATTCATGATGGTTATGTCAAGACCCTTCTAAAAAAACACTATTTCTTTCTAATAATATTTTTGTAGGATCAACAAAGGAGAATAATATTTTTTTCATTTCCTAATGCTGCAACTCTAGTCACTATGATTATTCTTCAACCACTGTGATTTTTTTTTCTACAACTACAGTTGCTGCAACTCCCTTTGTAGCAACAATTTTTTTTTTTGAAACTATGGTTGTCGCTGCAATTCCCGTTGTTGCAACTATTCCCATATCCAAAACTCTTGTTCATGCAAATTCCTCCACCCCATTCATACCCTTTATCTCATTCCCTTTGCCACCACTTCACTCACAACCCCCATTCCTTTCCAATATTTCCCTACCATTCCCTTCACTTCCACTTCACCTGTAGCAAGTCCATATCCCACAATATCCCTTTCCAAAAAACCGAACACCCTCACTCCCATTGTTGCAACTTCATTTTTGCAACTCATGTTGCTGCAAATCCGCTTGCAGACTTCCTTCATTTTCTTCAAATTTTTTTTGCATCACTTATGCTACAACTCTGGTTGATGCAATTCACATTGCTACAACCCCTCTCTGCAACAATTCCCCTATAGTCCAGTGCACCATTTATTTCATACATTTCAATCATTCCCCTGGTTGCAACTCCACTACACCTATCCCATACTTTGTAAATCCCTTTTCCCTGCTCTCACAAATGCAACATCAATGCAACCTCCCTCCCTCAAACAACCCCCCAACAATTTATGTTTCATTGTTGTATCTCCATTCTTGTGACTCACGTTGCTACAACTTGACCTGTAACACCACTTTCATTTCATTTTCCCATTTTCCCCTTTTATTAGTATCATTGTTGTTGTTATTCACATCACCAATGTAGCAAATTTGTTTCCATATTAGTTGTCATGACACCCCCCTTTATTATTTTTTGTTTTCATTACCACAAATTCGTTTCTATGGATGAAGTCATTGCAACCCTGCTCGCAAGCTCATTCCATTTCTTTCACTTTCCATCCTCACCCTGTCCCTACAAAATTTATGTTGCAACTCTTATTTGCATCATGAAGATACATTGCTAGTGCTGCAGGTTCGTCACCCCAACTCATGTTGCTATGATTCCACTTGTAGCTTGTCTTTCCAGATGTCCACGTTCCTTTTATTTTGTCTGGTAAAAATAAAGACAATGACGTTGCAGTTCTGACCAGGACTGTTGATGGGATTCTTGCACTTTCCACTGCCAACAATCAATCCACGTCGTACTCGTGCTACTGTTAGCACTCTATAAATTTGTTTGAATGATAAAATAAATGGAAGAGGTAACCTACAAACCAATTTAGAGTTGGGTACTAGCCTTCTCAAATCAGAGAGGGCTCTCTCTTGTCACTTGGTCTTTAACAAATGATTTTTATTTAACAAATCACTGGCTAGGTTTTGTTTCTTTGAATGGTTTTTTATAATGTCACTGATAAGGAAGGGGAGGGACACCTAGGGATGTGGATTCAAACTTCTAAAAATGAATGGAAGCATTAACTGGTCAGTAGAACTCTCCAGAGGATAAAGGATAAATGAGGCGATGAATTTGAGTTATAAATTGTAATTTGCAGAGTGTAAGAAAAAAGGAAAAAACATATAACTGCATCAGAGCATTAAATAAAATCAATTCTGACTTAATTAGGAATAACTTAACATAGTTTAAATTGCTTAATCCAAGAGCATCACAAGAGGAATTATGGGCCTTTAACTATCCAATTTAAATAGAAGAGAGTGAAAATGAAATCAACAAACAGGAAATACATACAAAGAAAGAAGACAAATCTTAGACCACCACCATTAGAATCTTTCCGTGGACATTTCAAGACATCTCCATGTGCATTCTATTCATCTTCAGAAAATTACATTCAAGTTCCAAATAGCTAAAATTGTGCCCTTGCACTTCTTCCAACCACCAATACATTTGTAACTCCTAATATTTATACAAGCTAAGTTCCTTCGGTTTGAAACCAATTACAATGATTACAAAGAAACGTTTTGGTTTTGAAACTGATTACAATGATTACAAAGAAATGTTTTGGTTTTGAAATCGATTACAAAGATTACAAAGAAACATTTTTGTTTTGAAACCAGTTACAATGATTACAAAGAAACATTTATGTTTTGAAACCAGTTACAATGATTACAAAGAAACGTTTCTTCAGCCGGATTCTAGATCCTCTGGAATTTTGGTCACTTTCTTCGTCACTTTTCCTTTTTTTAGTCTTCCACATGATCTTCCATCTTTAGTGACATCTGGACATCATCTACTAGGCCCTAGAAAACTTCATTTTGTCTTACTCAACTTGATTATTTCCTTCCATTGCAAGTTAGAAGGAATATCATATTCTATCATTTCGTTTATCAGAATCTCTATGTCAATGCAGGAAGCATATGACATGACCAACAATCCAAGATTGACTTCTTTAAACCGATTCAGAATTTAAAAGTTTGTAATCAGATGCTCAACTAATGTAGCTCCTTTCATATTTTCCTCCAAGGTTTTGAACGTAGAATGATCCATTCTGCATTGATTCAAATGAGCATTATATTATTCCTGATCATACAACTTTCCTTTACCATCCCAAAATGGTGGAATTCCTTTGGTAAAAGATTCTTCAAATAAATATTTGAACTTTTGCACATTCTTTTCCATCTGTGTTGCCTTAGTTTGGATTGATATCTATAGGTTATGTTTAGAAATAACCCTCCTAGCCTAGATAATCAATGTATTTCTTTATTTAACCCCAAAAGTTTGAAGGTCTATAGTAGGAACAACATTGAGTATATTTATGGTGTTCTGGGCCCATTCTCATGGTTTCTTTGCTAAAGTTTCATTCACAATAGTGCATTTATTTCTGGTTGTGATGGCTATGTTGTCTTGATCATTAATTAAATTAAAATATGATTTGAACTTGGTAGCTTCAAAAAATATAGATTCCCAGATGATATTCTTGGCCCCTTATAACAAGCCTTTGCCTCTTAACCTCATTTTCAATTTATTTATTCTTTCTAGCAAGACTTCATTCTCCTTTTGAAATTGAGTTATTTTTTCATCCTTTGTCTGCAATTCTTTCTTCAATTTCTCTATTCTTCCTTTTATCGATTTGATATATCCTTATTTCAAGCTAACCTGTGACATAGAATGGACAAGTCCTTTAGTGTTTGACCCAAATTCTGTAGTAGAAGTTGAAATTACAGCCTTGTTTAGCAATTCTATCTTCTCTTGTGACCATTTCAACTTTTCTTGTTCCAGCTGCAACACCCTATACTTGTAGCCTAGTGTCTCTTGACAAAGTGTTTTCTTTTCCTATTCTAGAGAAACTAATTCAGTGGTTTGTGGATGCGCTATAATAGGCATTTTCAATTTCTTCTTCAAACTTTGAATCAATTTGTCTTTCTCATCCAATGAAGATTTCAATCCTTGGGGTCCTTCAGATTCCAACCTCTTGACCTGAGCCTGCCAAGATTTGTTAGATGCCTGTTCCTTCCTCAATTTTCCTTCCAATTTCATTGCATAAGATGATAGTTTCGAATTCATTAAACTTAATCTCAAGTAATCAGAATATAGCATGCTACTAGTGTGTTTGTGGAATTTGACCTTGTCTGGAGCACTCATGTTTTCATATTTTATCTTCATTTCAGAGACTATGTCTTCATATACAACAACAATGTTAAAGGTCCTCTTTTCAACATCCTTCACTGTGAATAGAGAAGATTTATGTTGATATATCTTTTCCACTTCAGGGACTAAATGCCTCATTTCACCCAGAGTTATATTTCCCTTTTCAGCATACTATTTTTCCAAATCTCCTCTAGACTGATAAGGTGACTCAAATGTTTTAAGAATGTATTTCTTACTGCTAAATATTCTGGAGCCACCTTCACCTTGGAGTTTACTTTCCTTTTCAACCTCTACAGTGCTAGTACCACTCTCCACCATATCTAGATTAGCTTGATCTCTAGACTCTTCCTCTTCTAAATCCACTATTCTTACAGATTGTTTAACTTTCATCTTCTTTGGGGAATTTTACTAGTCACTGATGTCCATGGCCTCTGAAATACTTCTCTTGTTCTAAACACTTGTCTTAGGAACTATGATTATCAATTTCTAAGGAGCTTGTTGTCTTTGAATTTGTTGCAGGGTTTCCTCCACTTGTTCTTTTTGCATTGGTTTCAATATTACTTCCATATCAACATAGACTTATAGATTTTTCATCTTATCAAAACCCTCAACCTATTCATGCTCATAAGGGGCATGTTCATTCATCAATATCCTCTTCGATATGATTTGGTGTGGATCATACCTTCTTCCCTGTAACTGTGAAAAACCAAACTCTTTGATCTTTTCTTGAACTTGAGATAAACATGATCTGGATTTGACAATGAAGGGGCCAATGATAAAAGGGAACTTAAGGTTGGAGGCTTTGTGCAACTTCAGGAAATTCTCTGTGTCAGATATAATTCTCTACCTGATGAATTCAAGGGAAAAGATTCTAGGAGTTAGAAATATAGGAAATAGGTAAGAGGATTCATGGAAACCGTAAACCCAAATTATTGATGAGTGAATGAATAATACCCAATCCCCCACTATGTTCTCTGGATTTAGCTGTAGATAGCTTCTCATGTCATCCAAAAATCTAGGTAGGCTGGTATTGAAAATCAAAATATAAACTCTAGACATGACTTTCTTGATGAAGATAAGTAATGTAATTCTTTTACACTCAGTAGACACAAATGTTGCTTCAGAAAATTTCCTCTTGTTGGTTTCTAGTAAATTTCTCAACAGATAGGTTTAGTATTTGAAATTTCTTAGGGAGTGAAAATTCACTAATTGTTTATGGATATTATCAGCTAGGAATTGATCAAAACATATACAGACTGACAAACTAGACTCTGACTTAAAAAAGGTCAAAAGGAAATTGAGCATGAATTCAACCACATATTTGTCATTGTCTAGATCTAAATCTTGACTCAATAGGGAGCATACCCATTGGACTTCGATGAAAATTATATTTACATTCATCGGCAAATATAGACCTTCTAAAAATTGTTTAGGTTTGATAATTGTCTGTAAAAACAAATCTGGGACCTCTGATGGACATTCTCTATATACCCTAATCATCTTCTCTTCATTGAAAGGTTAAAAAATTATAGAACAATACTCTGGTATACCAAGGGACTCTCGAGTTGACATACTCTCTACCCTACACAAGACCTCGGACCCTTGTTTATTCACAACGACTCTTTCTTCATGGGAATATTGTTCGGTGCACCAACCTATAAATTCAGGAAACAAGAAAGTGATTTCAATAGCATATGGGACTACGGTGGCCTAGACTACTTCAAGGACTGGTGTAAATCTTCCTAACTTATCGAACAGGTTTCTTCTGGACACAGTGATATGAGAAATAGTGATTTCGACATAAAAAAACATATGCGTCTCAGTCAATTAGGGCTTCTTCATTTTCCACAAGATCTTGTTTTGTTATTGAGGTTATGATTTGATCCATGATTGTGATGAAAAATACCTGGAAACGAGTAGAAATGGCATGCAGTTGGTGTACTTTTGAGCTACAAGTGAAAGACGGGGGTCACGCCAAGGTTCTAATGGTCCAGTGTTCAAAATAATAATCAAAATAAAATAAATGCCTAAATTTACTTTTATACTTTTCCAATTTTTTGGGGAGTGAGAAAGTGGTTTGAGACAACCTACTTTTCATCCCAAAAAGCACTTGGTGATTCCACGTACCTCCGAGAGAAAACCATGGTTTAAATTTCAGGACCACCCTTCAAAATTAAACCCTGTGCAGCTTTGCCCCGCGAAATCATTCTCGGTCGTTGATATTGAGAAATCATGATACACGATGTTTCAGAACCAAATAACTTAGTGCTCTTGCCACATGTAGCCCTTTCCTTCCATATTTATCCCCTTTTCTAGTTTATCAGGCTTCCAAACCGGTTTAGTGTTCAGCTAGATTCTAAAATCTTGATTTCACACAATAAAAATTTAATGGTGACTAACATGGGCTCCAACTAGGGATGCTATCCTCCCAGCAAGGTAGGAAAGAATGGAAGACCAAGTGCTCGTCCAATGGGATTTATTTCACTAATGTGACTAAATCGATTAACAACTTATTCACAAAACTTTGTTCACATAACTCCAATTATACTCAACATAAACTTAGGGCCTTCACTTCGGGCTTCAGTTTTCTGTTGATTTGATTTCAAATGCTACAACTTAAAAACAAAAATGGTTATATACAATGAAATGGAAAGGGTGAAAACTTCTCTAAGCGAGATAATTCTTGAGAAACCCGTCATTCACAGGTCCCCCACCAACGAGATCTCCATTCTGTTTATGTACCAGATAGGCATTGTTTCCATGGTATGCCACAATTTTGAAAGGTCCCAGCCACAGATGGTCAAATTTTCTGTTTTTTCCTCTGTATTCATTCCTGACATCCCATTTCAACACCAAATCCTCCACTTTGAAATCATCTTCTTTAGTATGTCTATCAAAATTTTTTTTAATCCTATCTTGGTGGAGTTGAGAGTTGCTAAAGGCTTTCTCTCTTATTTGTTGAAAATTGATTAGTTCATTTGTCCTACTTTGAGTGGCATTTGGTTCAACATATTTCTCCTCTAGCAATATCATCACTGGAAATCCTAATGAAGTAGGAAGAATTTCCTTTCTGTCATACATAATCTAGAAGGGTAAGTGACAATAGACCTTTTAGTAGTGATCTTGTTAGCCCATAGTGCATAAATAAGCTTCTTGTGCCAAGCCTTTTCTTTATCTTGCAGTAGTTTTCTGATAATTTTGGTCAAACTCTTATTGGATGAATCATCCAACCCATTACCTTGAGGGTAATAAGCTGTGGAATGGCCAAGAGTTATATTGTAATCACTACAAAATTTTTCCATATTTTTAGACTTGAATGATGTTTCATTGTTAGTGATGATCTTAACTGAACAACCAAATCTAGACAAGATATTGTTTTCCAAAAACTGAATGATAGTAGTATTGGTGGCTTGCCTTGTGGGGACTGCTTCAATCCACTTGGTGAAGTAATTTGTGGTTGTCAGTATCCACTTATGTTGAGATGAGGAATGTGTATGAATTTATCCTATGAAATCAATACCCCATTGCCTAAATGGTTCTTCAAAAGAGATATGTAAATGTGTTTAACCTGCACAAAATAGATCTAGGTAAACAATGATACACACATTTGCAGAGAAAAGGAGAAATAAGAAGAAGAAGAGAAATAATGAAATAATTCTCATTAACTATTTTGAATAAATGAATAATTTACACATGATATACTCTATATAACTCAATGAGTGCACACTAGAGGAGAACCAATGTGCCATAGTGGTGGTCTAGAGTGATATGGACACACACCAATAGTTACGAGAGTGAACTGCCACCTAGTCAAGTTAACTAGTCAACTAGTCTTCAGTTAACTAACCGAACAAAGAGTAGTGAGGAGTTAACTCAGGGAATCAAGGGTAATGCACCAGTATGGTTATGATCCCAAGGAAATTTCACATTAGTTGGTGATGATCCCAATCTTTCATGGTGAGAAAACCAATGCAACATCTAAACTCAACTCAACTAGTCAAATTGAAGTGTCAATTGAAAGAGAATATTATCCAGGAAGAATATTATCCCCTAAAATATAGAAGACTGGATAATGAATAATTATGACTAATAAAAAATGAAAAACCTTAGGAAAAATAAATCCTAGGTGTGTATGAAGTAACTCCAACACCCCCCCTAAACATCACTATGGTGAAAATAAAGAATGGGTCCCAACAATGAGGCCATGTTAGGTACCCAAATACAAAAGATACACTGAAATAAAGTGAGAAAAGAGGGAAAACCTCATGGGAAAAACCTCCCCTCAAGGTACAATGTATGTAAAAAAGGAACTATAGTTGCTAGGAAATGGTGTCCTTCACTCCAAGATGACTTCCCAGAGAATGAAACTTCTGCTCAGTGAAGGTCTTGGTGAAGATGTCTGTCGTTTATTCTTCTAAAGGAAAAAACTATAAGTCGATGATCCCCTCGTGTACTAAGTCCTAAATGTAGTGCATGTGTATCTCGATGTGCTTCATCCACTACCTCTGAATTGAATTTCTGCAGAACTTCAGAGTGATTTGGTTGTCACACGAGATGACAATTGATTGATGGAACTGAATGCCCAACTTAGTGAGAAAATGTTGTAGCCACATAGCCTAAATGGTTATGTTAACTACCCCTCTATACTCTGCCTCGGTTAAATATATATAAATGGAAGCTTGCTTCTTGCTCGACCAACAAATAGGCCTAGAACCAAGACTGAGTGAGTAACCAGATGTGGACTTGTGATCAGTGCTATCGCCATCCCATAAATAATTAGTAAACCCGATGAGATTTAATGTAGATTTTGATGCATAATGAATCCCAAAGGTGATGGTGCCCTGTATGTATTGAAGGATACACTTTGCAGCCTTCCAATGTAGCTCATGTGGCTCCTGCATGAACCTGGAAACTACACCAACTAAATATTAGAGGTCTAGTCTGGAGTGTGTGAGATACAACAAGATCCCCACTAGCTGTCTTTACAGTGTGTTGTCAACCAGTGGAGTCCCCCCACCATCTTCAAGTTTGACTCCTAATAGGAAAGGAGTCAGAGAAGACTTGCAGTCTATCATGTGAAATATCTCAAGGAGATCTCATGCATACTTGGCCTAAGACAGTTTGATGTCTGATGCATCCTGACCGATCTCGAGTCCAAGGAAGAAGTGTAGCAGACCCATGTCCATCATAAAAAAATTGTCATGTAGAATCCTCTTAACTGCAACAATTACTGAAGTTGAGCAACCAGTGATCAAAAAATCATCAACGTACATAACTAAGAGTAGAAGTGAATCAATAGTCTTGAGAATGTAGACATTCAGGTCTAATTTACAACGTACAAATTTATGTGACAACAGCTAGGAGTCCATCTTGTCATACCATGCCATCGGAGCCTGCTTGAGGCCATAAAGGGAATTCTTTAGTCCACAGACCAAAGATGAGTCTTGCATAAATCCTTGGGGATGCTTCATGTATATATCCTTAGAGATATCACCATGAAGAAATGCATTCTTCACATCCATCTAATGGACTTGCCATCCCTTGGATGCCGCAATGGCAATTTCCAATCATATGGAATCCATTTTTTCTACTAGAGCAAAGGTCTCATCATAGTCAATACCATGAACCTGTTGAAAGACTTTCAAGACAAGCTTGGATTTGTATCTGCTAATATGTCCATCAACTACTCTCTTGGTCCTGTAGACCCATCTGCATCTGACAATTTTCCTTCCACAAGGTAGGGGAACCAAATCCCAAGTCTGGTTCTCGAGGAAGGAGCCATACTCCTCTTGCATGGCGGATTCCTAAAAGGGATTTCTAGCAGCCTCGCCATAGGACTGTGGATCTGAAGACTGAATCAAGAAAAGATTCCTGGAGGGAAATGGTTCAATGGAAGTGAGTGAAGCATGAGGCTCCTCGAAATCATATTGAGTCCTCCTAGTATCGGCTGGATCACCAATGAGATCCCTTGCATCCTGAAGAGTAGTTTGTGCACACTTGGACCTCTGATCTGGATCTACAAATTCATCTAGATGCTTTGACTCTGCATATGAATGTACTGACTCTGAATCATCTGAGTCCTCTAAATCATAACTCTCGTCTGAAGAAGATTCAACATGTGCATGCTCATCATCTCGGACAGGTGGAATAATGGAGGTGTCTTCATGCGACTGTTGAGGTACATGCGAGAAAATTTCCTCGAATTGGACACTTCGCTCAATGATGAGATGGTCTAAGGAAATATCAATAAGCCTATATCCCTTCACACCATCGGGGTATCTAAAACAAATACACTTATTGCTCCGTGGATTAAGTGCCTTCCTCTTTTCAAAGGGAATTCAGGCCCATGCATGTGAAACAAAAATGTGAAACTGGGTCAGTTCCAGTTTGAGGCCGCTCCAAGCCTCATATGGGGTCTTATCCTTGACATATCTATGGGGAGATCTATTTTGGATGTATGTTTCACAATTAAGTGCTTCGGCCCATAGCCTATGTGGTAGTAACGTTTCATGCAACATGTAAGATGCCATCTCCTTTAGAGATCTATTTTTTCTCTCAACAACTCCATTTTGATGCAGAGTATAGGGAACTGTATGATGCAATTGAATCCTTGCCTCATGGAAAAGATTATGGATCTTATGATTTACATACTCTCCCCCATTATTAGTTCAGAGTATTTTGATATTCTTTCCGGACTGTGTCTCAACTGGGGATTTGAAATCTTTGAGGTGTTGAAAGACCTCATAATTTTTCCTCAGAAAGTAGATCCATGTAAAACGTGAGAAATCATCAACAAAAATGAAAGAAACCTCAATTTGTTTATGGATGGATGCGGAAAAGGACCCATAAGGTCACTGAGGATCAAATATAAAGGTGCAAAATCTCTATGAGACTTTACTTTGTCGAATTTCTCTTGAGGGTGTTTTCTGAGAATACATCCCTCACATCCTCCCTTGGAGAAATGGATGTCTAGTAGACCATCAACCAATATTTTCTTGCTAATTTGTTTCATGTATATGAAGTTCAAATGTCCAAACCTTTAGTTCCATATCCTACTACTTTCATCAGCATGAGTAAGTAGTAAAGCAGAATCAAGTTCAATGAATTCAGAAAAAGTATACAATCTAGACTGATGATTTACCTCACTGGTAGCAACCGTGAAGTTGGTTTTCATATTGTAGATGTCCACAGAATTTGGTTTGAATATGAATTTATTTCTAGTGATAGAATTCATCATCTGATACATGGAGAGAAGGTTGACGGAAATTTTGGGAACATACAACACATTCTCGAAGCTTTCGTTGGTGAGTTCAATCCTTCCTTTGCCAGTGACTTTGACAGAAGAGTTGTCCCCCATCAGAATATGAGGAAATTTGCATGCATCCAATGAAGAATATACTACTTTTGATTCATCCATGTGATGTGATGATCCCGAATCAATGATCCATGCATCAGGAGAGGAGTTGATGGCAATCAAGGCATGGCTAGAATTGCCTTTCTTGGGATTCAAATCTTTTGGCTTCTTCTTCTTAGCACCCTCAGGGATGTGATCTCCAAGGTTGTTTTTCTGAAGTATTTTAGACATTAGATCTATTTTATTTTGCATGCATGCATATTTTGGACGAAATCTTTTATGACAGTATGAGCATTTCTCCCCTTTTCTTCCCTTTTCCACTTTGGATTCGGAGGCATCGGTGAAGAGTTTTGTGTACCCTTCCTTCTTTGGATGTGCATGAGATTTCCATTTGTCTTTATATTTAGATTTATGATATTTTTGGCTACCATATTGGACAATGAGTGCATGTGTCCTTAGGCCCATGTTGATGAGCTTGGTTTTCTCTTGTGTCAAAGATTCGATAAAGTCCTCAAGAGAAGGCACCTTCCAGGTGGCTCCAAAGGAGAATATGAAAGAATGGAATGTGGATATGAATACAGAGAATTCAGGAATGAGCTTGGAGAGAATGGTGAGAACCTTTTGTTTCTCCTCCTTCGATTTATCAACCCTGCAAGCTTTGAGTAGTGGCAATAAATCCTTGAATTTTGTAAAGAAATCTTGGATATTGTCGAAGATTTTTGGATACAATGTGAGCAGATCCACCTCCATCATGTGTCCCCTCATCTCATCATTGTTTCCAAATATCCCTTCCAAGGTGGTCCAAGCTTCATTGAGAGTCTTACATGAATATATGTGAAAAAAGAGATCGAGAGAAATAAGATTGCAAATTGTTTCGAGTGCCTCATCCATGGGATTTAAGTACTTGGATTTTTCTATGGATGATGTCGGTTTTGTATCTATATTCAAGGTTAACCTGTACAAACCTATGGTTCAGATATGTATAACTATTTTCTCCTTCCATGCAAAGTAGTTGTAAGGTGTAAGAATGAATTCTTTTTGGAAATCCATCATTTCGTTGTGTTCAATCTTTTGTACCTACAAAACATTTTGGTGTAGATTTTTCTTAGAAGTGCGTCGGCTCTGATGCCATGTAAATGTGTTGAACCTAAACAGAATATATCTAGCTAAACAATGATACACACATTTTCAGAGAGAAAAGGAGAAAGAAGAAGAAGGAGAGAAAGAATGAAAGAATTCTCATTAATCATTTTGAATAAATGAATAATTTACACATGATATACTATGTATAACTCAATGAGTGCATACTAGAGGAGAACCAATGTGCCATAGTTGTGGTCTAGAGTTATTTGGACACACACCAACAATTACAAGAGTGAACTGCCACCTAGTCAAGTTAACTAGTCAAATAGTCTTCAATTAACTTACTAAATGCATAGTAGTGAGGAGTTAACTCAGGGAATCAAGGGTAGTGCATCAGTTTGGTGATGATCCCAAGGAAAGTGCACATTATTTGGTGATGATCCCAATTTTTCACGGTGAAAAAACCAATGCATCATCTAAACTCAACTCAACTAGTCAAACTGAAGTGTCAACTGAAAGAGAATATTCTCCAGGTGGAATATTCTCCCCTAAAATATAAGAGACTGGATAATGACTAATTATGACTAATAAACAAGGAAAAACCTTAGGAAAAATAAATCCTAGGCGTGTGTGAAGTAACTCCAACAAGATAGGATTCAAAGGAAAAGGTTGCAGTCTTCTCTTCCCATAAAAAATTTGGCATTCATGACAACTTGAAACTTCTTTATAAACATAAGAAAAAATGCTAGGCCAATAGAAACCCACCCTCAATATTTTGTGCACAGTATTTTTCCAGTAATGGTGTCCTCCACAATCATCTTTATGAAACTCTCTAATTTTTTCTTCTACTTATTCCTCCAACAAACAACTTAGCAAGATCCCACCTGGATCCTTCCAATACAGAGATTGGTTTAGAATGAAAAACTTTGATGTTTTTAGCTTCAAAATCCTGGCCTTGGTTTTTCTCAATTCAGAAGGAGCCTGCAAATTTATCAACACATAAATAATGTCATCATACCATGGGGAGTGAAGGAATTTTTGGGATACCTAAGGGACCTTTTCTTCTTCTGAATCTGTTGATAAATCAACAATGAAATTAATTCCAAAGAGCTCACAATTTGACTGTGCCATCAGCTTTGTAAGTCCCTGTCCCTTGATCAAGTTTGTAGGTTTGATATTGAGGTCATACTCCAACAACAAAACTATCCACTTTCCCATTTTACCTTCAAGATCACGCTGAGTCAAAATTTCCTTCACAAAACTATTGGACACATAATCCACAGTATGGGAATAGAAGATATAAACTCTAAACTCATTTAGGGCCTTGATCATTACATATGCCTACTTTCCCATGATATCATAATTTATGGGGGAATCCCTCAATGTCCTATTGTATTAGGCTATAGAATTTTCAAAGTTCTGTTAATATTTTGTAACAAAACACCAACAATGGTGTGTTCCGAGGAAAAAAAAAACAATATAAAGTCTTTTGCAAAATTGGGACTTGCCAACACTTGGGCTTTGGTCAATGCCACTTTAATATATTCAAAATACCTTCTAGATTCAAGAGTCCACTTTATCTAAATCCCTTTCCTAAACATTTTAGTGATATGATTTATGATTTCAACCAGATTAGGGATGAACCTTCTCATAAAATTTACTTTCCCTAGGAAAGATTATACTTCTTTCTTTCTTCTGGGTGTGCCAATTTTAAGGATTCTTTCAACTTTGTTGGGATATATCTTTATTCCCTCCTTTGAAATAATGTGACCAAGCAGATTTCCCTCTTCCATGCCAAAATTATAATTCTTGGGGTTCAACGAGATGCCCAAATTCCTACATTTATGAAAATCTCTCCTTAGATGTTTAAGATGTTCATCATCAGAAACTGAATATACAGTGATATCATCTAAGTAAATAACAATAAAATTATCTTTCTCATCAGAAAAGGCTATATCCATAGCGCTTTGGAAAGTTTCTCCTTCATTCATGAGCCCAAAAGGAATTTTTGCATACATGAAGGTGCCCCATGGTGTTGTAAAGGCAGTCTTCTCCTTATCATCAGGGTGTACCATGATTTGGTTATACCTAGAGAAACCATCCAACATTGATATTTTTTTAGAACCAAACATTTTCTACATAATGTGATCCATCTTAGGCAGTGGTTAATTTCCCTAGAGAGATACCATGTTTATATTTCAAAAGTCCACACATAATATGATCTCTCCACTTTTCTTCCTGACAAGTACCAGATTTTCCACCCACTTAGAAAATCTCAAAGACACTATGATCTTGGCGTCGAACAACTTATTTATATTTTTTTCAATCAATGTCAACAGTAAAGGATTAATTCTTCTTAATTTATGTTTGAAAGGTTTGTGATCCTCCTTGATTGGAATCACATGTTGAATTACCTTAGTATCATATACCTTTATATCTTCATAACTTCATGAAAAAACATCAAAAAATTATTTCATTAAATTGATATACCTTTGCTTGACCTCTGGGATAAGTGTCTTGGATAGCTTGATTATCTTGGGATTTTCCTGAGTCCCAATGTTGCAATCTTCAACATCTCCATCATTTGTAGTAATTTCAGGACTTCTGGGCACATCATTATTGTCAAAGAGTTTTTCTAGTGGGACCAGGGCTTTGGGAATGACGTTATTTTTCAGCTACATTATATCCTTACCAATAATCTGATTCCTAAAATAATCATCATTTGCAAACACAACTGCATCTTCTTCTTCACAACAATATTCCTCAACAATATTCAAATTTTCAAATTCACCATCCATCTGAAGGAAACTTTCTACTTGTTTGTCATCTTCGAAAACTTGCTAGTACTTGATGTTATCAGGTACTGTTGTCCCATTCTTCACCTCAATCTCATATCTTCTGTTAGGAAAATTTGTAATATTGAAAAATGAGGATGAAGTAGCCATGGCATTAGTGATCTAATTCTTCCCCCTTGGGATCATTGAAAGATTATATTATGGAAATTCTTCAAGAAGATCAAGCACTATATTCCTATATTCTCTTAATCTAGGATGATTTGCTTGATATATACCATTTATCTGATTTATAATCATCTCAGAATCTCCATGTACAATTATCCTCCTAGCACCCATTTCTTTCAAAGTCTTCAAACCCAACACTAATGCCTTATATTCAACCATGTTATTTGTGCAGTCAAAAGAAAGCTTGTAAGAACAAAGTTTTGTACCCTATTTGGGGGAGTTAATCCACACACCAACCTCTGGTCCTTCTCTGCTGATAGCTCCATCAAATATCACATTCCACATTTCATTTTCTTCATTATTTTGCTGATCTGAAAATTCCTCTATTTGTTGATCAATTTTTCTTTTATAGTCATATCAATATTTGGCACCTTCTCTTCAAAACTCAAATCATTAAAGAAAATGGAAGAACCAATCTCAGTCTCCACAGAGTAAATGGGATGGTTGTTTGGTTGAGATTTGTTACTAACCATGTACTTGAGAAAAATTCCCTGTACAACCTCCTATCTTGGCCAAAAATATGGATAGTGGCATATGCCATATCCCTTTCCAAAGTCCCTTTCATCTTTGCAACCCATGATCTAGATAACAACATGCCAAATTTAGGAGGGATATTAACAACCACCACATACATGACCATATTTGTTGCTAGAATTTGAGACAAAGATACTACCAGATATTTGATTGGGCCCAAGAACTTCACCTTCCTTGAATCAAAAGAGAAAGTATCCTTGTAAGGCCTTGTAATGTCCAGAACCAATTGGTCCATGACCACCTTGGGAATCAGATTATGGGATTCTCCTGAATCTAACATAGCATTATGCAAAGTCATATCATGAATCTTCAAACTAACATAGAAAGGAGGGACCTCATCAGAATCACCATTTTCTTCTACACGTGGGTCAAACAAGATGGCATGATGATCATCTTGTATATTTAAAGTATCAAAAGTTTCTTCCATCTTGAGCATCTTAATGATCTGATTTCTATATTCACTATTCCTTATCAATTCATTGAAGGGAACATACATTTTAATTTTTTCCATCTCACTTTCAATGTTAAAGGAATATGAGGGTCTTTCTACCTCTTTGATGACTGTCTCCTTTATTACTTCAGGTACTTTCGTTGGAGGTTCTTCCTTCTGCTTTCCTTTCTCCACAACATCCTTTGCAACAGATTCTTTCTTACGCTAACTCAAAGAAGGTGTATTATTTTGAGATTCCTTGGTAGGATTTTCCTTTGGAGGATTTGCAGGAACCTTTTTTCTTCGAAGATTATATTGTTTCTAGAATTGCATGATGACATTCTGCAGTCCTTTCTGATAGTCTTCCTTTTCCATTGATAACCTTTCATCATTATCCTGCATGAATATATCATTTTCATCCATGAACTGATCATGTTATTCTTTAGTTAAAAACATGATTGTTTCATCACCATCACAACAATGCATATTGTCTTCAAAATTTTCATCAAAATTTTCATTTACATAATTTTTTTGAAAATGAGGTATTATTTGTTGATCACCATGGTTCCTATGGTCTCTTTCTCTGATTTGTGGAACTATTGGTCTCCTTTGATTTTTGGGTGGACAATCAACCTGCTCTCTGGTGTTAGGATTATTATCTAAGGACATCATTTCCATGAGTTTCTCCATAGTTTTCATCATCAACTCAAACCTGTCTTCCGATGAATGTGAAGTTGAAGCTTGCACCTTATCTTGAACCTTGTTTATGTCCATGTCATAATTATATTTGATCTTTCCTGAAGCCATTAGATTTACTTCAACTTCTATTGCATCACTCATCATATCATCTAGTGAATTGGATATTCTTTATCTCAACAACAAAGAAAAGTAATTGTCAAAGGAATCAACATATCTAAGTTGAGCAACTCTAGGAGGAGGTTTTACTTCAATAGGATTTGAGTTGTAAACTTTCATAAATCTAGCTGAAAACTCTTGTACTGTTTCATTAGGTGACCTTCTCATGTTGTTGTACTGGGTTAGCAACTGAAGGGGGTTCTTCTTGTCACACCAATTTGCAAGAAAAATCGTTTCAAATGCTGCAAAATCTACGATAATTGTTTTTGGGAGAGATATGAACCATTTTTTGCTTCACCTGCGAGACTTTGTGAAAATAATCTCATTTTGTCATATTCATAATCTACTTCTTATTGATCCACAAAACCATTGAACCAGTTTAAGTGTTTTTGGCTGACACATTGCCTTCATCACCATACAACTTAATCCTCTAATTATAGTCCTGGGGTAAATCATGTAACTGAGCAGGTAGAACAAGGGGGGGAAACCTGATTGCCATTGATCCAGGAGGCTCCCCAGGCTCAGAAAATGCTCAAAAATGAAAGTTCTTAGAATTGAGTGAAACCAATTCCATTGAGATTGACTCATCGCATTGATTTTGACCATATATTTAATTTCTCAAATGGGCTCCGTATGCGAGAGTTATCACACTCTGGCCGTTTTCTCAAACAACTAAAAAGTCAAAGGTCAACTGGTAAAAATTCAATGTTGATGTCAGCATGACATCAATGTGACATCACCAAAGCTAATCAAAGATACTGATGTGGAAGAGACATGTGGCAGCGCTGCAACAGTTGATTAGGCAGATGACATATCCAATCAGAATTGGACATGTGGCATGTGATTTGGGCAAATGTGGTGGTGCCACATGGCCCAGGCATGGGCAGCCATGTGGCACCCAGTCAACAGTTGAATGGCAAGTTCAAAATTTTTTGGAGGTCCATGGGTTTTAAACCTATGACCTATGACCAATCCCAAGCACTTTGGGGAAAGCCCTTTTACCAATGCGCCACCATGTTCCTTGTTTTATATAACACATATTATTACATAAATGTTGCATATTCTAATGTGGTGGAAAGGGAGGGGGTTGGGGCTAAGCCTCAACCCATGGTTATATTGTGATATGTGACCACTGAGGGGGCGTGGAGCACCCATAACTTCCCAGGAGCGAAGAAATAGTAAATGCACGTTTTAAGGGGAGGCCACATGATACACACCCATAAATTCAAGTGTTAGTGCGGTTTAAGGGGCCAATGCTTAGCTGATGACCAATTATAGAGGGAGTGCACCTATTCCAAAGGGGATTAACCATATATTATGGTTTAAAAGTGGCTTTTGACCCTGTTAAATGTAGTTTTAATTATTTTGGCTGATATTTTGATGGGAAAGTGGTTTTTTAAGGATATCTTGGCCATTTGGAGGGGGATTTGATCCCAGAAAGAGGCCAGATCTTTAGGGGAAGTTTGGATTCCTCATATTAGCATGAAAACTATAAAAACCAGTTTTTTTGAAGCTTGGAGGACAACTTTTGATGCAGGGATTTGGAGGAGCAACTTGCAATTTTTGGCGTTTTCTCATGATTTGAGAGACATTTTTGCCATGTTTTTGAGGGGAATTTGATGATGCATGTACGAATATGAGAAAGGAGGTCTTGTACAACAGATATGAATCATTTAATGTAATAACAAAGAGCCTATGTAAGAGAAATTTGAGCATTTAAAGAGCAATAAATACGTCCTCCACTTGGAAGAGGGCCCAAAGACGTAGCCAATGATTGGTGAACTCTGTTAACAAGTTCTTGTCTCTTTTCTCTTCATTTGTAGAATGATTATTAATGGATGATCTCTTTAAATCATTAATGAGCATTAATTAAAAGTCACGTTTGATATTCCACAAACAAGATAATAAGTTTATGTATTTCTCATTCTTATCGATCCGATGCATAAAGTACATTAAACTAACTTGCAATTTATCAGTAATACCTTCATTTTTGGATCACGTTTATGGTATCAGAGAATTTTATTTTTGAAGGTTTAACAGGATTTGCAAGCATTGAATGCTCACCAGAAAAAAACTTAAGTGAGGAGAAGGCCAACTTGAGGCTCTTGATACGTAGATTCAAAGGAGACCGCATAAACACGAGATGCCTTCACCGAGAAAAATAGGTACTTTTGCATCTGAGGATGATTTCTTTGATTCATTTTAGTTGATGAAATCCATGGTAGAGGAACTTTATCAGGAAAGAGGACTGTGAAGAAATCCAAAAGTCGAAGAAGGTGAATCTTCAGTAAGAGTAGAAGGAGGAGTTGGAGGTGGTGGACCTTCAAAACCTTCTTCTCCTTCATCCTCATCATCTACAAGTGAAGTAAGTGTACATCCCTCCAAGGATGATAAACCTAAGAAAACTCACCATTCTTCTGATATGCCTTTATTAAAGTTAGATGTAAAGTTTCAATTCCCACTTATGATGGTGAATTAGATGCAGAAAAGCTAGATAATTGGGTGAGGCAGTTAGAATTCTAGGTCCTTTTGCATCTAAGGATGATTTATTTGAGTCATCCCAGTTGATGAAATCCATGGTAGAGGAACTTTATTAGGAAAGAGGACCGCGAAGAAATCCAAAAGTTGAAGAAGGTGAATCTTCAATAAGAGCTGAAGGAGGAGTTGGAGGTGGTGGACCTTCAGAACCTTCTTCTCCTTCATCCTTGTCATCTACAAGTGAAGCAAGTGTACATCCCTCCAAGGATAAGAAACCTAAGAAAACTCATCATTCTTATGATATGCCTTTATTAAAGTTAGATGTAAAGTTCCAATTACCCACTTATTATGGTGAATTAGATGCAAAAAAGCTAGATAATTGGGTGAGACAGTTAGAAGTCTATTGCAGGATACAAAGGATTGTTGATGATGAAACAAAGATCCAACATGAAAGTCTCAAATTGGGAGGCACATCTCTCATATGGTGGGAAATAAAAACTAAGGATGATCTCAATAAAAATGGTAAAACAATCTCTTCCCTGAATGACTTTATCATTGCTTTGAAGAAACAATTCTATCCATTAGCATATATGCAATAGGAAATGATGAATTGGCAAAGTTTAAGGCAAGTTAAAGGTCCAAGTGTACACTAATATACTCATATATTTCATAAGAAATATTTAAATTTGGGTATTCCTTTATATACACAAGGGACACTCCTAAAATATATTGGTGGATTACATTCTTACCTCAAACACACTATTCTTATGACAAATCCTTCTAACTTTGATGAAGTATGTGTACAAGACATTCACATTGAATCAAGTAAAGGGAATGTTGGTGATAGTGTTTCTACAGATATTTGGAAAATAAAGGATTCAGGGAAAAGGAAAGAGAAAGAGAAGAAGAAAGCCACAACAAGAAAGGAGAAGCCTACTTGCAAGCATTGCAAGAAAGTAGGCCATGATGAAGATAGTTGTTGGATCTTACATCCTGACTTGAAGCCAAAGAATTATGCCAACCATGGAAGGAGGAATACCATAGCTATGACAGTTCAAGTGGATCTTGGATCAGATTATGGTGATGAGACACAGGTTGTAGCTATGGGAATCTGAGGTATAAATTCTATTGCAAGTACTAGCTCTTCTAATTTAGTTGTTGTAAATGATGAGTGTAAAAGGAGTGAACTTTTCCACATAAGGGTTATAACACATAGTGTTAAAGTTGATACTCTTGTAGACAGTGGATCACAAGACAATCTGATCAATGAATATGTTGTAAATAAATTGGGACTTGAAACAAAGACACATCCTAAGCCATAGCCATTGGGGTGGATATGTGGTGATAATAATTTACAAGTAACCAAGCAATGCAGAATCAAGTTTGCAATCACTTCTAACTATGTTGATGAAGTAGAGCCTAATATAGTTCCACTTGACATATGTGGAATTGTACTGGGAAGCCCATACCTTTATGATAGGAAAGCTATATTCTACAAGGAGGAAAATAAATATTACTTCAAGAAAGATGGGAAAGAGTACATTGTTCATGCTCATCGCATGAAAACTGACAGGTATTTTGCAGCTACAGGGCAGTTAAGAAGAATGGTAAATGCAAGCAAAAGCTTAACACTTATGTCTGTAACAAAACAAGAAATTAGTGATGCTAAACATGATATGGTTCAGTATGATTCTAACAATCATGAAGTGTCATCAGAGGTACATCATGAGGTCCAGCTGCCTAATTTGATTACTGTTCCTTTTCAAAAGGGGAAGCATGTTGTTTCATTCTCATTAGCATGTCTAGTATTATTGATTAGTTTGTTTCTATTCAATTGTGTATGGATTCTAACTGCGACTAGGAATGTAGATGATTGTGTGATTAATGGGATGAATAATTTGATAAACAATGGTATCTCAGTTTTTATGTTTGTTGTGATTGGTCAGGTGATTATTGTCCAAGGAGAAAGGATGGACGATACCGGAAAAGTGGGGAGGCAGTACCCTCACTTCTTACCTGAGTAAAAGCAGACTTTTGTTGGTCCAAAAGCTTCCAAAGTGGGGAGGAATGATCTAGGAGGCTCCCTAGGCTCAAAAAATGCTCAAAAATTAAAATTCTTGGAATTGCATGAAACCAATTACATTGTGACTGACTCTTTGCATTGATTCCGACCATATATTTACTTTCTCAAATGGGTTATGTATGCGAGAGTTATCGCACTCTTAATGTTTTCTCAAATGGCTAAAAAGTCAAAGGTCAACTGGTAAAAAGTCAATGCTGACATCAGCATGACATCAACGTGACATCACCAAAGCTAATTAATGATGTTGATGTGGCAGAGACATGTGGCAGTGCTACAACAGTTGACTGGGAAGATGACAGATCCAATCATAATTGGACATGTGGCATGTGATTTGGGAAAATGTGGTGGTGCCACGTGGCCCAGGCATGGGCAGCCATGTGGCACCCAGTCAGTAGTCAAATGGCAAGATTAAAAGATTTTGGAGGTTCATGGATTTTGAACCCATGACCTATGACCAATCCCAAGCGCTTTGGGGAAATTCCATTTTACCACTGTGCCACCATGTTCATTGTTTTATATAACACATATTATTATATAAATGTTGCATATTCTAATGTGGCGGAAAGGGAGGGGGTTGGGGATAATCCCTAGTTCATGGTTATATTATGATATGTGACCATCGAAAGGGGTGTAGACCACCCATAACCATATAGGAGCTAAGAAATAGTATATGCGCTTTATAAGGGGAGGTCACATGATACGTGCCCATAAATTCAGGTGTTAGCACGGTTTAAGGGCTCATCGCTTGGCCATTTATAGTTGCATGTGATGAATTATAGGGCCACGTGCCTATTCCAAATAGGTTTAACCATATATTATGTTTTAAAAGTGGGTTTTTACCATGTTAAATGTATTTTTAATTATTTTTCCTGATATTATGACTAGAAAGTGGTTTTTTAAGGATATCTTGGCCATTTGGAGGGGGATTTGATCCCAGAAAGAGGCTATATCTTCAGGGGAAGTTGGTCTTCCTCATATGATCATGATAACTATAAACACCAAGTTTTTTGAAGCTTGGAGGACAACTTTTGATGCAGGTATTTGAAGGAGCAACTTGTAATTTTTGGCCTTTTCTCATGATTTGAGAGGCATTTTTGCCATGTTTTTGAGGGGAATTTGTTGATGCACGTACGAATATGAGAAAGGAGGTCTTGCAAAATAGATCTGAAGAATTTAATGTAACAATAAAGAGCCTATGAAAGATAACTTTGAGCATTTAAAGAGCAATAAAGAGGTCCTCCACTTGGAAGAAGGCCCAAAGACGTAGCCAATGATTGGTGAACTCCATTAACAAGTTCTTGTCTCTTTTCTCTTTTTGTTTTTATGTTCTCTTATATTCATTTGCAACATTATTGTGACTGATCTCCTTAAATCATTAATGAGCATCAAGTAAAAGTCACATTTTATATTCCGAAAACAATATAATAAGTTTGTGTATTTCGCATTATTATCGATCTGATGCATAAAGTACATTAAAATAACTTGCAATTTATCAGTAATACCTTCATTTTTGGATCATCCATGGTTGTAGGAAGAAATTGAAGTGGATGATTGTTCTTAGTAGGAATTGCAATGGGTCTAATAGAGGCAGCTAAAATTGAATCTTGGAACCTCTTCTCATCAAAGATGATTTCATTCAAACTGGATTCGGATCTAGTTCTCAAATGAGTTTGCTCAAATTTCAAATCAAAATAAAGTCCTTCAATTCTTTTTACTCTATCTGTGGGTAAAGATAGGTTTTTGTCCAGACAAAAAACTGGGCTTATTTCCCTTTCTTTTCTCTTCTGTACAAGTTTCTCAGGATTAGACATAGGGATTATTGCTTCTAGGACTGGATTTCTTCTGGCATGAATTCTCTTGGGAGCCATGATTCCTTTCTCAAACTACTTTATGCTAGTGGTATATTTATAATGGATTCTCCAATGTAAATTTAGTTTCATCCAATAAGGTGTTTGATTCACTGTCACCCTTAGAAATCAAATATGAAGCTTTAATTCATTCTTTTCCCAGGGAAGATTTCACTTTCGTCCCCGACAACGACGCCAAAATGTTAGCACTTTGCAAATTTTTTCAGCTGATAAAAAAAATGACAGAGGTAACCTACAAAACACTTTGGATATGGGTACTAGCCTACTCAGCTCAGAGAGGGATCTCTCTTGTCACTTGGTCTTTAACAAATGAGTTTTCTCTAACAAATCATTGGCTAGGTTTTGTTTCTTTGAAGGGTTTTTTATAATGTCGCTAGCAAGGAGAGGGAGGGACACCTAGGACTATGGAGTCAAATTTCTGAAAATGAATGGAAGCATTGGCTGGTCGGTATAACTCTCTAGATCATAAAGGCTAAATGAGGTGATGAATCTGAGTTATAGATTGTAATTTGCAGAGTGTAAGAAGAAAGGAAAAGAATATAATTGCATCAGAGCATTAAATAAAATGAATTTTGACTTAGTTAGGAAGAACTTAACACAATTTAAATTGATTAAGCCAAGAGCATCAAAAGATGAATTATGGGCCTTTAACTATCCAATTTAAATAGAAGAAAATGAAAATGAAATCAAGAAACAGGAAATGAATACAAAGAAAGAAGACAAATCTCATACCACCATAATTAGAATCTTTTCGTGGGGATTTCAAGACATCTGCATGTGCATTCTATTCAGCTTCATAAAATTACATTCAATTTCCAAATAGCTAAAATTATTCCCTTGCACTTCTTCCAACCACCAATACATTCAAAACTCTTAATATTTATACAAGATGAGTTTGTTCAGTTTGAAACCGATTACAATGATTACAAAGAAATGTTTCAGTTTTGAAACCAATTACAATGATTATAGAGAAACGTTTAGGTTTTGAAACTTATTACAATGATTACAAAGAGACGTTTTGATTTTGAAACTGATTACAATGATTACAAAGAAACATTTCTTGATCTTGATTCTGGCTCCTCTAGCGTTTCGGTCACTTTCTTCGCCACTTGTCCTTCTTTTGTCTTTCACATGATTTGCCATGTTTAGTGAAATCTGGACATCATCTACTGGGCCCTGGAAAACTATATTTTGTCTTACCCAGCCTAATTATTTCATTCCGTTTAAATTCAAAAGGAATATCATAATTTTCCATTTCCTTTATCAGAATCTCCAGGTCAATGAAGGAAGCATATGAAATAAATGATAGTCCAAGCTTGACTTCTTTGAACTGATTCAGAATTTCAAAGTTTGTAATCAAATGCTCAACTAATGTATCTCCTTTCAAATTTTCCTCCAGGGTTTCAAACTTAGAATGATCCATCCTGCACTGAGTCAAATGAGCATTGTATTCTTCCTGATCATACAACTTTCCTTTGCCATCCCAAAATGGTGGAAGTCCTTTGGTAAACATTTCTTCAAATAAATCTTTGAACTCTTGCACACTCTTTTCCATCTATGTTACCTTAATTTGGACTGATTTCAACATGTTATGTTTAGAAATAAACCTCCTAGACCATATAATCAATGTATTTTTGTCTTTAATCCCAATAGTCTGAAGGTACGCGGTAGGAACAACGTTGAGTAGATTTATGGCGCTTTGGGCCCATTCTGATGGTTTCTTTGCTAAATGTTCATTCACAACAGTGCATTTATTTCTGGTTGTGATGGCTATGTTTTCTTTATCATTAATGAAATTCAAATAAGATCTGAACTTGATACCTTCAATAGATATATAGTCCCATATGATATGTTTGGCCCCTTGCAACAAACCTTTTCCTCTTAACCTCATTTTCAATTTATTTATTCTTTCTTGAAATACTTCATTATCCTTTTGAAATTGAGCTATCTTTTCATCCTTTTCCTGTAATTCTTGCTTCAATTTCTCTATGCTTCCTTTCATCCCTTTGATTTCTCTTTCTTTTAAGCTAACTGGTGACATATCTTGGACAAGTCCTTCAATGTTTAACCCAACTTCTGCAGTAGGAGCTGAAACAACAATGTTGTTTAGAAATTTTGTCTATTCTTGTGACCATTTCACCTTTTCTTGTTCTGGCTACAACACCTTAGCCTTGTAGCCTAGTGTCTCTTGATGAAGTGTTTCCTTTTCCTATTCTAGACCAACTAATTCAATTGTTTATGGATGCTTTGTAGAAGAAATTTTCAATTTCTTCTTCAAACTTTGAATCAATTTGTCTTTCTCATTCAATGAAGATTTCAATCCTTGGGGGCCTTCATATTCCAACCTCTTGACCTGAGTGTTCCAAGCTCTGCTAGATGCCTTTTCCTACCTCAATTGTCCTTCCAATTTCATTTCATAAGATGACAGTTTCAAATTCTTTAAACTTAAGCTCAGGTAATCAGAATATAGCATGTTACTAGTGTGTTTGTTGAATTTGACCTTGTCTGGAGCACTTATGTTATCATCATTTATATTTATTTGAGAGACTTTGTCTTCATCTGCAACAACAATTTTAAAGGTCCTCTTTTTAACATCCATCACTGTGAACAGAGAAGATTTATACTGATAGATATTTTCCATTTCAGGGACTAAATCCCTCATCTCACCTAGAGCTATATTTCCCTTTTCAGCATAATGTTTTGCCAAATCTCCTCTAGACTGATAAACTGACTTAGATGTTTTAAAAATGTATTTCTTACTACTAAACATTTTGGAGTTGCCTTCAACTTGGAGTTTACTTTCCTTTTCAACCTCTACAGTGTTAGTACCACTCTCCACCATATCTAGATTATCTTGGTCTCTGGACTGTTCCTCTTCTAAATCTAATATTTGTGCAGATTGTGTAACTCTCATCTTCATTGGGGCAGTTTGTTGGTCATTGATGTCCATGGCCTCTGAACTACTTCTCTTGCTGTAAACACTTGTCTTAGGAACTTTGGTTATCATTTTTCGATGAGATTTTTGTGTTTGAATTTGTTGCATGGTTTCCTCCACTTCCTGTGTTTGCATTGGTTGCAAGATTGCTTCCATATCAAGAAAATATTCTAGGATTTCCAGCTTATCAAAACCCTCAACTTGATCATGCTCATAAGGGGCATGTTTGTTCATCAATCTTCCCTTGGATATGATTTGGTGTGGATCATACCTTCTTCCCTGTAACTTTGCAAAACCAATCTCTTTGAGCTTTACTTGAACTTGAGATAAACATGATATGGATTTGACAATAAAGGGGCCAATGATAAAAGGGAACTTAAGGTTGTAGGATTTATGCAACTTCAGAAAATTCTTTGTCTGAGATATAATTCCCTGTCTGATGAATTCAAAGGAAAATATTCTAGGATTCAGAAAAATTGGCAATAGTTAAGAAGATTCATGGCAACCATAAACCCATATTACTATTGAGTGCATGAATAGTACCCAATCCCCACTATGTTCTCTATATGTGGTTGTAGATAGCTTCTCATGTCATCCAAAACCCTAGGTAGGATGGTATTGAAAATCAAACTATAAACTTTGGACATGACTTTGTTGATGAAGATAAGTAATGTAATTATTTTACACTCAGTTGACACAAATGTTGCTTCGGGAAATTCCCTCTTATTGGTTTCTAGGAAAATTCTAAACAAATAGGTGTAGTATCTGAAATGTCTTAGGGAGCGAAAATTCACTAGTTGTTTATGGATATTATCAGCTAGGAATTGATCAAAGATGATACAAACTAACAAACCAGACTGTGACAGAAAAAAGGTCAAAAGGAAACTGAGGATGACTTCAACCACATATTTGTCATTGTCTAGACCTAAAACTTGACTCAATAGGGACAAGACACATTGGACTTCAGTGACCATTGTACTTACATTTATCGACAAAGACAGACCTTCTGAAAAATGTTCAAGTTTGATAATTGTCTTTAAAAATAGATCTCGAACCTCTGATGGACATTCTCTATATACCCTAATGAACTTCTCTTCATTGAAAGGTTCAGAAAATGCGGACAAAGACTCTGGTATACCAAGGGACTCTTGAATTGATAGACTCTCTACCCTACATAAGACCTCGGACCCTCATTTATTTATAACGACTCTTTCTTCATGGGAATATTGGTTGGTGCACAAACCTATAAATTTAGGAAACAGGAAATAAATTTCGATAGCATAAGGGACTATGGCATCCTAGACTACTTCAAGGAACATTAAACATCTTCCTACCTTATCGAACAGGTTTCTTATGGACACAAAGACAGGATAAATAATGATTTCAACATCAAAAAAATCTACGTCTCGGTCAATTAGGGCTTATTCATTTTCCACATGATCTTTTTCTATTACTGAGGTTATGATGGGATCCATGGTTGTGATGAAAAATAACTAGAAATGACCGGAAATGGCATGAAATTGGTGTATTGTTGAGTTGTAGGTGAAAGACGGGGGTCACGACAAGGTTCTAATGGTCCAACATTCAAAATAATAATCAAAATAAAATAAATGCCTAAAAGTGCTTTTATACTTTTCCAATTTTAATGGGCATGATAAAGTGGTTTGAGGCAACCTTCTTTTCATCCCTAAATGCACCTGGTGATGCCATGTACCTATGAGAGAAAACTGCGGTTGAAATTTCGGGACTGCCCTTTAAAATTAAACCATGTGCATATTTTCCCCCCAAAATCATTCTTGATCATTGATATTGTGATCTCACGATCCATGATGTTTCGGACCTGAATAACTTAGCGCTCCTGCCACATTTAGCCCTTTCCTGCCATATTTAGACCCTTTACTAGTTTATCAGGCTTCCAAACCGATTTAGCATTCCGATGTTCAATGATCAACGATATTCATTGAACATCCCTTTACTATACTGCATCCAAATATTTTGAACTCCTGAAGTTATTTAGACTCCCGAAGTCTCGAACATGTCACCAACCACGTTGGAAAGGCGAGCACAAACTAGAAGATGACACACGGCGATGGCTAGGGTGACACATTTCCTTAGTAGGGGTGACATGTGGCACACATAATGTGGGTCCATGTCACCTTGAATGACATTAGGATTCCATGTCATCTTGGACTAATATCTTCTCAGCCCTTCGATATCACAGTCCATATGGATCTACGTAGATCCATACATCTATGACTCCTGTTACTTCGTGGCTCCAGAGCTTACCAATTCCTCACCTATTGAATTTGTCGCTACATGTCCCCTACATGTCAACGGCAAAGATTTATTCCATCGTTCATGACTTTGAGAGTGTTCAAGCATTGAATACTCTATGTCAAGTTCCTCCGAAGTGCCAAGTCTCTAGACTACAGGGTGACACATGTCCTTGACGATGGATGACTGGGAAGGGATCTGACCCTATGATGCTCTAGTGAAGTGCCCATTCACCATTAGTTTAGAACCTCCCAGATATACTTGATCTATGGAAATGTGTTCTGTTTGATGGATGGTTAAGAGAGGTTCTTAACAGATTCCCCAGATCGACGACTGAGGAGGATCCCGAAGGATCCAAAGATTTATGGTCCTCATCACTTCATCAATTCAACCTTCCTCCAGTTAATGTAGCCAATGATGTTGAGTGTTTGTGGGGCTGACAATCCAGTGAGGGCATGCAAGGAAATAAGTGGGTCAACTTCATGTGGGTCAGTAGGCTCCTGGGTGGCATCAGGAAATGAGGGTTCTTCAACAAGGGGAATTGTCACATCCTCTTCAAGAACATCTTTGGAAATGGCCATAAATATTTTTTTTTCCTTACACTTGTTCCCTGGAAAATATTTTTCATCACAATTATAGAAAAGACCTTTAGGGGAGTGACACGGGGGTTAGAATTAGTGGGTCGAGGGAGAGGAACGAAAGGGTTTTTTTTTTTATGGGAAAAAATAACTTGTTGGGTCTCTTTAGAATGTTGATTAGCTTCCAAACAAGTTGGAGGGTGGGCCATGAGAATCTGGGAGAAGATTTCATCATTGATACCACTGATAAAGAATTCACAGAAGAACGCAACTCACATGCCCTTTGTTCGAAAGGACAAATGCTCAAAAGTAGTGATGAAGTCTTCCATTGTGCCTGACTGTTTAAACATGGTCATACGACCGAGATAGTGGGTATCAGTATCAAAGAAAACATAGAGCTCAAAAACAAACTGGGTCTAGGCAATATACCACTGACGTGAATTTTTTCTCCATTGCCACCATTTCTAGCGTTCAGGATCTAGATAGAGGACATCATAGTGAATTTTTTCCAACTCATCAGTAATACCATGCAAATAAAAATAATTCTCCATTTGTGTGACCCATCTCGGAGGATGAGAGCCATCAAATTTATTGACCTCTACGCAGGGAAGATGAGGTTCATGATGAAAGGAGTTGGATTGAAAATGTAGAGACTGAGAGGAATCAACAACATCGGGTTGTTCTGATGACGAAGGACCCATAGGGCAGTTCAAAAATTGATGGACAACAGACTGGAGGGAGGTAAATTAGGTTGTGAGTTTGGCTTCGATGTTGTTAAATTTGTTATCTAATTTGTCAATGCAGGAATGGGTAGAATCCATATGAGATGTGAGATGTTCGATGGAGACATGGGCTTGATTGAGGGAAGCTTGGATTTCTTGGTTTCAAGTGGTGGAAATTTGGAGAGGGAAAGTGTGGGTAAGGAAAAAAATGGGTCGGTGGGACCACAAAAATAAAGACTTAGAATTCATAGGTACCACGACGATCAGTGCATGGAGGGAAATAAAATGGAATAGGAGGCAAACTAGGAAAAATTGGAAGGGGTTGGGTCCACTGAAACAAAAAGGATTAAAAATGAAGGATATGACTGTGATCAGGGAGAAAATGGGTATCCAATAATATAGGTCCCAAATAAGTGTTTTTGTCCCAAGGTTTAGGGTATTCAAGGGTTCTATAGACAAGGGTTTTCCCTGTGCTATATCTCTTTGATATACGTGTGGGGTCCAAAAATAGTACTCGACCCAATATCTCAGCGAACCAACTAAGGGGGCTAGACCATGCCCTTATCCATACTAACCGACTACCAAGGTACTAGAGAGCATCTGCCCGAGTGATTTTTTGGGTGGCACTATAGATGTCAGGCACCTAATCAGTTTATTTATGGAGGGCTTCAGGAAATCTAGGTCGATCTGTATATAGCTTTTGTCTCATGCGCTACCACTCGAAGGGGTACCAACAAGGGTTACAAGGGTGGCCAAAATATGTATTCTTAAGTACCACTTGTATTTCCTATTTGTATGAATCCTCGACCACGGGTTTATGCATGTAATGAAAGATATATGTAGCTTAAATACATTGGAATAGGTCTCTACCCTGAAAAAAAAACATTTTGCCCACAATTTTCTACGAAGGAAGGTGCTCTAATACCACTTGTAATATTCCAAATATAAAATAGTATGTAGACCATAAATAATTAGCTTGAAATGGCATATAAATAATTCTATAACCAGAACAACACCAGAATACTACCAAAATAATACCAGAATAACACTAGAAAGAGAAATTTGATTACCTAGAGCAATGTTCACTTGCCTCTTCGAGGGGGAAACCTCTAGTAGAGAAGATATCTATTACAATAATATCCAAGACAAAACTTCTCATACCCTCTATTCCTATTCATACTAAATCTATCTATCCAAAAGAACAATCTAGAGGAAAATCCTTCTAGAAGTGGAATCTTCTACTAGGTAATCTTACATTTGACTTATTCCTCCTTATTGTTAGGCCTTATTAATATTGACCTTTATTACATGGAAATATATTATTCTACCCACTTGATGGGTTAGGTAGGTTAGGTCCATAACAATATGCCTATAATGAATTTCTAAAATATGGAGGGGTTGTTGCATAATCCAAATGGTATAAAACAATATGAGAATGTCCCACACGGATAGGTGAACATTGTTTTCTCTTGAGCTTTAGGGGAAATTTGAATCTAGTTGTTTCCACTGAAGTCGTCATCTTCCCTGCGAGTGTGTCTAAGACCCAGTTGATAAATGGTAATGGGAAGTGATATTTATGTGTTTCTTTATTCAATTATCGATAATCTATGCAAATTATACATTTACCATTTTTATTTGATACCATTACAATAGGGGAAACCCACTGGCTATCAAAAATATGATATATAAAATTAGCCATAATAAATTTATGTAGATCTTCTATGACTATGTCTTCCATGGTCAGGTTCATATGACGTTGAGGTTGATGAATGGGTCAGACTCTATCCTTAATAAATATATGATGTGTACATAAGTCAGGGTGGATTACCTTCATTTTAGAGTAATACTAGGTGAAAGCATCACTATGCTTCCATAGCACTTGAACCAATCACTCTTTCTATTGTTCAGTCAGTACTTGATTAATTTTCAAGGGTTTCCCAGGGATAATTACTATATTTTCTATGAGGGATCCTTGGTATTTTTCTTGTATGGGGTCATGTTCAGTGGATGAGATGCTTGTGGAGGATAAAAAAGTATGATTTTTTGGTCTCATAATATGGTCAAGAAAATGTTTGTTTTCTAAAGAAGAAGAGGATGCTATAAAAAAATTGATTTCATCATCCTCCATTTTATCTCTTATTTATATATATTGATCTATGGATATTACTTGATGGGATTCCCCTTCTTTGTCACTTTCTTCTCCATCAACCCAAAGTGGTGTTTCTATATCGAGAGTGGGTTTGGCTGGAGGGCAAAGAGTTAATTTTTTGGTGGAATTCCCATGGGAAATAGTCATGTTTCCTTAGTGACAACTGATATAAGCATCATTCGTGGCCAACCATGGTCGTCCAAGGATTAGAGGATAAGTTTCCAGAGACATCTTAGGATGTAGGACCATGAAGGAAATGGGATACTCCCATGAATATGCAAAGATAACTACATATTCTAGAATCCCTTCTAGTTTAATGGTGGATCTATAAGAAAGTTGAGGTACAATGGGGGTTGCACTAAGGCTTGTAAGTCCTAAGGATTGCATGGTATTGTGTTTCATAATGTTGATGGGAGCCCCTAAGTCAACTAGTGTGTTATTGATAAGTGTATTATAGATTTTCACATTAACAACTGGACTTCTAGGGTCAAAATACTTAGTGGTAGGAAATCCTCCCATCATTAGGTCTGATATTTTTCCGATGACATGAGCGGTTTGGATATTAGTCCAATATGAATTGAAATATTTTGACTAGTCTAGGATCATACCTTGAGTTTTAGGTTGTCAAGTCCCTTTTGCGATATATAGCGCAACTATTCTAGTTTCTTCATTTTATGATAGATGGCCTTAAGTATAGGAAAGGATGGGTAGTTATGTGTAGTGTGATCTTCACTAAATATTCCACATACTTTTGTCTGATCCAACAGACACTCCCTTTTTGAGTGCTTCATTCTGAACCTTGGGAAAAATATTGCCAATGCTCGTTCTATTTCTTCCTTCTTATTATTTTTCTACAATGTAGCCAATCGAGATCTTAGGTAACTGAGTATGTCATTATTGAGTTTCTATATCATGTCCCCAATTTATTCCCTTGTTACTTCAGTTATGACAGTCCTTCCTATCCTTTCCATAATATCTCTTGGCCATTTCCTTGTTTCATATGTACCTCTGGAATACTTACAAAAATGTTCCAAGATAATATTGTATTCTAACTAAGAGACATCTCCCTCGCCCATAAGGTTGATGAGTTCCATGAAATCATCTTAGACTCCTCTAAAAAATAAGAAACATTGCATTTCAGGAGGCATGTCCCCTTCTTTCTCCCTTTGCAGTTTATAGGTTAATCACTCGACATAGTCTTCCAAGCTCTCATCTCCGTGGTACATCATCTTGAAAAATTCCTCCCTTATTTCCTTATCCTTGGAGTAGCCTTGGTATTTTTATAGAAAGTTCTTTGTCATTTGGTCGCATGACCAAATGTTGTCCTTTTTGGGGCCCATGAATGACCGTAACACAATGCTCTTAAGTGTGGTGGGAAATAGCTTCAATTTATGGGTGTTCGTCACATAGTCGTAACTTTTGCAAAGTACGTCGAACTTCAAGAGGAAGGTATTAGGATCTTCCTTGGATAGCCCATGAATGTTTTGCAACACTGAGTGGGGAATGTTCTTCATATTTGTTTCTTTGATTGGGAACCTAGAGGTCATGGGTTCCTCCTTAACGAACTCGTGAGCCATTTCTTCCTGAGGTTTATCCTATTCTTCCCACAGTTCCTTAGAAAAAAGGAACTCTTCTAAACAATATTTCTCGTGGATCTATTCCTTGGATAATGGGTTCTCATAATGAAAAGACCCTTGTATAGTCTCTAATTCCTAAGGGAATGCCTCAAGATTCTTCTTGGAAATATAATGGTAGTAGGTTATAAGTAGTTTGGTTTTTGGTGTTCCTTCCTTGTTTGTGATTGACCCACACTCTTAGTTCTTAAGGATTTTTGGAAGAGATACCAAATCTATCTTGTTGGTCTTTACTTTTGGGCATAAAGAAAATTAGAAAAACATCCTATAAATTACTGAAAAGGAATCAGAACATATATTCTAGGAGAATGAAGAAAATAAAAATGCACACAACTACACGAAACTATATTCCTTTGACAGTTCCCTAGAAACGATGCAAAAAATGACGATCTTTCCAATTACTTTCTAACTAATTTAGAAAGAAAATGAAGAGTTGTACATTTAAGTTATCCATATGGGGCTCGTATGGAACTTGTGAAATGTCATGCACAATATATCTAAGAACAGTGTTGTTGGACTATGGCATTGTAGAACTTTTATTATCATAATTCAAATTCTCACAATACTTAATTAAGTCAACAAATTATACTAAAGACTAAATTTCTTTTGTAGGAATTATAGTAGTCTTACAGGAATTGAAATCTTACTTGTGGAAATCAAAATCAGACTTGCGAGAACAAAAATCACACTTACATAAATTGAAATAACACTCGTGGGAATAGAAATCACACTCACGGAAAAAAAACATCACTCTTGTGGAAAATAGAAATATGTCCTATGACCTATTGGTGACTTGCTCAAGTATGATCAAGTTATTATATTATTGCAGAAAATCAAGTTTTCTTTCGTTCAATGTCAATCTGATGGAAATTACCATAAACCAAAAAAGAAAAAGTGCAGTTGCAAAAGGAGTTGCAACAAAGTGACTTGCGGAAATAAGGCCACAGTACGAAAATAATATCAAGTTTCATAATTTCATTAATGGATGTGGCTATGATAGAACATGCGAGTTTCAGTAATGTAAATCCTTTATGATAGAAACTAGAAAATATGTGAGTTGTGGAAATTAAACCAGATAGTTATCTTGTTTCAGAAAACTAAATCAATAATCATACTACAACTTCAAACTAGAAAATCGAATCATGCAGAAACTGTAATGATATCTTGTGAATCTAATTCTGGCAAAAAACCGAATGATAGAATGATTTTTGAAGCAGTTAAGTTATTCTATTAATTGAAATGATAGTGAATTAAAATAAACATATACATCTTGTTAATGACACTACGAGTATGAAGTTACAACAAATAAAAAACAAATGGAAATCAAACTGAACAATATGAAAATACTAACCACTACATCCACTATACAAGAAGTACCTGGCTAGCGAGGGGCCCCTACCCCCTTGGAAAAGGAACTAGTTGATCAAACCAAAATCACATGATTGCTAAGACATAAGCACACACATGAAAGAGAGAACATGATCTTATATTATCGAATTGAAAAGATACAATAACAAAATTTATGTGTATGAATAATCTCTCCTTCTAGCTCTAGAGAGAAGAGGTTTTTATACAATATGTTTATTGTCCTAAAATTATACCAATAATGGATGGACATCCATCAGAATATGGTTGTTCATCTAGTTACAAAATCTTTCCAAACTTTAGAAAATGATCCTCTCCTGCTAACTTGATAGGCCTTTTGAGTTCTTATTTTTTCTTCCAACTTGTCCTTTGTCACTTTCATTTATGAGTATCAATTCCCATCTGCGAGCTTCAACATTAGACTGTTTTGCTCGAATCACAACAATTGGTAGATTTGGATCTACGACAACCTAAGGCGTTCCTTGGAATTGTATTCATTGTTCAATGGATAATGCATTTGGGGTTGGAAGTTGTCTTGGTATTGAAACGACTGTGGGTCTACTTGAGTTGAGACATCTGAATTTTCACTTAGAATCACAGTAGGAAGGTGTTGCAACATATGTTGTATTCTTCCTACATAAAAATATCAGTACATGCACGTAAAAAGTTCCTTTAAGAATAATGAAAAATAAAAGTAATAATGGAATATGGGAAAGGTTTTATACCTTGATGATAATGCTCAGATTTTCAAAAGATGAAGTTGCACTCAGAATCATAGCAAGAAGTTGTTGCAGGAATTGTTACATTCTTCTTGTATAACAATATTAGTAGATGTAGGAAACAAGTTCCTTTAATAATAATGAGAAAATAACATAATAATGGCACATGGGAAAGGCTTTATTTCTTGATGATAAACACGTTTAATTTGATAAAGGAAGTTTTAAAAAAGGAAATGATAACTAGAAAATGATAAGAAAAAGGGGTATAGACTGGTGCTGAAAATATGCCATTTTAGGAACCCATCGTGATCGTTGATTTTATTGTTTTTCCTATATTAGATTTTGTGGTTTCCTAAATACTTGAAAAATTATAGCTATTCCTATGCCATTTTTCAAAAATTCGGTAGCGATCATCTTCATAAATCTTGTAGCAGTCATCTTTAGAAATTCGATAGTTGACATCTTCTGGTAGCACTTCAATGTTCAGAATGGTTGTGACTCCTATGGGTGAATTTGGACTTCTGGGTTTTGTTGGGAATGATGTTTTCATGCTTCTATGTTTCTCAAACGGACCCTACAAACATCAACCAAGGTGCAAATATTTCGTGAAATATGCGGTCAACATGCTCTGTATAGTCAAGAATCATGATGATTTTGTGGATTGAATGTTGAAGTTACATGCTCCAGATCTTCACTATGATCCTACAGCCACACTGACCCCCTTTATTTATCATCGAGCTAGCAAGGCACAACCACTCATGTCTTAACTGGGTAAAAATCCAATGTAAGCATGATGGTTGTGTGATCCACAAGTTTAGGGGATGAATATATGGTTGTAACATTTTTCCTTTTATAATATGAAGGTTGTAAGCATAAATATGAGAGACACTAGCCTTGTAAAAATGTTGTTGGTTGGTTGGATGATCATTATTTTGGTTGGAAACATTGTTGCATAGGGACTTTAATATTCCTATGTAATATCATATTTTGATTTTGAAATAAAGGAAGCCTTTGTTGTATATTTTCAGAGACACACTATAGTTTTCTTGTAGAGTGTGTTGGAAGAGGAAATTCCCCTTCTCTCTGGTACACCCTATGTATTTTTTCTTGTTTATGTAGGTGTCATTATGTAACGACCCTTAATTATTAAGATGATTAATTTAATAAATAATCCTAAAAATTAGCTAAACTATAATTAGTTATTAAATAACCTTAACTAATTATTTGTTGTTAATTAGTTACTCTTGACTATGCTTAATTTAAGTATAATTAACTCTTTAATCAATATGGTTAATGATTAATTTGATTATTAATTAATTAACTAATTAATAAAGTATTAAATAAGGGGTGGATAATAATATTTAATGTTTAAATTGGGTTACGTATCCCACAAGGGATAGCGTACCCAATACGTTAGGATAAGTAATGAATGAATGGATAAGGGTATTAATGGCGGGGGGATAAGGTGTAATAAAGAGTTAGGTGGGAGTTAATGTAGGGGGGCGGTGAAGGAGGAATAAGGGGGGGGAGAAAGGAGTTGAGAAGGGTATTCATTTTTACAAGGGGGAAGACAGGATTTGAGGGGAGAGATTGGAGTATTGGACAGTATTGGATAGAGTGAATTTACAGTGGAATTTACAGTGCACCAGGGGGATGAAGAGGTTTTGGGCTCGGAGGGCTAGGATATCCATTGATATCCTAGGGCTAGGTGTTACTAGTCGGTAGGGAGGTTGGGTTTTGGGTGGTGTCCTAAGGAAGCAAGCGAAGGGAGCAAGAAGGGAGCAAGCTGCAGATAGCATCAGAGTGAGGTATGTAAATTCAAATTCATGAATTGTTTACTTAGATTTATTACTTATTGTCAAATTCTACTTGCGTAAGTGTTAGCGTAAGTGTTGAGATAATTTGAAAATTTTGAAAAGTTTACTTCTTTGTAAAGCTTATAGAAATTACAGAAATTACAGTAATTTGGTAGA
>ML779587.1:44964-68520 GCA_009831015.1 Picea engelmannii | reverse complement strand
AACGTACCGAATACGTTAGGATAAGTAATGAATGAATGGATAAGGGTATTAATGGTGGGGGGATAAGGTGTAATAAAGAGTTAGGTGGGAGTTAATGTAGGGGGGCAGTGAAGGAGGAATAAGGGGGGGGAAGAAAGGAGTTGAGAAGGGTATTCATTTTTACAAGGGGGAAGAAAGGATTTGAGGGGAGAGCTTGGAGTATTGGACAGTATTGGATAGAGTGAATTTACAGTGGAATTTATAGTGCACCGGGGGGCTGCGGAGGTTTTGGGCTCGGACGGCTAGGATATCCATTGATATCCTAGGGCTAGGCGTTACTAGTCGGCAGGGAGGTTGGGTTTTGGGTGGTGTCCTAAGGAAGCAAGAGAAGGGAGCAAGCTGCGGATAGCATCAGAGTGAGGTATGTAAATTCAAATTCATGAATTGTTTACTTAGATTTATTACTTATTGCCAAATTCTACTTGCGTAAGTGTTAGCGTAAGTGTTGAGATAATTTAAAAATTTTGAAAAGTTTACTTCTTTGTAAAGCTTATAGAAATTACAGAAATTACAGTAATTTGGTAGAAATTTAAACGTTAATTCAAATCCGGTCTTTACACATTATTTATTTCATTTCATAGATTTAGTTGTGTAGTTAAGCATGTTATTATTTAAATTCATATCTTAGATTATTTTCTTGAAATTGTTATTTAATTTATGCCTTTACTCCCATTCTATTATGCTTTCAATATCCAGTATGAAGAACAAGTGTGAAAAAAGAATTTTGGTAGTGTGTGTGTTTGATTTATTACCAACAATATTTATGTTTGTAACCCTTGAATCTTAAGAAACTGTAAAGTCACGAGACTTGAATCTACAAATGCAAGATTTGTTAGGTCTAGTTTGATATTGTTATATCTATTTTTTTTCCATATTACAATTTGATAAAGCTACATGAATTAGTCAAGTTATTGAGTAATTTAACTGTATTATTTGGCATCTGAACAAAAGTATCACCATCAACTAATTAAAGAATAGATCATGCTCATACACTTTATTTCAATTTCTGGGAATGATTTATCAAACAAAGTTATTTTGAATGCAGTAGGGATAGCTTAGAGTTTTATTACCTAGTATCACATATATTTTTCCAACACCTCATAAGATTATGAGCATCCAGATTGATAATTTAATGTACAACCATTTAAGCAATTAAATTGACCCACTTTTTTGGAACCATTTTCGAGGAGGTATTAAGGGACTAGGATTTTGATTTTAATTTCTTTCATTTGAATTTCCATTTTGTTTTTTTCTCCTTTCTTTCTTTTCGCATGAGATTTGTTTCTTGTAATAACATTACAAATGTGACAATATAGTGATGTTAATATGAGAGTTAAGAACCTATACATTCACTATTGTGAGTATGTTGTTGCGTCAACTATGAACTATGATGGTACTTTATGAATAAACATAGGGATAATTAAGGTAGATTTCTTAAAGATATAAGTAGAGAAGTTTTGATTCCACCAGTAGATTCATCCTAACTTGTTGATAGGTATATATACAAGAGGAAGGAACAAAGGAAGAGGATCAATGGATTCATCAGAACCTAAAGAAAAATCATTTTTGGATAACCCTGAAGGACACAGATCTACACCAAGTGAAATTTCAGAACACATTCATATTCCCGCAGAGCCTACAACTTGGGAAACTATAATTGGAGAGACCAAAAAGAATATAGAAGGAGAAGATATCAATAAAATCCAGGAGCCAGACTCTCCATTGAGAATAAAGTACACTCTATTTTGAGGTTGGGGTAAAGACATGGAAGAAGGAGAAGGATAATTCCACATGGGCACAAATGATGAATCTAATGTAGAAGTAGAGGTAACCTTTGGGTTCCCCATAGTGTACCCTACAATGAATGTACAGAAGAAGAACATTCCCCCATCTTTTCTACCTCATTTCCATGGTATGGTGACCCAAGACCGCGATGCATTTATTTTCAAATTTGATATCTTATTCCAAATTTATGATTATTGTAATGATGCCTATAAACTTAAATTTCCCCCTTCCACCCTCAAAGACTCAATACTGCATTGGTTTATGGGGTGGAGGGGGAATACTATGAGAACATGGAATGAGATGAGAACCATGTTTCTAAGAAAATACCAAGAATACTATAAGGATAGGGACCTAAGGGAAGCAATTTTTAGGATGACATAGAAGGAAGATGAGAGATTAGAGGATTACATAGAAATATTCATGTACAATATACATAGATCCAAATAGAAAAAACTAAATACGGATATATTAGGACCATCTTCTTAAGAGGTATTTCAGATTAATCAATGAATGTACTTAATTTGATGGGGTCTCAGGATATTTCCCAGTTATCTTTTGAAAAAATATCTGAAATGTGCATGAAGTACTGATGAATTCAAACAAGATCTAGTTAGGGAACTCATAATTATTTTTTCTAAATCTTATAAATTTGCATCAAGCAGTGGAATAACTAGGTAAAAGTTAGGAAATTTATTCAATTTTTTTAAGACTAGCATTCTTGGAACCCTCATTTTTCAGCTTGATACTTTGCAGATTAAGAAGATGCAAGTGGAACAAAATGAATCCTTATCTATATTTTTCCATAGGTGTACAAAAAGACATCCATTGAAATAATTCCTCTTGAATAAATTTGAGATATGTGTTATTTGTGAAGGTGGACACTCGATAGAACATTGTCCTTATCTACTTGGACTAAAAGTGATATACCAAAGAGGTAATGAGAAAACATAACAAATTTGTACCTTGGCACCAAAGAAGCCATGGTAGCCTTTTCCACTAGCTATGTTATCAAACTCTATATTTTCAAATTCTTCGTATTACTATGGACATCAATATCCACCTTGGAATCCTGCAATGCCATGGTAAGCATGGCTCCAACCAAAAAACCATCCTTGGCAGCAGGAATGGTGAGGACTTGGATATGAGAATATGCATGTTTATTCCTATCCGATGCAAACTCAACAATACTCACAACTTCCGGAAGAATACTTGTCACAACTTTATCCAACACAAGCTCCACAAAAAATTACATAACCCAAAAAATTGCAAATTCCATCCAACCAACCTCCTATACCTACACAAATCCATGTCCATCTTATTCCTAATCAAGAAAATAAGGTATATCATCCTTCTTTTGGCACTAATATACAACCTTTTCCCACCTATATGGTTACACACATAGGATTGCAGTATATTCACTTACAATAAAAAAAAGTGCTCCAAAAAGAACCCCTTATCATCATTGAAGAAGAATAAGAGGAGGAAACTCCTAATAAAAAAACCAATGATGATACTCCCACCATAATAAGGAAAACAAATACTGATTCATAGAATCCCCCTTCCTCCAAAGAAACTACCTATCATGATACGTTAAGACTAAATAAACTAGTATCTCACTCTGAATATGACCTGATCACTGAACCAGAAAAAAATTGCATAAAAATTTCTTTGTTACAATCCCTCAAATACATATCTATATATGAAAATAAATTCAAGGAATTATGTTTAAAAAAATTAGAAAGAAAGAAGAATGAACCACCCACCATTCAATTCCTTGGAAAATATACAAATTTATGTCTAGAAATATTTTTGTGGATAAATATGTAGATCTTGGTAACCCCATTGTTTTTGTGCACATTAATGGGATATATGTTTCAAATAATTTATAAACCTTGGAGAAACTGATGTATCCCCCCTCCCCTTTGGGGTTCTATGACCTCCCAATCATCGGATCGTTCAATCTCCTCGAGTTGGGACAACTATTTGGTCCTTGTTGGAACGTTCACTCTTCAAATCCATAGGTCCTCTCATGAAAATCCACCTGCATGACTAAGCACCCAAGCGAAAGATTCTACTCCACATAGTCATGGGCTTTGACTGCACGCCTATTCAAAAGGTGTATCATGAGTTCACGTATCAAGATTCCCTAGAATGAGCCTCCTCAATCCTCTCGATAGTCGATTCCCGATGAGGGATGAGCTCTGATTATTCTCCTTGAATATTTCCCTACGTGATGACTACCTGTGACAACCGGCAGAGCCCAAAAAGGCTCGTTGTCTTTTGCAACCTAGGGAATTCCATGTATGAGTCCACTCTAACTCTCCAATCCCTGAGTTTCAAAAGAGGCTAATGTTCCTTAGCTCTACCTTTGGTATATGTCTAGGTGACCCTTACCTATGACCTAGAGCTACTCCTCCGAGCATGTCGAGACTTCATGTTTCACGAGATTGAAGCTCAATCCCCACACTTACCTTTCGAAAGGTCGATCCCCGAACCTCTAATATTTCCTTCACCCATATCGATAGTCACGGTTCTCTCATGATCTGATGGCTCATATCCTATCATGATTTTGAACCTTGCAAGTCCTCGACTCTGCTCCTTTGACCTTCTCTAGTAGCGAGTCATTGAAATGATAGTCTCTCACCATGGGTCCCTCCAAAATGGATGGCCCTGATGACATCGGGACAATCAATGGCTATGATCCTTTCGGGAGTTCATGTTTCATGAAACCTCACAAACTTCCATTTGACGCTTTCAAGTTGTGAGTTAGCGAAATGTTGTGCACTTTCCACACATCCTCTTCGATGGATGGTTCCGATGGGTTCAGAACTTCGCCCGTGCAACTTCCTCTGGATCCAATGGTTGTTGGTTCACATGCCAGATTTGACGGTTCATATATGTTTTCCTCCTTCTCTTACTTCTTTCTGCATAGACACAGATTCAATGGTCCAGATATTCTCTACGACTGATCTATGACCACTGTACCTTCTCTCCTGAACTTTCGCCTTCTCCCAAACTTAGAAGATTTCTCAAGGTTCAAAGACTCTATCTTCACCCTCTTATGAATCCAACTCTTGGATCTCACTAACACTTGTAGAAAGTGTTATCTCTTATGAGATTTATCCTTTGGAAGGATTTCGATCTTCGACGCACACCTTGCATTCTCGATATTTTTGAATAACTCAGTTCAAAGGATTTTCTTTCCAAGAAAATGCTTCTCACCCACCTAGTGTTCTTCTGTGTTGGTTCTCTGAATCTTACTATCTCCTTGACACTATTCACACCTTGCACCTATTCATCCTGCCTCCCCTTCAGGGTTCTGTGACCTCCCGGTCACTGGATCGTTCAATCTCCTCGAGCTAACATAGCTCTTCGGTCCCTACTGGAACCTTCACTCTTCAAATCCATAAGTCCTCTCATGAAAATCTACCTACGTGACTAAGCACCCAAGAATGATCTTCTACTCCATGCGGTTATGGGCTATGACCGCACGCCTATGAAAAAGGTGTATCGCGAGTTCACATATCAGGATTTATTGGAATGAGCCTCCTCAATCCTCTCGATAGTCGATTCCCAATGAGTTCTGAGCACTGGTTAGCTCCCCTCAAGTATTTCCCCATGTGACCACCACCTATGACCATCGGTTGAGCCCAAAAAGGCTCATTGTGTTTCGCAACCTTGAGACTTCCTTGTATGAGTCCACTCTAACTCTCCAATCCCTGAGTTCCAAAACATGATAATGTTCCTTATCTCTACCTTTGGTCTCCGTCTAGGTGACCCTTACCTATGACCTAGGGCTACTCCTCCGAGTGTGTCAGTACTTTGTGTTTTGCAAGATTGAAGCTCAACACCCATGCTTACATTTCAAAAGCACGATCCCCAAACCTCTAATATTTCCTTCTCTGAAATCAACGATAATGGTTCTCTCATGATCTAATGGCTCAGATACTATCACGAGTTCAGACGTCGCAAGTCCTTGACTCTTCTCCTTTGACCTTCTCTAGTAGCGAGTCAGGAAAATGCTGGTCTCTCACCACGTGTCCCTCCAAAATGGATGACCCTAATGATGTAAGGACAATCAACAACTATGATCTTTTCCAGAGTTCAATTTTCACGAAAACTCATGGACTTCCATTTGACTCTTTGAAGTTGAGAGTCAACGAAACGTTGTGCACTTGCCACATGCCCTCTCTGATGGATGGTTGCGATGGGTTCAAAACTTCCCCCATGCAAATTACTTCAGATCCAACGACTATTGGTTCACATGCCAGATCTGACGATTCATATCTGTTTTCCTCCTGCGCTTACTTCTCGCTGCCTAGACATGGATTCAACAGTCTAGATCTTCCTTGCAACTGATCTACAACCACTGTACCTTCTCTCCTGAACTTCCGCCTTCTCCCAGACTTAGAATATTTCTCAAGGTTCAGAGAATCGATCTTTGTCCTCTTACGAATCCAAATACTGGATCTTGATGACACTTGTAGAAAGTCTTATCTCTTCTGAGATTTATCCCTTGGAAGGATTTCGATCTCCCATGCACACCTTGATTTCTCAAGATTTTTGAATAACTCAGTTCGAAGGATTTTATTTCCAAGAAAATGCTTCTCGCCCACCTGGCATTCTTCTACGCTGGCTGTCCAAAGCTTGTTGGCTCCTTGAAATTGTGCACACCTTGCACCTGGTCTGACTTTCTTAGATTCTCTCTAAACTTCTCTCTAAGTCAATCCTAGACTCAGTCGATGCACTCCTTGTGTTCGATACTCACACCTTGCATACAAGTATCAGAAGAGAAATGATTGAAACTCAACCAACTTCATCATGAACTCATACTGTTAATATCTCAAACACTCATACATGAAATGAACTGTAACAAATCATACACACAGAATAACATTCATTCAATCACACATGAAATGAACATAGTCCAAGGATTTGGGACAATTTATGTCTGCTCTATTCATTCATGAAAAAGAAAAATACATAATGTTTCTGATATTCTACTCTATTCTAATCCTCTCTCTATTTTGTCTCTTACATCCTCTATCTTACAATGCAATACTAAAAAAACTATCTAAGGACTGCTCCACGAGCTCTCTCATCCTCTTTTGAAATTTATCATTTCAAATTCAAAGATATTACCTACTTTGTCCTATTACAATAACTACTAGTTATTGCCAGATAGAGTCAACACTTCATATTTGCATTTTCTTACAGTCCTTCCAAACTTTACAAATAAGTTATAATTTAAAATTGTTGTTTACAAAATATCTCAACAACCAATTAAATTCCGAGTTAAATGCTTGATTGGAAAATCTGTCATTGTTGAGATGTCATCTATTTTCCTCCACACGTGCGTTGTTGACCTTGATGGTGATGCTACTGCATCAGAAACCATTAACATTATTAACATCAAAACCATGGAGTAATTGAATTTTCCTAACCTTCACCCAACTCATATTGTCCTTGAATTAGTAGACACATCAAAGATAAAACTGGAGGGAGTCTTAGATGATGTTATTGTCTCTTTGGATTTGTTGGAGTACCCCATATGTTTCATGGTCTTACAACCCAAGTATTCTTCCAAAGGACATCACGTAATCCTTGGTAGGCCATGGATTTCTACCTCATATGATTTTATAGGTTGCAGATATGGAAACATGTTTATTTCACATGGGGATTCAATGAAACAAGTGACCTTATACCCACCTGCAAAACCCCTCACTAAGATGGAAAATATTTGTTGTTATGGAAATGAAAATAGTGATGAGAAATTTGTACACCCAATTATTATAGTAGATCAAGGAATGAATTTCAAAGGAAACATGGAGGAAAACAAAATCAACACTTTTCTCTGCAATTTAGATTTTACATAAATTCTTATTTATTGTCTCTTCCATTAGATCAATTTTTTTAAGCTAATGTGAAAGAAACCAATGATCTAACATACATATTTTGATTATGTAATACTGTGGCATCAAACAAAAAAAAAATTAAGTGTTACAACATGGCTATTCAGATCATCCAAGGTAAAATTTTGCATATAAATTCTCATCTTAATGAATCTATGGAGGGAAAAATAATCCAAGTCTTACAAGAAAAATCAAATTCTTTTGCCTGGGACTACCATGACATGAAAGGCATACACCCTCACACTTTATCACATCATATAATATATACTCAGAGTGATCACCATGCTATCAAGTATTCATAGAGGTGCATGAACCCATGTCTTAAAGAATTAATTAAAGATTTTTTCAAAACATTTCTTGATCCCAAATTTATCTATCAAATTTCCAAGAGTAGATGGGTATCCCTCCTGTAGTCCTCCCAAAAGAAAATGGAAAATGATGAATTTGTATGGATTACCTAGGTTTGAACAAAGACACCATGAAGGACTATTTGCCTCTTCCATTTACTGACCAAGTTATAGACACCCTAGTAGGAAAGAACTATTTTTCATTTCTACACAGTTTTAGTGGCTATAACTAAATACACATTTCACCAGAGGACGAAGATAAAAACACATTCACAATCCCATGGGGGACATTCTCTTAGCGACTTTTTCCCTTTGAATTATGTAATTCTCCCACCACATTCTAGAGAACAGTGCTAGGAATATTTTCAAACTTAATCCATGACTATGTTGCAGTGTATATGGATGATTTTACTGTCTACAATGACTCATTTGAAGGAGAATTAAAGAACCTTGAGAAAATCTTAATCATATTCCAAGCAAGCAACCTTTCTCTAAGTCATAAAAAATGTCACATGTTTCTAAATAAAGGTGTTGCTCTTGGAAATACCATCTCTTCTACATGGATTGAAGTGGATCCTGGAAAAATAGAAATTCTTTAAAAGCTCCTAGTTCTTAACACTTCAAAAGAGGTAAGCAGTCTTTTTGGTTATGTTGGTTATTATAGAATATTTATAGATAATTTCACAAATATTACTGCATCATTGTTTAAGTTACTTTCTAAATACGTTGAGTTTTCCTAGAATAATGGTTGTCAACATGTATTTGAGACTTTTAAAGAAAAAAAAAAAAATTCACCCATTCCGAGATGACCAAATTGGTCTCCTTCATTTCAAATTTCCATGGATGCCTCTGACAACACTCTCAGAGATGTCTCAGGGAATAAAGAAAATCAGTTATATTATTGCATATACTTTGTTAGTAAGAACCTCACACCTGCTAAAATGAATTACATTGCCACCAAAAAAGCATTTCTATTATTCATTCAAGGGATAAACAAGTTTTGACATTATATTACTGGTTATGAAGTATTCATTCACCGATCACTCTACCTCTAATTATCCAATGAACAAAACAATCACTAATGGTGGGATTACTAGAAGGTTTTTATTGTTGCAGGAATTCAATTTCACCATTGTAGATCGGCCTAATAGGGAAAATATAGCCACATATTTTCTTTCTAGAATACAAAAAGAAGGTGAATTTACTCTTGTATATGATATATTTTCTGATGAACATTTGTTTATTGTATCCACTCACTATCCGTGGTTTGTAGACATCACCAACTATTTTGCTATTGGAAGGTTACCTCAACTCTTTTCATCTAGGGAGAAACAAAATATTTCCATGTTAAGTGCTACCTACTCATTGGTTGGTGGTAATATTTTCCACACTGGACCATATCTCATCATCCAAAGGTGTGTCCAAGAAGATGAAATGTATGATATTTTAAAAGCATTCCATGATGAGCCTTGTGGGGGATACTTCTCCAACAAAAGGATATCTTATAAAGTATTTAATTTGGGTCACTATTGGCCCATCCTTCTCAAGCATACCAAGAAGAACGTAAATATGTATTACAACTATCATAAAATGGTTTGACCAGTACAGGATGATGAGATTCCATTAAGCCCTCAAGTACTTATAGAAACATTTGAAAAGTGGGCTCTAGTAGTTTTTGTCCCTATCACTCCAATGTATTGAAAGAAAAGGTACATTCTTGTATGCATTGATTATGTTACTAAGTGGGTAGAAGCAAAAAATTTACTTGAACCTAATGAATAGTCAGTTGCATATTTTGTTTATGAGGATATTTTCACTCAATTTGGTGTGCCTAGAGATGTTTCCACAAACCAAGGGACACAATTCACATCAAATCTCATCTAATATGTCACCCAACAATACCAAATTAAGCACAAGACTTCTTCTCCATACCATCTGCAAGTCAATGGACAATTATAATCCACCAATAAAGTCCTAAAATCCATTTTGAGGAAACACCATTCAAATTCATCATAGAGATTGGGAAGATAGACTACCTAAAACGTTGTGGGATTATAGAACTATTTGTAGGAACACTACCAAATTCACACCTAATGAGTTGGTTTATGGAAATAAATTCCTTCTCCCTGTAGAGTTTTAAATCAAAACTTTCAGGACAACAATTCAGTTGGGAATGATCCTTTCATATGAAAAACAACAAATTATATTACAAATAAATTAATTAGATGATATAAACATGATTCCATTCAATATACCACTCTTGTTCAACAACAAAGAAAGATATGACATGATAAATTTATCAAAAAAAAGTAATTTCAAATTAGGTGACTAGGCTCTCCTTTTCGATTCCAAGTTCAAAATTTTCACAGGAAAGCTTACCATTCTTTGGTTGGGGCCTTATGAAAGAGAAACAAATTTTTAGAATGGGTTAGTTCGAATTAAGACAATTGATGAAGAACAATTCTCCTTTTTAATAAATGGTCATAGATTGAGGTCGTATCACAAACCAATGTCCAAATATGATTTTATGGAATATGTACTCTAGAAATATGAGATGGACGTGGTAAGTGAAGAGGTTAACCTTCCAATTAGTATTCCTTCTTTCATTTTCTTTAATATAAAAAGAAGAGAGAAAAAAAGATAAAAAAGATAAAAAGATAAAAAGTAAAGACAAAAATAAGCCTAGTTGTGAAAACCAATTCTTTGGCATCGTGAAGCATGAATTTTGATTGAAAATAGGATTTATGGTGAGAAAAGTTCACATATATGCATCATATTATCTATTCAATTTTTCTAATTATTGTTCTCAAAATTATCATTTTTATGCTCAAGTTAGATGATGTGGGATTCAATAAGGCCCTCCTTCTAACAATTCTTGTCCCATTGACTTCAACTCATTATATGGGTCTGAGACTAGACCTTTTGTATACTACCTTGGAGCTTCGATTCATTAATGGAATATTTCCTCATTGATGGTAGTGGGAATGCACTAATGTATCCTGATTGTTAGACTTTGTAGGTGACTTGACATTAACTCATTCATTCGTACCTGTTATAGTGTACTATGGTACCTTGACACTCATTTCCATCAATGGTGAGTTTTCTCGTGTTGGTTAAGGACATACATCAATGGTTGGTAATCCAATGGATTTTTCTCATCTTTGAATTCATCACATTCATTCCTATGATAAAATTCGTACCACGAGTTTGATGCACTTGAAGACTCTATGGTTTCATCTTATGTAAAACTTTTGCATCATTTTTTTCTTTTGCAAATAAAAGGGGCATATTGATTGTTGGAGTAAGCAGGGAAACTTGTTTAAAAAAGAGAGAGTCCATGTAAAGTTTTAGTAGAGATTCTTTCAACCTTTCAGAAGACTATCTCGCTATAGAACTTTATACAACCACCTTTGTTATTCATCTATATAGTATCCCATTTTCCCCACTGCATTTACATTTTTTAGGGGATCAGCCCCTCATATTCATAGTTCAACATTAATATCCTTATTTTATATCCACATAGGGTATTTTTTTTTTGTAGTAGGTTATTACTTTTGTATTTCTACTAGCACGTTGACTGTTTGTTATCAGAATTCTTGGATTACAGTCCAAGTTCCTTTAGTTGATATTCAATGTATTTCTTTTCATATCATGCAGTCAAGGATTCATTGCATGTCTCTCTTGGATCATCATGTGTCAACAAAGGTAGTTCGACAAGCAATCTCTATTTCTATGTAGTCATCTAACTTGGGAATTCATGAACATTGAAATATTGAATCTCTTTCCCTTCACACCTTACTTCTTTATCCCTTGCACATTCCATCTAACCTTCCTCGATTATTTTTTCCATCCATAATTACCCTTTTCCCTTTGGCATTGTTAAAATTTGGGGGAACTTTAGGGTAAGATAGACCTTTTTTACTCAAGACTTGCATTGTATTCTAGATTCCATAGAAAAAGAATCATTCCAATTTCCCTTGTCCTATTTACATCATAAGGAACAAAAAAAATCTTATTAAATAAAATCTAACCTAGTTAGAATGCAAATCCTTAAGTCATGTTCCTCCTTACCTTACTAAAATAAAAGAGAAAAAAAGAGATAATAATAAAAGATGCATATAAAGAAAATAAAAGGAATATTAAAAAATAAAGAGTTCTCAAAAAGAAGGGAAGAACCAATCATGTAATACATGGAAATGAAGACTACGCATCATGATCCGAACAACGTTCATCCATTCATATCTTTGTTGCATGTGTACATGCAAAATCTTGAGTGTGGGGGCGATGTTGAACCTTGGTTTCAACATATTTTCGATGACCATTTAGCTTATTGTTATTTAATTACTCCTTTATCCTTTTTGCAATTATCATCTATATTTCGATAAATCACCTAGATATTATTCATTTTCACTCTAGACAATCTTCATGAGATATATGATCATTGATTTTATTGTTTTCCCATGTTTTGATGGTTGTCTAGATTATATTTTTTGGTTTCCTAGCTACTTGCCAAATTCTAGACATTCTTATGCCATTTTTTATAAATCCGATAGCGGTCATCTTCGGAAATTCGGTAGTGCTTCTATTTTTTCAATGGTTGTGACTCCTATGGCAGAATTGGGGCATTTGGGTTTTGTTGGGAATGATGTTTTCATGCTTCCACGTTGCTCAAATAGACCCAAAAATCATCAAGCAAGGCCCAGATCTTTTTTCAAATCCATGGTCAACATGCTCTCTATAGTCAAGAATCAGGTTGATTTTTTGGATCACATGATCAATTTACAAAATATGCATCTTCACGATGATCCTGCATCAAAATCAACCCCCTTCCTTTGTCATCGAGCCAGCAAGGTGCAACCACTCATGTCTTAATTGGGTAAAACTCCAACAACATGATGGTTGCACAATCCACTTGTTTAGGGGATGAATATATGGTTATAACACTTTTCTTTTTATAATTTGAAGGTTTTAAGAACAAATATAACAGAAAACCACCTTGTAAAAACATAGCTGGTTGGTGGGATGTTTATTAATTCTGTTTGAATCATTGCTATGTGTTGAGGAAAAGATATGAAATGATCTTACTCAAACATTTTCAAATCCTGCTTGGATAAAGAAAGATAGACGGGAATATCACCCTATGTTTATAACCAACAAAACTGATATCCTAGTTCAAGAGTATTGTTTACAAGTGCTTAGGCTATTTTTTTGTAAATAAAAGCTTTCTGAAAAAAATCATTATTTATGTAATTTTATGAATATATCAGATGTTGAAGAAAACATAGAGACAGAAGTAAAGACACCAAGTCAATAATCAGATAATATGAGTCATAAATAAATCCTTTATTTCATTCCAATTCATCAAAGAATTGTTCTCTTTACAAAATTTCTTGTGGAAGTTTTGGACCAAAGTCAAACTTAGACATCCCCGATGAAACATACAAAAGGACTTCTGATAGAAAATTAAAAACTAAACTTTAAAATCTCGATCATCTTGCCACAGATTGATCCGAATTTTATGAGAAGAACAAAATGAATACAGATTATAAAAAGGTGCTTAACACAAAATAATAGAGATACAATAAAATTGGTTTTCTATTCAATAACGAAATAAGTTGAAACTGTAAAATGCAGTGGAAACAAGCTTGTTGGAATGGTGGCGGCTTATCTCTAAGAAGAGATGTGACGGAAGCACACATTCGCAAGAAGAAAGTTACAATGAGGCTCTGAAGGCCTTTTTACAATAATAAAGAATTCCAAATACCCTAGACATCCAAAAACCTAACCCTAGGAGATGAAGCGTCAAAAGTCATGTGGGCCCCGTTTGGGTAAGCTAGTACATCAACTTCTCGGGGTCGTAGCTTTTGCATACGATCTCTGTTTTAGGCATGTGATGGCCTGTTGGAAAGGTATCGTTGAGGAGATTCATTTTGGGGGATCAATTATTCCTTCTTCTATCATTGAGGAGCTTCATTTAGGCCCTCAAAATGCCCCCCGAAGTAAAATCTGCTAAAAATAGTAAATTGCCAAAAATGTCAGAAAATTGTTTTGAGCTAGTTGGAAAAGGTTGGTGGCCACCGATATCCAAATGGATCAATCCTCCCTCCTTAGGAAGAAATGGTCTCAATTTCATTGATTTCCCCCATTAGATGATGAAATTTCTGCTGAATTTGGCCCCGGGTGAGCCACTTGCCTTGGTGCAGGAGCTGCCCTGCTTTGACGACTTGATAAAGCTGGATCCTTTGTTGTCGAGTGCCCTTGATCTGTCTGTCCACAATATCATCATTGGATTCCCATTGTATGTAGTCCCGGTTGAGCTATGTTGGTGTCAGTTGTTCTGCTACTTCTGAGGTGTCCAATAATGGTGGGAAATAAGGGCAAAGGAGATCCATGTTGAACACTGGGTGCAGGCCAAGGAAAGGAGGAATGTTGAGCTTAAAAGCATTATCCCTGACAACCTTGGTGGTAGTGTACGGTCCATAATGGAGTGGGTGAAGATTTCGATGGAGTCCTGCAAGGGGTTCTTTCTGCAAGTGCAACCAAACTTTGTCGCCCACCTGAAACATATGCGACACCCGATGTTGATCATGGTGCTATTTGTACTTGTCATTGGACTTCTGTAGGATATACTGAACTTGTTGGCAGATGTGATGGATCCACTCAATGAACCGGGTGGCTTTGTTAGCTTCAGTTGGAGCAGGATATGATTCAGTCGAGGTGACCGCAAGGGGAAGTGCAACATCTATGGGACCCAATGGTTGGAATCCCAACCCCACTTGAAAGGGGTTGTGGCCAGTTGAGTTATGCAAGGCTCGACTGTAGCTATGCTAGACATAGGGAAGGCTCTCATCCCATGTGCGAGGGTTCTTTGAGTTATACATGCGAAGGATATGCACAATCATTCGATTTACAATGTCGGTTTGGCCATCTGTCTGGGGGTGGAAGGCCGTGGATTTGGTGAACTTAGTGTCCAGCAGTGACCAGAGGCTCGACCAGAATGTGCTGAGAAATTGACTATCCCGATCTGAGACAATGGTTTGTAGGATCCCAAAATGTACCCAGACTCGTTCAAAGAAGAGCTTGGCAGTGGCCTCTACTATGATGCTCTTCTTGCAGGCAACCAGAATCGCCATCTTAGAAAAGCGATCAACAACCACAAAAACACAGTCATTTCCCCGCTTGGTGGATGGGAGGCCCGACATGTAGTCCATTGATATGGATTCCCATGGCTTGTCAGGAGTANATGGATTCCCATGGCTTGTCAGGAGTAGGAAGAGGGGTGTATAGGCCCTATTTCTTATTGGCCGGTTTGGCAATAGCATAGGCAGTGCAGGACCTGATATACTTGTCGACCTCCTGTCGAAGTTTCATCCAGTAGAAATGTTTCTATACCATTGCCACTGTCTTTTCGACACCGAAGTGTCCTACCACCCGACTGTAGTGGGCTTCCTAGATCAGCTTTGCTCGCTCACTGGATGGATCATAGATATGGCCCAGACGACACAACAACCCATCCTAAAGATGGAAATTATCAACAACTACATTTGCACCCAACATTTGGTAGGTGGTGGTGAAGTCAGGGTTTGTCTCATAGAGTTGGGGCCATCTAGATGTCTCATGGCTACAAAAGTCTATCACCGTGGTGAGTGCTGTGACTGGCGGTCTACTGAGGTAATCACCGACGCGATTGGTGCTTCCTGTTTTATACTTGATGTTGAGGTGGAATTGCTGCAAGTATGTGGACCACTTTTGATGGTGGTCATTCTGAAGTTTTACCTATGTCTGCATGAACTATAGTGGCTTATGATCAGTGTGGATGATTGTCTCCTTCCCAAGAATGTAATGTCTCCACTGGCGGCATGCTTGCACAATGGAGTACATTTCTTTTTCCTAAGTAGGGTACTTACGGACAGTATCTGACAGTGTCTCACTATGATAGGCCACTGGGTGGCTGTGTTGAGTGAGAATGATGCCCACAACATAGCCTAAATCATCTATCTTGATCTCAAAGGGATGTTGCAGGTCTGGTAGTGAAAGTACTAGGGCTGAGCACAAGCGTTGCTTCAAATCATCAAACACTTGTTGTTGGGACTGGCCCCATGCAAATTTTTCCTTACCACCACTCCTATTTATTCTGGTGAGGGCCCATGCAATATGGGAGAAACCCAACACGAACTTGCAATAGAAATTATCAATTCCCAAGAATCTCTGAAGCTCAGTGAGTGTTGTTGGGGCTGACCAGTCACAGATGACTTGGATCTTGGCTAGATCCACATGTATGCCATGTTGATCAATGATGTAGCCCAGGTAATGGACCCTATCCATGCTGAAGGAGAATTTTTCGAGGTTTGCGTATAGCTTGTGCTACCGCAGGGTGTGAAAAATTTGTTGAATATGCTACAAGTGTTCGACCCAAGTCTTGCTGTAAATTAGAATGTCATCCAGATACACCACTACAAAAGTATTGGTGAATGGTCACAGGATATCATCCATCATCCTCATGAAAGTGGCTGGAGCATTTGTCAAACCAAAGGGAATGACCAACCATTCAAAAAGTCCTTCCTTTGACTTGAAGGCGGTCCTCCATACATCTGTATGTTCTATCGGGACCTGGTGGTAGCTAGACTTCAGATCAATCTTGATGAAGTATTTGGCCCCTGTGAGTTGACCAAGGAGGTCATTGATTCGAGGAATTGGGTACCAGTTTCTGACAGTGATTTTATTCAGAGCCTAGTAATAAATACATAGTCGCCAAGTTCCATCTTTCTTTTGTACCAACACGATTGGGCTCCCACAAGGTGATGAGCTGGGGCATATGTGCCCCTTGTGGAGTAGTTCTTGGATCTGTCACTTGATCTCCTCATTCTCTAACAAAGAGTGACAATGGACTGGCCCATTGGGCAGCGATGCGTCAGGGGTCAGATCGATGGGGTGCTTGACCTACCAGTGCATAGGTACCCTTGTAGGTGAGGAGAAGATATCCGAGTATTCTTCCATGACCTTGTCTACTGTTGGTCACTATAATTGCTTAATTGATTTTTAAACAACCAAGTGAAACATAAATTATCAACCCAGGGAAGTCTTTTGTTTCAAAGATAGCCGCGCACTGTATATTCTCAATTCCAAAAGCACTTAGTGTTGTAGTAAAGCAATTTATTCTATCTATACTTGCTGGTATGAACTGAAGCTCTGAATTAAATCACAGGAAAGCACTTCCCCTATTGCAATTCATTAAAGTTCAATATAAGAATCCTGGATTACATTAAAATAACATTGCAATGGGAAAGAACAACTATCTTGCAATTAGAGAACATGACCCTTCTCTCAACAGAGATTCAACACTAACACTTCTTCATGAAAACAATAATGCAGAAAACAATTAACTCTATCTAACAGAAACCAAAGCATTCAGTTCCTTTCTGTCTAAGCAGGAGCCTTGGGCCTTACTTATGTTTTAGCACACTTGTGAGATTGAGGTCTACAGAGAACAGGGCAATCTGATTCCTTTCTTTCTGAGCAGGGATCTCTAACCCAGTTTCTGGCTAATCATCAAGGAAAGTCAACAGTGAACAGGATGTTTTTGCTTTTTACTTTCTGAGTAGGAACCCTTAATCCAATCCCTGGCTAACACACTTGCAGAGGTAAAGGAAATCTATAGAAGACAAGGCGTCGTAGTCCCTTTCTATCTGAGCAGGGACACCTTAACCAAATCTCTGGCTAACACACTTGCAGGGATAAAGGAAATCTACAGAAGACAAGGCGTTGTAGCCCCTTTCTATCTGAGCAGGGACACCTTAACCAAATCTCTGGCTAGCACACTTGCAGGGGTAAAGAAAATCTACAGAGGACAGGTGTTGTAGCCCCTTTCTGTCTGAGCAGGGACACTTGACCAAATCTCTGGCTAGCAGTATTAAGCTAACTCTACAGAGGATATGATGTCTGACCCCTTTCTGTCTGAGCAGGGACCTTTAACCAATTCTCTGCTAATCCCACAAAACCATCACACACAATTGCTGATAAAAAGAATTACAAATTCCATTCAATAACTAAGACAGAGTCAGTAGTGTTTCAGCAAAGCGGAATTCATTAAACAGTGTTTCAACAAATTACAGTTAAACAAAATATGAACAGAAATTGAACAGACACACTTCTAACTAATGGGTGAATCTTGTGATGAAGGTGGGCCCTCCCTTCTCACAAGATTCCCCTGAAACGGGAAAACTTAGAAACGAGTAATCAAAGCAGTCTTATATTCATCTGTTTAAATATCACATTACAAATTGGAAGGATCAAACACGTCCCGCTTCTCTTTATTTGCTTCAGTACATCAAAACTTGGATATCTCGAATGGTGATTTCCCCTGAATTTAAAGAGGAAATCTCATCGATACAATCATTACAAAGCATATCTGAATCCTACACTAAATCAGATCTTCTTTCTAAATCAGCATAGGATTTCCTATTCTTATGCAACCGAATGCTAATACAGGAGTTGCACGAGATATTGTTGTTACGGCTGGTGTAACAGCTCCTTCTCATAGCTGCTGATGTTGTTTCAACATCGCAATTCATGGGTTGTTTCAGCCACGTGAATTGCGCTTGACTGTGTCGGCCTTGACTGCTAACTGTCACGGTTCGTGTCTCAGCATCGTGGCGGTCTCTTAAATGAGTGACAGCTCCATGTTTCAGCATCTCCATCCTCGAACTATGTAGCTTCTCCGTGTTTCAGCATATGCGTCCTCGGACTGTGTAGCAGCTTCCGTGTTTCAGCATATGCATCCTTGGACTGTGTAGTAGCTTCCGTGTTTCGGCACATGCAACTTCGGACTGTGTAGTGGCTCTGTGTTTCAGCATCAGTTCAACAACGACTTTGGACAGTTCTGTGTTTCAGCACCGACCTTAAATGCTATTCTGCAGTTATAGACACTTCTACACTTCTAATCATTGGTTAAGTGCAAAAGTAATGTAAAATATCATGCAAAACAGATTAAGCATATAGTAATGAGAAAGGACGTTGTATACCTTTGAGATGATCAGACAAAGTGATAGTATAGGTTCAAATGTAGGTGATCAAGGGTATAATAATGGCAAAAAGAATAGGCAAAAAGGTGCATAGTGTGGTCCTAACATCCCGCCCAGCTCAAGGTGTTGCATGTCCTCAGGCAACTCACTCTGAATCAGAGTCTTGATACTGGCTCTGACCATGTAAAGTACTCAAGCAGTAGCTCCGGGCGGTACTGTCTGTTGGTGTTTTGAACCCTTGTTATTCCTGCAATCTATGCCATGCTGTTGTTTCTGCCTTTTTGGACAACTTATAACTAACTTGGTATGTTTCTATTGGCAGCCAGAGTAGGGGAAAGTAAAATTTGTACCCTATCCAGTTCTCAGCACAATGTCTAACACACTGGATGTAGCTAGGTACCCTTGAAATTGCTGCTTCTAAGTTGGCAGGACAAAATGGGTTATGTTGTTGCCTCTGTTTTGTGGATTGCTGCCAAATCAGGTTATTGGCCTTGAGTGCAGGAATTTCTATGGCATTGATGCTTTGCTGACATTCTTGGAGCACTACTGACTGTAGCTGTAAAACATGCTCAGTCACTCCTGGTTTCTTTAAAACCTCATAATATTCTGAAATGAATCTGGCTGCCCTCTCTGGTTCTGGTCTAATCCAGAGGGGTTTATTGTCCTCATTGTGCTTGGCAACCAAAAAATCAGTTTGCCACAAAACTTGATTGTAAAGAAAAGAGGTAAAAGCTTGGAGTTGAACATCTCCAACAAGAGGATTGATATTGAGCAGCCTGTTTTCTGGGATGGCCTCATTATGGAAGTATGCTTCACATAAGAGGTGCTGATCCCTGGTGGAGGCTGCTAGAAAAGTCTTGACAAAATCTGTTGGTTGTATAACTTCATGGGAGTTGCCTTCAATAAGTGATTTAATCTGGAACCATGTAAGTCTCTCTATGAGAAATAAAGAATAATTACAAGAAGGTTTCCTTGTGGCCATTACTGTGTGCATCAAATCAAAGATTTTGACCATTCTAGCTTTTAAATCTCTGTTTTTCTTTTTGACTTCTCGAACTTCCTGGCGTGTCAGGTCCAATGCTTCCCAATTCGAGAAAGTGTGATTCCTCTAGGTTTGCCTGTGTACTTGCAGATGTTGGTCCTGTGTCTTAGCATACTCCTTCTTCCACTTTTGTATTTCAGCATGTTCGTCCCATAGATGAGAAGTCTGTGTTTCAGCATTTGAAGTGGTGGGACCAGGAAAGGTTTGAGCGGACTGTTCCCTGAAAGTGGAGAAATTGGCTTGACTGGGAGGTGTGGCTTCCTCCATGGGCAATGTTTGCACAGCCTTGTTGGCAGTAGGGATTTCTTTCTTAATTCTAGAAGGGCCTGCTGGTTCTTGTGTTTCAGCAGGTTCAATCTTGATTTTGCTAGGGCCTGCTGGTTCTTCTGTTGCAGCAGGTTCAGTCTTAGCTTCAAAAGGAGAAGGGGTGGGGGCTGTTCCTGGTACTGGAATTTGAATGAGCTTATACCCTGCTCGATAATAAATATCTCCTCATTGGCAACACATGTATTCTTTGCATATGCTCTCTGTAGTTCGTTCTGCCAGGATTTCTGTTCGTTCCAAAGCGTACCGACTTAATTCTTTTTCATATGCCTCCCTTACCTTGGCCAATTCTTGCTGATATGCTTCCAATTGAGACTTTAGAAACTCGTTCTCTTGCAGGACATTGGTCATTGTTGATTTGGATTTAGGGATGACTGGTTCTTATGTTGCAGTCATCGTCTCCTTAGTTGGTTCTTGTGGAGCAGCTATGGGAATGGCCACTGATGCCTATGTTTCAGCCTCCTGGTGTAGGGAGAGTAGTATTTTAGCACCTTCAACTTCTAATTCCTGCATGTTCATTTCCATATCAATTGGTGGTTCCTGTGTTTCATCCACTGAATGGGTGGCTGGTCTTTCAGCGATGTTAGTTGATGAAGGTGGTGTTGCAGCATCTCGTGATTCCTGAAATTCGATTTCCACATCAGTGACTGGTTCTTGTGTTACAGCCACTAGATTTTCCGCCATTTTGCTTGATGAGGGTGGTGTTACAGCATCCTGGGTCTCGACTTCCTCAATTTCAAAATCAGTGGTTGGTTCTTGTGTTTCAGCCGCTGCAGCATCCGGGGTCTCCCACTCCTGTAATTCAACTTCGATGTCAGTGGCTGGTTCTTGTGTTACAGCCACTGGATGGATAGTTGATTATGTTTCAGCTTCTTTATTGAAAACAAATGAGGTCTGGGCGTCTGATTCCTGTAACTCCATTTGAACGTCAACGGCTGGTTCTTGTGTTTTAGCTGTGGTTGTTTCCTGTGTTTCATCCATAGTTGGTTCTTGTGTTTCAGCCACTGAGTGGGTAACTGGTTCTTGTGTTTCAGCTACCCTGTGTGAGACAAATGGTGTTACGATTTGTGGGGCGTCTAGTTCTTGTGTTGCAACGCCCCTGGTTGGAATAGGCGAAGATGGGTGAGTGACAGGGTGGGATCTTTTGCCTTTTGACAGTATGGTACCATGTTTTTCAAACAACCCAGTAAATAATAAGGGATGTTGACCCGTCTGTTGTGCCTTAAATGAGAAAGCAGGAGGAGTTCGTGCTGATACACTACCTGATATCGTCCTTCACAGGTTAGGTAACGCTTGATGAATCGGGCGACCTCCGACCATGGGGGTGGTAGTGAACTGAGTTGAACACCTCTTCCCTTGAATATAATTCTTTCCTCAGGCAGGAAGAAGTTCTGCTGGGCGCCCCTGATAATGTGCTTCCGACTGAATATTCGAGCGTCGTCGGTTGGGAGGCCTGAGACCTCTGCTATGTCCTCCTCTATGACTGATATTCGAACCCCATTGACGAGAGAGTGGTCCTCCTGCAGATTCAGGACAAATTGTAGAACTTGTTGTTCATTATACCACTGAATTCTGCGGAAGTAATTGAGCCACCCTGCTCATTCGAAGATTTGATACACTGTTGGATAGCGTTCGAGCAACACTGTGGTGGCGGGCTCATTCCTTATGGCAGTTCCTCCCATGGCTACTATCTTAGTAAAATACAGCGTCGAGAGTTTGTGTATCAGCTCTGCACAGAGTGAATTTCTGAGGGAAGACATGCAGGAATAGTGGTGAAATACGCGGAAAGGTGGTGAACTGGGATGGCGGCGGTGAGATCGGGTGAAATGATGGTATCGCGGATTTGACGTGTACTTCCCCTCCCGTCAAGTGTGGTTAGTACTGATGGCACTTAAATGGTCATAATGACGTGGAATCTTTCTCATTAACTATAGCCTAAGTGAATTACATTTAATTTACATACCTTTGCCTTACCATATTGTTCGTTCGGCCAACCAGATATGATGCTTGTTCGTGGTGATGCTGTTATGGCGGTGGCTTTTGATTACGTCACGGGCCTGCTGTTCGAGCTATCGTTTGGGAGCGTAGAAGCTTGCTGACGGACGATGGTGGAAGGCGGGTGTTTCAGCAACAGAGAGAAATCGAGATAATTGTTGTAGATGAAAACTGCTGATAACTGGTGTTTCAGTATCGGAAGAAAATCAAAGAGTGTTGAACGGTGGTGTTTCGGCATCGCGGATGAATGATGAAGGGTTGCTGGCAAATAGTGTTTCAGCAATAGAAAGAGGTGAAACAAGTGATGGACGGAGTTGTTTCGTCGATGATGGAGGGTGAAAAAAATGAAGGGTTGCTGATAAAGGTGTTTCAGCAATGGAGAAGCTCGTCGAAACAAGTGCTGGACGGAGTTGTTTCGGCTATGAAAACAGTGAGAAAATGGCGGGGGTGGGAAGAAATGAAAAATGTTGAACAGTGGTGTTTCATCATCGGGGAAGGTTGCTGGTAACGGTGTTTTAGCAATGGGAGGAAAATGAAAGGTTGTTGGTGTTTCAGCAACGGGAAAAGTTGCTGCTAGTGGTGTTTCAGCAATGGAAGGGGAAAAACGAAACAAGTGCTGGACGAAGTTGTTTCGGGAATAAGAATGATGAGGAGGTGGCGGACTGGAGTATTCTGGGAATGGGAAGGAATGAAAAGTGTTGAACAGGGGTGTTTCAGCCTCGGGAGGAAAGTCACCAGTGTCTCTCAGCGGTGTTTCAGCATCGTGAAAAATCAACAGTGCTACACAACGGTGTTTCAGCATCGTGAAAACTTGTCTCTTTGAAAAATCGGCCTCTCCTGTGCTTTGATCCTGCAAAAATCGACTGTAGGATGATATTTCTTGACAGGGATTATTAGTAAATAAAATCTAATCTAATCTAGTCTAATACTAAGGAAAATCTGAAAAGCATTAATTATTACTGGGGGTAGAAACCCCCTCAATGAAAAGAAAATGAGTGTCTGCCATGCATGTAGCCTTGAAATCTTCTTTGGAAACAGGTTTCTGGTACAGACGAAGACGATGACCATTTACAAGTAACGGAGTTCTGGAG
>ML779587.1:18194-40064 GCA_009831015.1 Picea engelmannii | reverse complement strand
CTCAATTCCAAAAGCACTTAGTGTTGTAGTAAAGCAATTTATTCTATCTATACTTGCTGGTATGAACTGAAGCTCTGAATTAAATCACAGGAAAGCACTTCCCCTATTGCAATTCATTAAAGTTCAATATAAGAATCCTGGATTACATTAAAATAACATTGCAATGGGAAAGAACAACTATCTTGCAATTAGAGAACATGACCCTTCTCTCAACAGAGATTCAACACTAACACTTCTTCATGAAAACAATAATGCAGAAAACAATTAACTCTATCTAACAGAAACCAAAGCATTCAGTTCCTTTCTGTCTAAGCAGGAGCCTTGGGCCTTACTTATGTTTTAGCACACTTGTGAGATTGAGGTCTACAGAGAACAGGGCAATCTGATTCCTTTCTTTCTGAGCAGGGATCTCTAACCCAGTTTCTGGCTAATCATCAAGGAAAGTCAACAGTGAACAGGATGTTTTTGCTTTTTACTTTCTGAGTAGGAACCCTTAATCCAATCCCTGGCTAACACACTTGCAGAGGTAAAGGAAATCTATAGAAGACAAGGCGTCGTAGTCCCTTTCTATCTGAGCAGGGACACCTTAACCAAATCTCTGGCTAACACACTTGCAGGGATAAAGGAAATCTACAGAAGACAAGGCGTTGTATCCCCTTTCTATCTGAGAAGGGACACCTTAACCAAATCTCTGGCTAGCACACTTGCAGGGGTAAAGAAAATCTATAGAGGACAGGTGTTGTAGCCCCTTTCTATCTGAGCAGGGACACTTGACCAAATCTCTGGCTAGCAGTATTAAGCGAACTCTACATAGGATATGATGTCTGACCCCTTTCTGTCTGAGCAGGGACCTTTAACCAATTCTCTACTAATCCCACAAAACCATCACACACAATTGCTGATAAAAAGAATTACAAATTCCATTCAATAACTAAGACAGAGTCAGTAGTGTTTCAACAAAGCGGAATTCATTAAATAGTGTTTCAGCAAATTACAGTTAAACAAAATATGAACAGAAATTGAACAGACACACTTCTAACTAATGGGTAAATCTTGTGATGAAGGTGGGCCCTCCCTTCTCACAAGATTCCCCTGAAACGGGAAAACTTAGAAACGAGTAATCAAAGCAGTCTTATATTCATCTGTTGAAATATCACATTACAAATTGGAAGGATCAAACACGTCCCACTTCTCTGCAGTTGCTTCAGTACATCAAAACTTGGATATCTCGAATGGTGATTTCCCCTGAATTTAAAGAGGAAATCCCATCGATACAATCATTACAAAGCATATCTGAATCCTACACTAAATCGGATCTTCTTTCTAAATCAGCATAGGATGTCATATTCTTAAGCAACCGAATGCTAATACAGGAGCTGCACGAGATATTGTTGTTACGGCTGGTGTAACAGCTCCTTCTCATAGTTGTTGATGTTGTTTCAGCATCGCAATTCACGGGTTGTTTCAGCCACATGAATTACACTTGACTGTGTCGGCCTTGACTGCTAACTGTCACGGTTTGTGTCTCAACATCGTGGCGGTCTCTGAAATGAGTGACAGCTCCGTGTTTCGGCATCTGCATCCTCGAACTATGTAGCTACTCCATGTTTCAGCATATGCGTCCTCGGACTATGTAGCAGCTTCCGTGTTTCAGCATATGCGTCCTTGAACTGTGTAGCAGCTTCCGTGTTTCGGCACATGCAACTTCGGACTGTGTAGCGGCTCTGTGTTTCAGCATCAGTTCAACAACGACTTTGGACAGTTCTGTGTTTCAACACCGGCCTCAAATGCTATTCTGCAGTTATAGACACTTATGCACTTCTAATCATTGGTTAAGTGCAAAAGTAATGTAAAATATCATGCAAAACAGATTAAGCATATAGTAATGAGAAAGGACGTTGTATACCTTTGAGATGATCAGACAAAGTGATAGTATAGGTTCAAATGCAGGTGATCAAGGGTATAATAATGGCAAAAAGCATAGGCAAAAAGGTGCATAGTGTGGTCCTAACATCTACTTGATTTTGCTGTGTGGAGAGGTTGGCCGTAGAGACCCTAGATGTCTCTATGATATTGCTCTTATTCTGAGAGAGAATCATGAAGAAGACAAACTTCCTCATCTGAGAGATGACCTTCCTGCATTGCTTAGCAGAGATCAAGAAAATAACACTAGGTGGGACTACCTGGGGTATCCTATACAATTTCCTTTTCAAAGTAATTATAACACTACGAGGCCTAGACTCATATACAACATGACATTTCCATAAATAAGGTTGGCCCAAAAGAACATCACAAACTTCAAGAGGAGCAACATCACACAATACCTCATCTTTGAAGGTCTTGATGCCATATGATAGTCGACACTATTGGCTGATGCAGAGATCACTTCCTTGGTGGAGCCATCCAATGGTGTAAGGTAGTGGGTGCGACGTTCTTGGCAAGGCCAACTTCTTGATGACCTCTACTCAGATGAGGTTCTTCTGGATACCGCTATCATCAATGAAGTGTAGTGGGGTACCTTTTTCCCACATCTGTGAATGGAAGAGGCGCTCTCCTTCTTCTGGCTCATCTGGTTCACCGGGATTGAGCTTGATGGTAGCAACGGTGGCGCTGGGTTCGCGTCAATGATCCATCTTCCCCTTTCTAGTTCTATCTCGGAGTCAGAATCTGCATCTGATTTAGAGGCTTTCACTTTGGCCACCAGCGACTGCTTTGAGTGGCAGTCAGTAGTGTTATGCCAAGGGCTCTTATGGAAGTTGCACCACTTCCCGGTATCTTTCTTTGTCTTTTGGGTGTCCTTCTTCACTTGTGGCTTGTACTGGTTGTCTTGATACTGTCCATATTTGCTCTGTCCTTTGTTCTGGGGGTTGGGGCTGCCCTTTCCTGGCTTTTGTTGTGAGGGGTTCCTAGGCCCAAATTGCCGTGTCTTTTGTTTGAGCTTCTGCTCAATTTTGACGGCATATCGGTAGGTTGGGCCTAAGGATGAGATGTCCAAAAATTCCATTTCAGTATGGATGTATATATGTAGAGCACCGCGATACTTGAGCACCAGATGTTTCTCTAAATCTTTGATACCGAACTTGGTGTGAAAGGTATGGAATATATTTGTGAAATCTGGCACTGCTTGGTCTCTTTCTTTCCGCAGTGTGGTCCGTTCGGTATACAGGTCATCATAACTTCCGATAGGGTAGTATTGTTACTTAATAGCATCCCTGAAGGATTCCCAGGTGGCCATGACTAAAAATAATGAGGTTTCCTCTATTTCCTTTTGCTCACGGAAAGTTTCCCACCAATCTTTGACATGGGGAATGGCTTTGAGGAGCGCAAAAGTAATCTTTTCTCTATTCAAAAATTTATGAATAGAAAAATACCCTTCTAGTAGATTCAACCACTTGTCTACAGCATCTGCGTCTATCTAACCTTAAAATATAGGAATATCAAATTTTATTTGTACCATGAAGGGGGTGGCACCTCCGTTCGAAGAAGATGCATCTCCTGTTGGTAGTCGCCGAAGGATTTGCACGAAACTATCCATCATCTCGTTCCTCTGCTGCGTTAGGGATTCCTCAATAAATAGTTTGAAAGGATCTCCTATCCTATCATATTTCTTTTCTCCTGCCATGGGAGGTCGCTTGGGCATGCAAGAGCTTTTGTCCTCAAGAGAAACAAGCTCGAGACCCAACTCTTTGTACTCCGACCTCCTTGGGGACATGTATTAAGACAATAAGGAGCAGACCTCTCTGATACCACTGATCTAGATTTTATGAGAAGAAGAAAATGAATACAGATTATTAAAAGGTTCTTAACAAAAAATAACAGAGATACAGTAAAACTGGTTTTCTATTCAATAATGAAATAAGTTGAAACTGTAAAATGCAGCGGAAACAAGCTTGCTGGAATGGTGATGGCTTATCTCTGAGAAGAGATGTGACAGAAGCACGCATTCGCAAGAAGAAAGTTACAATGAGGATCTGAAGGCATTTTTTCAATAAGAAAGAATTACAAAAACCCTATACATCCAAAAACCTAACCCTAGGAGATGAAGCACCGAAAGTCATGTGGGCCTCGTTTGGGTAAGCTAGTACATCAACTTCCCAGGGTCGTAACTTTTGCATACGATCTCTGTTTTAGGCGTGTGATAGACCGTTGGAAAGGTATCATCGAGGAGATTCATTTTAGGGGTTAAATTATTCCTTTATATATCATTGAGGATATCCATACCGAAAAACATTCATTTAGGCCCTCAAAATGGCCCCAGAAGTAAAAACTGCTAAAAATAGTAAATTGCCAAAAATGTCAGAAAACTATTTTGAGCCAATTGGAAAAGGTGGGTGGCCACTGATATCCATATGGATCATATATTTTTTCCCACTCCACTCTGGACAATAGGCTTTGTCATTCATGAAATCTAATTCTCAAACAGACAAGTCTACACAAACTATCAAAGATAGATCAACACCTTTGAAAACAAGTGTCTAAATGATGTAATTCAACCATGAATCTTGTTGTCTACAATAGGACCCTCCTATCATAAAAATGAGTTAGGATTCTAATGAATTAAGGAATCCATAAAAACTGAATTATCTCAACAAGAACTCAAAGAGAAAACCTTCATATGCTTCTCCTTCTATTCTCTTCTTGTTCCTCCCTTTTCCTTTTCCTTTAAGAAAATTGGAATTTGTTGAAGTAGTTGAACTAATTCATTAGTTAATTTAACTAAAAACTCAACCAACCTTTTATTTAAGGGGGAAAAGTAATAAATCATAATAAGGGGTTTTTAATAAATAACAACTAGTAGGTGGGACCCCTTGTGACTCCCTTTATCTTTTAACAATCATAATAAAACTAGTTAATTAAAAAAAACATCCCTCCTTGTGACAGCCATCATCAAATTCATATTTGACAATTTATCTCAATAATAATTTAAATTATTTCTAGAAACATATTACCCATATATCCAAAAATAGTATGATGTCCAAAAAATCTTAAGTCAACTGTTCTCAACAATTAATAAATAAAAACTTAAAATCCATATTTTCCACTCTAGGAGGCAATCTTTGCATTGTTGCTTTTATCACATTTTGATCTCTCTAAATTTTCCTTAGGTTGTGTGGATCCTTTAGGCCTAATCTCATTGATCACATGAAAGAAACCATCCCTCAAATGCATGTGGGAGGACACGGATTTATAAGAGTCATTGGAGGGTGAGGAAGGGACAACAATGGATTTTCCTTTGTCAGGGGCATGGTGGGCGTCGATTTTCAACATTTTTCTTTCATGGGAAGATTGAACTGGTTAGTGGACATGGGCATCTTGGAAAGTTTGATTGATAGGAGTGGGAGCACATAAAGATCATTTATGCCAACCACGATGTTGGGAGACTATTGGGTGGACAATCTCTTTCCATCCATCATTTTTGGGACCTTCGGGTTGCAATGAGACATGAGGAGGAACGGAAATACCAGGGACCTGTTGGGATTGGAAGGTATGCATTTCAGGCCTAGGTTGGACCACTCCTTTCCCAATCCAATTAAAAAACCCAACTTGAAATAACTGGCCTAACTCCTGTGATTCTGCATCAAAGTGTATGGAGAATATTGGCCTTTTAGGGCCCCTGTTTCAATTACCTCTCCCCTGGTTACCTCTTCCATGGCTACCTCTGCTGAAAAATCTCATTTCTATATGCATAATTGATTAGCAAATTGTCTCTTAACAACCATACATGACAACTCTTTTAAAATATGAAATACAATTTTGGCTCAATAACATATCATACTCATGCAATCCAATCCATACAAATTGTTTAATAGTTATCAATGAGTAGGGGGGTGAACAAAGGTTCTAGGATATGTGAGGGGTTTGTATTGAGTGAAAAATGTTAAAATGAGGGGGAAAAGATCACGATTACTTCTCTCATACAACAAACAATCAAATGTAATGTAAACCAAAGAATATATCACTGTAATCCATCCCTCCGATATTAAATTGTTATAATACAAAGTTTCCCTTGACTGTATTTAAATTTTAGGAACAGGGAGTGGATAATGAATATGGGAAGGTGAGGGGATTGTAATTAGCAAAAAGTGAAATAATGGTAGGGTAAAAGAGCAGATATTGTTCGAAAAATTAATTACGTAATCCATTAAACAGTTTTGTATTGAAAACAACTATCCCAACACCATTTAACAATTATTGTGGTCAATTTAACCATTACTGTGCGTTAAACTTGTTCACTGTCCACATTTAAATATTTAACACTTTTAATTAACACAGTGTCATCATATTCAAAATCAACATGACCTATGAACATCCTGTGTAAAGAATTATGTTTCCTCTCACTTCTTCCATTTAATATTTTAAAAAATTCCAATGAACACAGTCATTTGTTTCAATTATGTTCAGCATCAAAACCCTCAACCACTGTCCATAAATTATTTCCTCAAATCAAACACAGACACTAGTTATTTTAAAACTTGCCTGATCCCATTCCTCTAACCAATTTAATAATTAAATTGCAATGAAACCATACTATTACAAAACTCGAGCCCATCTCTGATGGTTGTATCAAACGATACAATTCACGATATCCATAAAACATACACATCAGATAGCCAAGTCTCTAACATCAAATTTCCAATTTGTAATGATCCTGATCGGAACATATTAAACACACAACAACCACAAAAACAATTTATACCACATTCTAGGAACACAAAGACCACTCAAAACACAAATAATTTTTTTTTGACTGTACATGTCTAATTACTCTGAATCGAAACATAAAACAATTTTGAGTTATCAATCCAACTGTTATCACAAAACGAGGCAGTGATTGTATGCCCATTTACAAATTCTCAAATCAAGCAATTTAACTATGTTGATCCATCAATTCAACTATCATAATAAATAATGCATCGACTATATACCAATAAAAACTACTGTCGATGTTATTCCACCAACTCATAATAGTCACAAAATACCCAACAAGGTGTAACTGGTTCATTTATCAAAATCGAGATTTGAATAATCAAGGGTGGGCTCTGAAAAATCAAGGGTTCGCTCGGTGAAACCAACACAGGGAGACTGGAGTCAACCATACCAACAGTAAGTGAGAACCCTTCGAGACAACATGGTGGACACAAATGCTACATAACCATTATCTTGCAAGACAGGGTGACAATTCACACCAGGTAGAACAGACTATGAATAGAGGAGCATAGCATTCTTACTGGCTAGTAATAACACCGAGAACACGTAGGGCATAACCCTCATGGTTTTCCGCCAAAAAAACTGAATAATGATGATATAAAATTAGAGCCATGAAAAAGAAACCAACCCTAAAGCAAGCCTCTTGTCATAATAGCCACCATAACCAACTGTGTAGAGACCAATAACATAAAACGAGCCCACAACTAGGTGGAGAATGATATGCAACGACCCAAAGGTGGTTAAAAAATTACACAGCAACCCCACAACACCAAATACGATCAGGTATGGTTACAAGACTATGAGGAGATGACCAGGAAGTACAAACTGAAATGAAACCCTCCAACAAAAACCCATAGAGACAACAGAGAGACATCAAGGCTTCCTTTACACAGAATAGTCAATGAAATCGTGACTTCAACCATCCAATTTTCCATTTTCACATAACAACCATTCCATAGAAACATGAGAGTTTACACAGTTGCTAGCCTCAAGAAAAACATAGACCAATACATCACCGAGCCAATATTTATTTCATAAATATAGTGAGTTCATGGATGGTGAAAAAAAATATACATGTAACCAAATGGCCTTAAAAATGCGAGCTGGGTTGAATAGTTCCTTCCTCCCTTGAATATCGGAGCTTAACAACAACGAAATTCAAATGAACAATAACCAAGTTAGGCTGACGTCTAGTCGGGGAAGTATGGAGTGACGTGTAGTAAATGCATGTCTCTTCCATCCTCTCCTCATTCAATTACATAGTACATGCCAGCCAGACAACCTTAACCCATTCCATTAATCCATTGCATCGAAACTAACATCCATTGTTTTCCAAATGCGCCACTCGATATCACATTAACCATTTCCAAACATACCATAATGTATATCAAATGCGCCTTGATATAACTCAATAACATCGTATAGCCACTAACATTGCTAGTTAGGACTAACATGAACCTTTTAAAATTTCAAATGTATATAGTTTAGCATAGTACATCATAGTTCCCTTTTCTTAGATTCATTCCAAGTCTTTTTCTATTTCTCTTGTTTCTGGTTATAACTAACATGTGTCTTAAGAAGGTGTAACATGTGATGAATCATGGATACAATAGAAATGAAATTCTAGTGAATATAAACCATTTATAACATTGAATTTAGAGCTTAGAGTAACAAAATCAACACATAAAATCCATTATCCATCTACCATCTGTCGTAAATAAAACAAGATTTCATCATCAATCATGCAGAATCCTGTAAGCATCACTGAAACAACAACATAAATATGTAATAAGAACCTGATTTGATCCTCCAATCTACAAGGGGGTCCCACCTACTAGTATTATATATCATTATCTTAGTTTAAATAATAAGCTTTATCAATACTTTGCGGGCGAAAAAGTCGTTGCGATTTTGATCATCAACAAACTGACAACTCCACAGGAAAATCTATTTCCAACAGATTAAGAACTCGAAACACATGGTTTTGTAGACCAACAATAACAGATCAAGAAGATACATCTAGGATGATTATGCAATAGGGGGAAGTGAGTGGATTTAATGGAAAAATGACTGGGAATTCGGGAATAACTCATGAAAAATGTTAAGTATGAGGGGGTTTATCCCTGTATGCATAATCATTTAACCAGAATTTGCTCTTTACTTCAAGGAGACAAATTTATGGAATTTCTCTTTTAATTCTAAAATGGATGAAGAAATGGAGATAACCAATTTCTTTATAAGACAACAGTGAAAGAGGATAAAAAAATTCAAGTGTGCTTTCAGGGGAAGCATCGTAACAACTATGTAAGCTTGATTTTTATTGACTAACAATATCTTGCAGGAGTGTCACTATGGAAAAATTGATCCAACATCTTATTCTTGACCAAAAATCAATTAAAATATGAAAAAGTAATAAAAGTCATGGCATAATTAAGATTACAAAATTTAAAACAATAGAAATAAAATGACATAAATGTAAAAGCAGCAGGAAATTATTAAAAACAGAAACTAGAGATCAAACTGTTGTAGAGAAGAAATGAAAAATAGTGAAAAGACATGAAAGAAGAACTAGACTACTAATATACAATAAATCCAAATAGCTTTAGAACTTTTAAAGTTGGTTCCACGTAATGTTTCAAGTGAGAACCGTTAGTGTTGTAGGAAAACAACCGCTCCTGTAAATATTCTAGAATGTAAGAATTAATACCCATGACAAAAGCGATCTTGAAAGGACCTAGCCATAACTTTTGAAATTTTGAATGTATTCCCCTATTAGTGTGAGTTGAATCCCACAAAAATACTTTTTCATTGACTTTAAATTTGACGGTCTTGACACTCTTGTTGAAATACTTCTTAACAATCTATTGTCTCCTTTTTATATTATCCAAGGCAAACATCCTTTTCTCTTCTAAAGCTAGGAGTGATTTTATCCTTTGTGAAACATCAGAAGAATTGAATTCTTCGATCTGTAGCATCAACCTTAGGGAAGAAATTTCCATCTCAATAGGTAGGAGGGATTCTTTACCATAAACATTCTGGAAAGGAGTGCAACCAGTGCTTACATTGGTGGTAGTTCGATCTACCCAAAGGGCGTAAGTGAGGAGAGTGTGACATTGACGAGGCTTATCTTTGACGATCCTTTTAACGATTCTCACTAGATTTTGTTTTGTAGACTCAGCCTACCCATTTCCTTGGGGATAACAAGAATATGAAGTGAAATGTTTAACCCCCAACTTAGCTAAAAATTGGGTCAGCTTAGCAGAAATGAAAGTGGGACCATTGTCTGTAATAATTCCAATGGAAGGCCAAATCTGGAAAAGATGTTATTTTCAAGGAAAGAAATTACTTGATCATCTGTTGAATTCTTAAGTGGGACAACTTTAGTCCATTTTTTAAAATACTCTGTGGTTGTCAAAATAAAAACTTGTACTGCTGAAGATGGTGGATTAATAGGACCAATAAAATCCAATCCCCACTTTGAAAAGGGAAAGTATGGGAGGACCTAAGTCTCGAAAGAGAAATTTTTGCTAAGTGTGCAAAGGGGTCGAGGACACGTCGAAGTTCCGAAGACCATAAATCCATCCATCTCCCATGTAGATAGGTGGGAGAATATCCAAGAGTTCTAAGATGCAAACTTTGAAAGAATTGCAAGGAGGACAGTTCAAACTTTGAGAAGAGAGAGGATCAAATTTATTCTATACCGTTGGATCCAGGAGGATGTGTGGCAGAGATCCATGTATTTTGGAGGAAGACCCTTCAGATAAAAGTCAAGGAGGAGAATACCCGAAGAGCTAGGGGAGGCGAAGCAATCCTATTCGTCCATCAATATATGACGTATGGTGATAAATCAACACTTCGTTGGTTCACAAATTGGGAGAAGAAAAATTCAGAGAAGGGAGGACTTGCGAAGTCCGATCTAGTGATTTGATCTCAACCATCGATCATAGGGAGAACAAAGACCGTATATTTGGTACTGGAGAATTCGCTGATTTGAGAATCGAGAAAAAGGGATAAAAAACTCACGAAATTTTTGAAGCACGGAGTAGCGAAGGGAGCCAGCCCACGGAGTAGCGAAGGGAGCCAACGTAGGGCTAGTGTTCATTGGCATAAGATTTTAAAAGGGCTAAGGAGAGGGTGCATGGGTTCCACACAACCTGATCCAAGAAAGGAAGGACCTGTGATAGAGTTTTCGAGTTCCAAGGAGTGACCTAAGGAGTCACTCTGACTCATTATTTCGAAAGATCCTTGACTGGGAGGTCAAGCAGCCCCAGAGGAGATGAGGAAAAGAGAGGGAAGGTGGGGGCCTACACTGTCATTAAGTGGTATCAGAGATAATGAAGAATTGATTTTTGTAGGCAAGGGAGACAGGGCGTGATACTCTATTAAACATGTTGCAAGGTGTAAAACATATGAAAAGTATCAAGGTGGGTTGTAGGTAACGCAATATGGATATTGAAATTTATGAGCATGGTCGAGGAGAATTTTTCCCACAGAAAAGAAAAGAAAAGATGGACAAGGAGCTCAGTGAAATCCGAGCCCATATGGAGAGACTAGCATTCAAGATGCAATACGAGGCAAAGGTACACTGGAGGTATGAGTGGCCCTTGAAGATGACAACTAAGTGGCTTGTTAAGAAGTTGTTGGCCAGAGGGAAACAACATATGTTAAAAATTTCATTGAGTTAGGCTGAAGAACTTAGTCATAAGGGAAAGAGATCTGGCAAAGGTCTCATAGATTTCCAGGTGGGAAATGAGAAGGGATCAGTGGATCTCGTAGACTGTCAGGAGGGAAGAGGAGACATCCTAAGATTCCAAGTGGGAAAGGGTGGAGAAGATATGAGATCAGCTAAGAGTTCATGTCAGCAAGGGATGTTGACAGATGAAGAGAAGACAGAAGAAAGGTCACATCCATTTGAATATTTGTGTGAAGTTGTAAGTCGCGTGAAGAAGATGATGACAAGTTGGGAAATTTTGTCACCAATGAGAAGGATCATAGGAGCATTTTGGTTATTGGAGGACTTGAGATATTCCTACCAAGAAGGCAAGGAGAGGTTAGCATATACATTGCATATGCAACCAAAGGACAACAAGTTGAGACTGTCATGGAGAAGGAGGAGTAGATACTGAAATTGGTCCCAACAGAGGAGCACCCAGTTGAGTTACTCACTCAGTGGGATGTGGAGTTGAAGGAATTGGAGGATTGGTTTGACAATCAAGAACCAGAAAGAGGATTCCAAGACATAGCCACACCAGAGGAGATATACTAGTATGAGGAGAAGCGGAAGGAAGCTGGGGTTGAACCAGCACAAGTAGAGATGACAGGAGAAATTTTTCATAGGAAGAAGCTGAGTAGAAAATCAGTAATGAGAAACCTGTAGGATGGGGAACTGTAGTAGAGTGGCCAACTAAGGTCACAAGAAATGAAAAAAATAATGTCGGGGGTCGATATGATCTACCCATTGATAAGAAATAAGCGCAACAATTTAGTATGAAAATGAAGATCCAACCAATGGAGCAGTTGGATGAGGTGATTGAGGAGATAAGGAAGCTGATGTTGGAGTCAGCAATAGAAGCAGTCAACAAAGAAAGGATGGATGGAAATAAACCTACACAAGCAATGGGAAAGATGCAACAACAACAATTAATCCGAGGAGTAGGAAGATAGATCCAAGAGAAAGTTTGGGATCCAGGAGGATTTCAGCCAAGCTAGAGATCTCATGAGCAATAGCTCATGATTTTCATAGCCGTGGAGTATGATGCAAGAGCATCACTCCACCTCAACACACGTCAACTAATTTACATGCATGGTGCGCATTCAAAGAAGGGATAGACACCTCTCATTATTCCTTGAGAATCAAAAGAATGATCCAAGAATTTAATGATGACAATATGGAATGATGTAGGAGCATCGCTAGCAATTCACAAGTGTGGGAGACAGTTGGGCGCACTATCACACATTTTGAAATATTTTGAATTTCAAAAGATCAATGTATTAAATGTAATACCTAACAAGTTTTAAGTTATGAACATATTTAATGAGTGGAGGTTGATCCATCACATAAGATTGATGGGGGAATCTATTTTTTTTTAATGATCAGATCGCGGTACAAATTTGGAGCTTGCGCTCTTATCTGTTTGACTCAATATTCATTGTAATAAGTATTAATTAGTTGGTAGCATTCAATTCCATTAATATAGCATAGAGTATATGGAGGGAAGAAATCAAGAGAGTCCCTTTGTATAAATCTTTGTAATATTGCATAGTAGTGGTTGTTGATAGTAATTGTTAATGACTATCATTTATGCGGATAGAGGAAAACTGAGTAGTAGTTGAATCTATCTTGCGTAAGCTGAGGAGTAGCGAAGAACAATGTATGTATGTATACAAGTTTCAGTTGGATGAATATAACATACATATTGTCCCAAATGTGTAGTGATTATCTGCCTATCTGAATGAATGGTAGAGTTTCTGTTATTTTTCTTCTTGAATCCATGACTAAATTTTCTTTGTTGAATGTATGAGTCATTGTGAGGAGTAGATAAGTTTCAATTGTTTCTTTTCATTGAGTGAGTGCATGGTGGGCACAGTGTCCACAACGAGGGCATGACTAAGTCTATTTCGACTTGAAAGATCAGAAGATATAACAAGAACTTGTGTGTCTGCAAGGAGTGCATTAACATCTGGAAGGAGTGAGTGACAAAGTTCTCACTCGAAATCTCAAGGGGAAGGACAATGTGATCTAGTCATGAGAGATAGAAGAAGTTGGAGAGCAGTCGCAAGGGGTGTAGAGTCATTCACAGAGGAGTGAGTGTGGATGAAAATTCGTTGCAAGGTGTGCATAGGCTAGTATTTCGACTAAGTGTTGAAGAGATTATTTAGAGGAAAAAATCGAGGAAGGGAAGCTCAGGAGGAATAATGGTGAAATTATTCAAGGAATGGAGTCCTCACTGAAAGTTAGTGAATTCGAGATTCATTCCAGAGGAGACAAAGGATTCTAGACCATTATATCTGGGAAAGCAAGGAGGAGGATAACCGTGAAGCATTGCAGTACTTCAAAGTTGGGAAAGTTCGAGAAATTGACGACAACAGAGTCGGGAAGGTGGGAATCACAACCTGATCTTGACCGCTAGTTGTAGAGGAGCACATGGCAACGGATCCAAGAGTTCGAAATCTGGAACATTGGAGGTTTGTGGGTGAGAAAATTAAAGTTTGTGAGGTCATGAAGTCTGAACCATTATGGGGCCGATGAATCTAAGAATATGTGTGGCGTGAGTTTGGAGACTCGGAGTTGAGCACTTAGTGAAGAAGTGAGGAAAGGATTTCAGATATCCCCGAAGTTTGAACTGCAAAGGAGGTAGACTAATGGTCATAGCTGTGGTCACTTGCAGAATATACATGTGTATGTGGGTGGAAACGTTTCGGGTGCCGACAGGGACCCAAGGAGTCCTTTTGACTCAGAAATTCAAGCAATCCAAGATTAAGAGGTCAAAAATCCCTTTGGAGGGAAAGGGGTTTGCTCCAGAGTGGTATTAGAGAAGAGTTCAGAATTGATTTCTGAAGGGAGAGTGGTATCAAAAGCATTAGCACAATGTCACCTAGGAGACATGTTGATCCTCCTGTATTCAACAGAGCTATGGGAATGGAGATGAGAGAATTATGTGTGAGGATGGATGCCATGGAAACAACACAAAGAAGAGCACCCGATGTTGTAGATATCAATGAGGTAGAAAATGAAGAAGTAGAAGTTGTAGTTGAGGATGCTGCGGAAGAACGCTTGTTCAGAGTGGTTTTGAAATATGGTGCTAGAGAAAAGATTGACATCCCCATGTATGAAGGAAATTTAGACACATAAGAATTGATTGACTATATAAAAGCGATGGACAAGTATTTCAACTATGAGGAGGTTGAAGAGAAGAAAAAGGTAAGACATGATGTCACTAGACTAAACGAACATGCAACGCTGTGGTGGGATGAACTACAAGCCGACAAGAAGATCAAAGGAAAACAAAAGATCAAGAGTTGGGATAGAATGCTAGCCAATTTGAAGGAAAAATTCATGCCCAAAGATTACCAGATAAGTCTATTCAGAAGGATGCAAAACATGATACAGAGAGGATTGACTGTGAAGGAGTACAAAGAATATTTCTACAAGTTGAATATTATAGCTGGACATAGAGAGAGACAAGGAGAAAGTTGCCAGGTACATTAACAGATTGAGGTATGATATTCAGGATGAAATCAACATGGCGACAGTCAGAACAGTTGAAGATGCATATAAAATGGAACTGAAGGCAGAAGAGAAGTTGGGTAGGAATCAAAGTCAATAGAACAGAGGTCTAAGTTCAAATAGAGGCAAAGGAGTTGCCTAGGAGAAAGCACAAAATCCCAACGATGAGGTAGAGAAACCACATAGTCACTCTAAGAAAGGAGGAATTTCCTGAGGAAGACAGAGTGGTGGTATAAGTTCTTTTCCCAGAGGAAGAGGAAGAGGCAGAGGAGGAGAAGTAAGGTGTTATGCCTACGGAAAAATAGGACATATGTCTTGGGATTGCCCTAAAAAAAATAAAGGAGGTGAAGCTCACATTTAGGAAGCGCAGAAGAAAGATGCTGAGACATAAGGTGCAGAGGATGGAAGGTCCTTGATGATGAAGAAGGTTCTTTTGAAGCAAGAGCCAAAGACTGAAAAGCGAATGCAAAGGAACAATTTGTTTAGGACAACTTGCAAAAGGAAGGACATAGTTTGCAAGGTGATAATTGACAGTGGAAACACTGACAACTTAGTATCCATTGAGATGGTGGAAAAGATGGAGCTGGAAACAACTGCACATCCAACACTGTATAAAGTCTCATGGTTGCATAAAGTTCATCAGGTAACAATTACTCAACGATACCTAGTTAATTTCAAGATAGGATGATATAGGGATGAGATCTTATGTGATATGATTCCTATGGACATCTATCATGTTTTGTTGGGAAGACCCTGGCAGTATGACATAAATGTTATTCATGATGGCATGAGAAACACATACACCTTAGAAAAGAATGGTAGGACACACATGTTGCTTCCAATTGAGGAAAAGAAGGTGAAATATGAAGCTAGCATGAGCATACTTCTCATGAGTGGGAAGGAACTCTTGAATGAAGTAAATAAGGAACAAGAGATGAAGTTTGATATAGTGAGGAATTGGAGAGTTATCCTTACTAGTACTTCATTGGAGGATTTACTTGAGGAAGTTCAAGAGCTACCAGACAATTTTGTTGATATTGTAGTGGATGAATTGCCGAATTCATTGCCACCTATTAGAAGCATTAGTCATCACATTGACTTGATACCATGAGAAAGTCTATTGAATAAAGTAGCATAAATATTGACACCTTAGGAGAATGAGGAGGTAAAGAGACAGGCTCAAGATCTGTTAGAGAATGGATTGGTAAGATAAATTTTGAGTCCATGTGCAGTGTCAACTATACTAATTCCAAAGTAGGATGGAGGATGGAGAATGTGTACAGACTAGAGAGCCGTAAACAAGATCACCATCAGATACAGATTTCCATTACCAATGATGGATGACCTGATGGATTGATTGAGTGGAGCCAACTATTTTTCAAAAATAGATTAGAAAAGTGGATATCACTAGATCAGGATGAGAGAAGGTGATGAGTGGAAAACAACGTTCAATATGAACAAGGGGTTGTATGAATGGTTTGTTATGTCATTTGGCTTAACGAATCCCCCAAGAAAGTTTATGAGGATAATGAATGAAGTGTTGAAGGATTTCATTGGTAAGTTCGTGATTGTATATTTGGATGATATACTGGTATTTAGCGAGAGTAGGGAGGAACACTTGAGACATTTGGCATTGGTGATGAGGAGGTTGCAGCAAGAGAAGTTGTTAATTAACCTGAAAAAAGTCCTCTTTCATGAAGACAGAGCTCATATATTTGGGTATTGTTATTTCTTCAAATGAGTTGAAGATGGATCCTGAAAAGGTGAGAACGATCAGAGAATGGTCGTCACCAAACAATATCTCTGAGGTAAGAAGATTCCATAGATTAGAAAGTTTTTACCAAGAGTTAATAAAAAAATTTAGTGGGATTAGTGCACAGATGATGGATACAGTGAAGAAAAGACACAAGTCTTTAAAATGGATAGAGGAGGCTGAGAGGAGCTTCAACATATTGAAGGAGAACATAACTGAACAACCGGTTCTGGATTTTCTGAATTTTGGGAAGACATTTCAGGTAAGATTCCATGCAAGTGGAGTTGCAATTGGAGCGGTATTAAGCCAGGAAAATAGACCTATTACATATTTCAGCGAAAAGATGAATCAAGATAAACAGAAGTACTCCATGTATGACAAGGAGCAGGGATGATTTTAAGGATGGAAATTTATTTTAAAATGTAGAAACCTTGGCGAATCTTAGTAATCCTTCATATGCCAACTATAAATGTTTGGAGATATTTTTGTAAAAATATTCAAATTTCTAAGGATTCTATATAGTTTGTATAAAATTTTGTCGATTTTTAAGGTAAAATAATTTTATCCTATAGAATTTGGGTGAATCATTTTTAGAATAGCGAATCTTTTTTTGGGGAAAACCATGGAAAATTAGCCCATGAGCAAAATTTATCCCCGAAAATCATCCCTAACAAGGAGTTCTATGCCATAATTCAAGCATTGAAGAAATGGATGCACTATCTCATACCAAAGGAGTTTTTTTTGTATAGCGATAATCACAGTTTTCAATTCATAACCAAGCAGGAGAAGTTAAACCAGAAAAATGCTAAGTGGATAGAGTTTATGCAAAATTTCACTTTTTTCATTAAACATATTTTTGGGAATGCTAACAAGGTTGATGATGCATTGAGTAGGAGAATTTTGATTCTGTAGGAATTTCAAGTCAATACCTTGGGGTTTGACCACCTTAAGGAAATGTACCACGGTGATCTAGATTTTGGAGAGGCATATGAAGTGTGTGTGAATCCTGTGCTTAGAGACAAGAGCCAGTGGGCCGAATCTATGATTCAAGATGTGTTTTTGTGCAAAGGATACCAATTGTGCATATCGAGATGCTCGATGAGGGAAATTTTTTTGAAGGAGAAGAATAGTGATGGTCTAGCCGGACACTTCGAACATGAAAAAACATTTTCTCAATTAAACAGTTCGTATTATTGACCAGGTATGAGAGAAGAGGTGAAAATATTCATAGATAAGTGTAAGATTTGTAAGTATTGCAAGAGAAAGAAGCAAAACACTAGGTTGTATCAGCCATTGACTATTCCAGAGAGGCATTGGGATGCATTAAGCATGGATTTTGTGTTGGGATTGCCAAGGACACAGAGAGGAATTGATTCCAACTTTGTGGTGGTGGACAAATTTTTGAAGATGGCACACTTTATTGCATGCCAGAAGACTAGTGATGCAATCCATGTTGTTAATTTTTTTTTCAAAAAAGTTGTGAGACTCCATGGATTGCCCAAAAGTATAGTTTCAGATAGGGATACCAAATTTGTTGGTCATTTATGGAGGACATTGTGGAAAAATTTGGGGACAGAGCTATCTTTTAGTTATGCATATCATCCATAGATGGATGGACAAACCAAAGTGGTGAATAAAATCTTAGGAGATTTGCTAAGGAGTTTGGTCACTGAACACCATAGTCAGTGGGATCAGATTCTAGCACAAGCCAAGTTTGAGTATAATGACTCAGTGAACATGAGCACTGGGAAAATTCCATTTCAAATAGTTTATGGAATGAATCCCAAAGGATTTTTAGAATTAAGGGATCTGAAGTAAGATGAATTTAAGAGTGCTGGAGCTGAAGACTTTGTTGCAGAGATGCAGGAACTTCACAATTAGATCAAGGAGTATTTGAGAAAAAGAAGCAGCCAGTATAAATGCAGAGCAGATCAACACGTGAGAAAGAATGAATTTGAAGTTAGGGATAAAGTTCTAGCACATCTAAGAAAGGAAAGATTACAGAGGGGAATGTATAAAAAAATGAAATTGAAAAAGATAGGGCCATGTAAAATCCCGAGGAGATTTGGTGAAAATGTTTATGAGTTAGAGTTACCAAAGGATGTGGGTATACTACCCATATTTAACATTTCAAATTTGTATCCTTTCAGGGAGAATGGAGTTGAAATATCTAGAGACCGGGGAGAGATCTAGTGGAAAAAGAAGATGCCTATAGCAGAGAGGCCGTAGATGGAAAATATCCTAGATTGACAATTTGGTAAGAAGACCAGAAGGAAGATGTATTTTGAATACTTGGTTAAGTGGAAAGGACGACTATTAGAGGATTCCAACTGGGTTAATGAAGCATAGATCCAGAAGCATGGATTATCAGTGCAGGAGATCATGGATAGGAGTCCATGAATTTTTTAGACAAGGGAGTATGATGCAGGAGCATCGCCAACAATGCACAAGCGTGGCAGACAGTTGGGCGCACTAGCACACATTTTGAAATATTTTGAATTTCAAAAGATCAACATATTAAATGTAATACCTCACAAAGTTTTAAGTTATGAACATATTTAATAACTGGAGGTTGAGCCATCACGTAATATTGATGGGGAATGCATTTTGTTTTAATGATCAGTTTGCAATACAAATTTGGAGCTTGCACTCTTATCTGTTTGACTCGATATTCATTGTAATAAGTATAAAGTAGTTGATATCATTCAATTCCATTAAGATAGCGTAGAGTAGATGGAGGGAAGAACTCAAGAGATTCCCTTAGTATAAATTTTTGTAATATTGGCCAATAGTGGTTGTTGATAGTAGCTATTAATGACTATCATTTATGAAGATAGAGGAGAACCAAGCAATAGTTGAATCTATATTGCGTAGACTAAGGAGTAGAAAATAATAGTGCATGTATGTATACAAGTTTCAGTTGCATGAATATAACAAAGATATTGTCCCAAACATGTATTCATTATGTTTCTATTTGAATGAATGGTAGAGTTTATGTTATTTTTCAATTCTCTGTTATTTTTGTTCTTAAATCCATGACTGTAGTTGCTTTGTTGAATATATGATTCATTGTGAGGAGTAGATAGGTTTCAATTGCTTCTTTTCATTGAGAGAGTGCAAGGTGTGCATAGTGTCCGCAAGGAGGGCGTGACTGAGTCTGTTTCGACTCGAAAGCTAATAAGTGATAACAAGAACTTGTGTGTCTAAAAGGAGTGTGTGACAGAGTTTTCACTTGAAAGATCAAGAGGAAGGACATCATGATCCAGTCACGAGAGATAAAAGCGGTTGGAGAGTAGTCGCAAGGGGTGCGAATTCATTCAGAGAGGAGTGAGCGTGGATGAAAGTTTGTTGCAAGGTGTGCATAGGCTAGGAATTCGACTAAGTGTCGAAGATATTGTTCAGAGGAACAAATTGAGGAAGGGAAGCTTAGAAGGAAGAGCGACAGAGTTATTCAAGGAAAGGAGTCCTTGAAATCCTCACTTGAAATCCAGAGGACAAAAATGATTCCAGACCATTATATCTAGGAAAGCGAGGAGGATAACCGTGAAGTGTTACAGTACTTCGAAGTTCGACAAGTTTTAGAACTTGACGACAACAGAGTCATGAAGGTGGGAATCACGACCTGATCTTGACCATTGGTTGCCGAGAATCACGTCACAATAGATCCAAGAGTTTGGAATATGAAAGATCGAAGGTTTGCAGGTGAGAAACTTAAAGTTCATGATGTCATGAATTCTGAACCATTGTGGGCCCAATGAATTTAAGGAGACGTGTGGTGCAAGTTCAAAGACTTGAAGTTGCGCACTTCAAGAAGAAATGAGGAAAGGATTTGGGATATCCCCAAAGTCCGAACTGCGAAGGAAGTAGACTCACGGTCATAGTCATGCTCAATTTTGAAAGAGACCTGTGTGTGTGGGTGGAATATTTTTGGGTGTCGAAAGGGACCCAAGCATTCATTCCGACTCATAAATTCAAATGATCCAAGACCAAGAGGTCAAGAATCCCTTTGGAGTGAAGGGGGTTTACTCCATGGAAGAGCCAAGTTGTGCCTTTTCACAAGCTGGAGATAAGGTCACCATTAAGTGGTTGATGGTAGGAGGGATATGCATCTGATTTGGAGCAGATTTCCATCATTGTAAGTTTCCCATTAGACATGAGTTTTGAATGGTGATTTGACACCACTAGTTTAGCTTGGAGGGAAGCTCGTCGAGCACCTCTTGTATAAATCTTTGTATTGTTTCCAAGTAGAAGTCGTTGTAGGACAATGCATAGGGGATAGGGAAAGAAACACAAAGAATTGAGACTCAGTTGTATCTCAGACTCCACTATTGTAATGAACATTCGACCATTAATAGAAAATGACAGTTTTCCCTGTTATCAATTTCTATGTAAAGAATATTTTGTTATGGATGTCATTTGTATGGATTTGAATTCTAGATGAATGTTAGAAATCGTCTGCAGGGAAAGAGATATAAATTTATATCTGTGAGTGTGTCGAATTAAGTCTATTTATCTAGGCTAAGTGAATGGAGTGTGCGAGAGAGAGTGGAAACTCTGTGATCTGACGCAAGGAGTGCATGTCTAAACTCAGTGGAGTCATAACAGAAGCTGCCAGGAGAGCATACCAGGATAATTCACAGACTAGAGGAAATTTCAAGGTGGTTAAGTACCTTGGAAGGAAATATTGTATAAGGAAAGATATATTCTAGAGTTACTGAACATTCTGAATTACTCTACCAGGAGGGAATCGAGTTGGTGTGAGGATGCATGCTACCAACACAATTGGAAGTGTTAGAATCCTTAAGAGAATCCTGAAATTACTAAACATTATAAGTAAGGAAGGCTTTGCAAGAGTTCATCAATAAAGGAAAGGAGATGCCTTAAACCCTTCCCTAAGGCTAAGGGAGAAGCCATTGAAATATTCAATGAGAACAAGGAGTGTGTTGGTCACTATAATTGCTTAATTAATTTCAAACAACCAAGTGAAACATAAATTATCAACCCAGGGAAGTCTTTTGTTTCAAAGGTAGCTGCGCACAATATATGCTCAATTCCAAAAGCACTTAGTATTGTAGTAAAGAAATCATTCTATCTAACTTTGCTGAAATGAACTGAAGTTCTGAATTGTATCACAGGAAAGAGATCTCCCTATTGCAATTCTTTATAGTTCAAATTAAGAATC
>ML779587.1:0-11912 GCA_009831015.1 Picea engelmannii | reverse complement strand
GGTATGTGGCACGTCATGTGGATCCTCATGGTTGAGGAGAAATGAATTTTTGAAGATGACAAAGTGAATTGAAGAAGAAAGTACATGTAGGCCCTGAAGATAATTAAAGAAAAGAATTACAAAATAAGAAAGTGTCAGGTCGACCCTAATGTTAAAATAAAGTAACAAAAATGGTATAAATAAACATCATTATACATTCATTTTGATACAAGTTGAATTTCATAGGAAATAAGAAGTAAATAATGTCGGATTTCGAGGGAGGATGAAGTCTTTTGGTGATGTGTTCTATGGTATGTTATTTTCAGGTCATCTTACCATTTTTTCTATAACTTTTTTTTAGAACAATTCATATGGTGAAATCACTATGGTATTGAGAAGACATATCAAGGTACCTATGGTAAAAATTTCATCTCTTGATTCACTATAATTATGGAGATACAGTCTGTGGAAGATAGGGTTTGTGACCAGTCCTGAAGCTAGTCAATAAATAGGTGTTCCGGGTAAAACAGTCATAACTTCTTCATCGTGAATCCAAATGAGGTGGGACAAATTGAATTGGAAATATTACATACTTTAGTTTCTTGTGTGAGAGTTTCAAAATTGGATGTTAATTATTGAGTGCGGGGCATTCTATGCAAGTTCACTCTCCTGAATAGACCAAAATTGAATAAAGTCTACCATTCTTTCTATAACCTCTTTTTGGGGAGGATTCAAGAAGTGTAAATTAGAGGAGTTTCATAGAATACATTGAGTAATATTATCTATAGGATCAAAGTACTCCAATAATTGAAGAATTGCATAAATTGAAAAAGTCTCAGGAAGCATTATCAGGTTCTATGTGATGATTGGTTGATGGTGATGATTTAATGTAAGTTTTATTATCTCTCATATATTCTTGGGTGGAAGGAAGGGGCAAGGATGGAGAGTTCAAATCTCTCTTGATATTGGAGGATTGTATCTTCCTCTTAGAGGTTTATCCCTCCCTTTACATTTGGAAGTTGTAGCTACGTTTGGAAGTCATTACTTCCCTTAAACAATAACTATTGATTATTTCTCATATATTGTACATGGTGTATTGTGGTGTATTGGTGTAAATCTTATACTATTGTTAATTTCTCATTGGATATAGTTGAATGGTTTAAGTATAAGTTGAAAAAGGTTTTAATTTGTACTTGATCTTGATTCACCCCCCTCTTAGTATCAACAGGAAGGTGGGTCCCTGTGCCATCATTAATAAGTCTATGAGAGAAAAACCTCAACATCAGGTAAAGGGACTTTTACCAACGTATGCTTACCTAAGATGAAGTGGAGAAACTTCTAAACAACTTTAACAAGAGAGAAAGCATGTTGCTCAGTAAAATAATATTTAAATTCATCATCAGACAAGCATTGAATCATGTAAGCCACTAGTTTTTCATTACCTTGGTCATCATTTTGCATGAGGATAGTAGAAACCGCTTTCTTGGCAACATTAGAATATATCGTGAGTTCCTTCTAAAAATTTGTCTTTGCCAAAACCAGTGTGCAGATGATTGCTTTCTTAATTCCTACAAAAGAATTTTCGACATCATCTATCCAAGAAAAAGAATGATATTGCTTGAGCAGATTATGAATTGATGTGACCATCACAGAAAAATCTGGAACAAACCTACGGATGAAGTTAATAACCCCCATAAAAGCTTGAACTTCCTTCCTGGAAGTGGGAGTGGGCAGGTTAAGGATGGAAACAATTCTCTCAGGATCAATTCTTATTCTAGAATTAGGGACAATGTGTCCAAGGATCTTGCCCTCGGTAATGCTGAAAATGGACTTAGAAGGATTTAGAGAGATGCCAAATTTCCTACATCGCATGAGAACTCTTTTCAGATGAAAAAATGATCTGATCAGATTTTAGAGTACACCATTAAGTCATGAAGGTAGATCTGAATGATCTTACCAATCAAATCGTCAAAATCCATTTTCATAGTTATTTGAAAAGTGGCACCTGCATTAGATAATCCAAAAGGAATACGCTCATAAGAAAAGGTACCCCAATGAGTAATAAAGGTGATTTTATACTTATCTTCCCTTTTTATCTTGATTTGATTGTAACTAGAAAAACTGTCAAGTAAGAAAATCATTTGTGACCCTGCAACTTGTTGCAAAATCATTTCCATGTTAGGGAGAGGAAAGTGATATTTTATACTAACTCAATTTAATGCATGAAAATCAATGCATAATATAATCTGACCGGTTGTTTTCCAAATAGGAACCAAATTGGAAACCCATTTAGAATACTTGATCAGAAAGATGATAACAGATTTCAAGATTTTTTCCACCTCCTTTCAAATAGTTGCTTCTAGTGCAGGGTTGATAGGTCTTTGTTTTTTCCTAACTGGTTTTATGCCTTCCTTGATGGGGATAGAATATTGTATAATACTAGGATCAAAACCATGAAGATCCTCATAATACCAAGAAAAAACATCTTGAAATTCACCAAGTAGCTTAGAAAACTTCACTTTCTCTTCATTGGAACATTGGGCGCCTATTTTAACATTCTTTGGAGACTGGGGTGTCCCAATGTTCAAGGAGATGGTTTCAACCACCTTCCTTTTTAACTCCTCTTATTTATATTTCTCTTTATTTCCTACATCCCTCGATGAAAATGAGCTCTCTAGAGGATTCAAGCCTTTAGGAATCTTTTATCTTCTATGGATATAATTTCCTTGGGCTTATAGGGTTCATTCTGAATGAAAGCAAAAATTCTCTCATCGCTAGGGAAGACTTACAAAGATTCTATATTGTCAGGGATATGTGGATGATATATATATTGAAAAGTACAATCAGGTCTGTTTGGCAGAAGTTATCGATTAGGAGAGGCTGCAAAAACAGCTAACTGATCAGCCATTGAGTTCAATTCCCTCTTAACATGAGTGATGTTGAAATATAATAGGTTCGAGATAAGTACCCAAACAATATGTGTGTATCATTTCATCAAGTTGTTGCTAGGGGATTAAATCTTACGTACAAGGTTCACAACAAGCTCAGAATCCCCAAAAACTGAAAGGTGACCACAGCCAAGATTATAGGCATTTTCAATGCCTAATAATATATATTTGAATTCAGTGGCATTATTTGTGCAAGGAAACTACAACCTGTAAGAAAAGTTATGAATTTTCCCCACAGGAGAGTACAAGATTATGCCATCTCCATTACCTTCATTAGATCATGAACCATCAAAGTGCATGTGCCACATACCATCATCCAGATCAATTTGTTCCAAGGGAATGATATCCTCCTCAACAAATATGGAATACACCCCTAGGTCCTCTTTGACATAGTTTACATTAGGTTTTGGAACACTTTCTATGTAAGGTGAAATCTTCCCGTCTATAAGGACTATAATCTTTTTACCATTCCAAGGAATGGATAAATGTGTTCCATCGAGTAATAGGTATCCACCCGTTAAATCTTTCCAATCTCTTCCCAAGATGATTGAGTAATTTCTTACAGGCATATCAATTACCTGAATACTAAGGGTTTTCCTTATTTTAGGGTGTGTGCACAAAACTAAGGTCACATATTTAATCTCACCTATGGTCATTTTTTGTAGACTATTATAGGAGAGCATGCTTCTGGAATTTTCATTTGTACAAGACAATGCTATCTCTTCCATAATAATCTTTGACATCACACTTTGGCTCGAACCACCATCAATGAGGAAACAATGGGCGATCTTATCCATAATATTTACATAAATATAAAAGGGGGATTTTTTACAGGGTATATAAAGTTATGTACACCTAATTTATTTACAGATGAATCCTCTTCATTCACCTCTTCAGAGAGGTTGGCTACAATGGAAGTGTTTCCTTCCATGAATTGTTTTAGATACCTTTATTATTTAGGGATGACAACCATGTCCAAAAGGGTGGCATCTTCTTTGATGTTGGCCAACTAATTCAAAATATTGTATTTGGAAGAGGGGAGAAGGGAAGTAATTCCTTGAATGTCGGGAACTTTAGGAACCTGAACAGTAGTAGATGGTGAGGAAGAGCTCGAGCTAGAAGAATTACGGGGAGGATCAAATTTTCCTTTGCGAGCATAATATTTGTTCCTAGTATTGATGATCATGACATTGTCTAGCTCTGTAAAATCTAGGACAATGATGGTAGTCTCTAGTCTTTTACCAAAGATATTATCTCTGGATCTCTTCCATACCTCACATGTGGCTTCCTCGTGGTGTTCCTCGCAAAAGTTACACCAACTTCGAGGCAAGATAGCTTTAGGTTGAAAATTATTTTCAATTGTATTTCTAAAGGGGGGTGCAGAAGAGGATGAAGCTCCAGGGGTGATAGGGTAGACATTTCCTTTTTGCTCATACACTATCATACGATTATTCATATCTTGTACTAGTTGTAAGAGGATGGACATGTCTCTCTGTTTAACTAATTCTCCCTGAGGAAGACATGTTCTTTCAAGCTGTTCTTCATACTCTAAACAAGTATGCAGAGCATAACCAAGGTTATCAATGGATTTTTCCTCAAGCCTATTACGATATGGGGAATGTAATGCATTGTAGTAATGCATTAAATCAGCTTGGTTACAAGGTCGAATGAGTTCATGGATTTGATTGTATAACTTAGTGAAACATAAGTTGAAGGACTTGATGGTCTCACCATCCTTATAGGCGATGTTATTGTACTCCCATAACTACTCAGTTGGGATTTTTGATTTCCTGTAGGTGGATCTGAACCAATAAACTAACTCCTCCCAAGTAGGCAGAATCTTAGGAGGAAGGTCAAAGAAATCGTCCGCATCCTTTCCTTCCAAGGAATTGACAAATAAGCGCTTGCAAGTATCATTGTCATTGGCTCCTATATTGTGACAAGCATTAGAAAATGCCACTAGGTGTTTATTTGTAGTGACAATTTTATTTCCCTAAAACCTAGGGAGATGCTCTTTGAATTTAGAAAGTTGATGAGTAATAGGTTTTAGGTTAAGAGGAGATGACACATGCCATGGTCTGGTTATGGTGTCTTCTTCAAACTGAAAAAGCCCATAATTTTGAATGACTTTGGTGGGATTTGTGGTAGATTGGACATGGATATGGTGGCTATATAAGCTACCAAGAACTGAAGAAGCTGAATACTGAGAAGAGGAAGCACCTCCAATGGCACTAGAGTGACCACTATATGCCATCTTGTGGATGATAGGTGAGGGAGAGAAAGATGAACTAGATGAATAAAAAAAAAATCTCCTTAGAGAATTTTTTTAGGTTGATAACACAACATTCCTTCTTCCTATTTCAGCAATAGAACTAATTTCAGGTCATAAGCCTCTTCTTCTTATAGAAACACGAGAGTCTAAGGACATGAAAGAAAGGCCAAAACTGAAGGAACAAGAATGTTACTGTTGATTTCTAGGTTGTCTTAGTCTATCTTCCCAACATTTGTGGGCACTAATATATCATTCAATTGATGCCCATGAATGATTAATCTCAGCACAAGTATTAGCAGTGTCTAAAATAGTGTTGAACAAATTAAAAGCAATGATGGTTTGATCTTGAAGACGAGGCTCAATATTGGGCATCCTTGCAATAGGTACAGTCATTAATAAATATCACAAAATCAATATCATAAAAAATAGATTTATTCGATGCTAATCAAGCATAAAAATAATGAGAGAGATATTGGACATCTCCCTAGTATGGTCGCTAAATAAATGTTGAGGAAAAGATATGAAATGATCTTACTCAAACATTTTCAGATTCTTCTTGTCTAAATAAAGATAGATAGGAATATAAATCTATGTTTATAGACAACAAAATTGATATCCTAATTCACAAGTATTGTTTACAAGTGCTTGGGTTATTTTTTTGTAAATAAAATCTTCGTGAAAAAAATCATTATTTATGTAATTTTTTGAATATATCAGATGTTGAAGTAAATATAGACACAAAATTAAAGACACCATGATCCAGGTGGATATCAGTGGCCACCCACCTTTTCCAACTTGCTCAAAACAACTTTCTGGCAATTTTGGCAATTTACTATTTTTAGCAGGTTTTAACTTCTGGGGCCATTTTGAGGGCCTAAATGAAGGTTTTTTGAGATCAAGGTTCTCAATGATAATTGAAGGCATGATTGAGGCCTCAAAATGAATCTCGTCGATGATACCTTTCCAACAAGCTATCATAGGCCTAAAACGAAGATCGTATACAAAAGTTAAGACCCCATAAAGTTGATTCACTAACTTACCCAAACGGGGCCCACATGATTTTTGGCACTTCATCTCCTAGGGTTAGGTTTTTGGATGTATAGGACTTTTGGAATTCTCTTTTATTGTAAAAAGGCCTTCAGATCCTCATTGTAATCATCTTCTTGCGAATGCGAGTAGCCGTCACATCTCGTCTCAGAGATAAGTTGCCACCATTCTACCGAGTCTTTCACTCTGTATTTTTACAGTCTCTATACATTTATCTGATTAATAGAAATCGTGTATTATTGTATATCTATGTTTATGATTGCATCTCTGATACATTTATGTTATATTATTGAATATCTGCAATATCTCTATGCATTTCTTTATTATATCTCTGCTCTCATTTCGTGCCAAAAATAATCTGGATCACACCAAGTCAATAATCATAATAGATGAGACATAAAGAAATCCTTTATTTCATTCAAGTTCATCAAAGAATCATTCTCTTTACAAAATTTCCTGAGGAAGTTTCGGACCAAAGTCAAACTTAGATGTCCCCGATGAAACATAGAAAAGGACTTCTGACAGAAAATTAAAAACCGATCTTTAAAAGATAGATCATCTTGCCACAAATTGTTGCCCATTCGACTTTGCACAATAGTCTTTGTCAGTCATGAAGTATAATTCACAAACAAAGAAGTATACACATGCTATCAAAGATAGATCAACACCTCTAAAAAACAAGTGTTTGAATGATGTAATTCATCCTTGAATCTTGTTGTCTACAATATGGCCCTGCTATCATAAAAAAGAATTAGGCTTATAATGAATTAAGGAATGAATGAAAACTGAATTATCTCAATAAGAACTCAAAGAGAAAACCTTAGTATGCTTCTCCTTTTATTATCTTCTTGTTCCTCCCTTTTCTTTTTCCTAAAAGAAAATTGGAATTGGTTGAAGTAGTTAAAATACTTCATTAGTTAAGTTAAGTAAAAACTCAACCATCTTTTTAGTTAAGGGGGAAAAGTAATAAATCATAATAAGGGGTTTTAAATAAATAATAACTAGTAGGTGGGACTCCTTGTGACTCTGTTTAGCTTTTAACAATCATAACACAACTAGTTAATTAAGCAAAACATCCCTCCTTGTGACTTCCATCATCATATTCATATTTGACAATTTATCTCAATAATAATTGAAATTATTTACAAAAACACATTACCCATATATCCAAAAATTACTATGTTCTCAACAATTAATAAATAAAAACTTAAAGTCCATATTTTCCACTTTGGGAAGCAATCTTTCCCTTCTTGTTGTTGTCACCTTTTGATCTCTCTGAATTTTCCTTAGGTTGTGTGGAGCCTTTAGGCCTAATCTCGTTGATCACATGAGAGCAATCATCCCTCAAATGCATGTGAGAGGACACAGATTTATCAGAGTCATTGGAGGGTGAGGAAGGGGCAACAATGCCTTTTCCTTTGTTAGGGGCATGGTGGGCCTTGGTTTTGAACCTTTTTCTTGCATGGGAAGACTGAACTAGTGAGTGGACAGGGGAAACTTGGACAATTTGATTGATAGGAGGGGGATCAGGTAAAGAGAAGTTAGGCCAGCCACGATGTTGGGAGACTGTCGGGTCGAAAATATCTTATCATCCATCATTTTTGAGAACTTCAGGTTGCAATGAGAGATGAGGAGGAACAAGGATACCGGGGACTTGTGGCGCTTGGAAGGGAGGTCTTTTAGGCCTAGGTTGGACCACTCCTTGCCAAATCCAATTAAAAAACCCATCTTGAAATAGTTGGCCTAACTCCTGTGAGTCTGCATCAAAGTGTATGGAGAATCTTGGCCTTCTAGGGCCCCTGTTCCAATTACCTCTCCCTCGGTTACCTCTGCCATGGCTACCTCTACTGAAAAAATCTCATTCATGTATGCATAATTTATTATCAAATAGTTTCTTTAACAACCATACATGACAACTCTTTTAAAATATGAAATAAAATTTTGTCTCAACAACATATCAGACTCATGCAATCCAATCCATACAAATTGTTTAATAGTTGTCAATGAGCAGGGGGTGAACGAAGGTTTTGGGATATGCGAGGGGTTTGTATTGAGGGAAAAATGTTAAAATGAGGGAGGAAAGATCATGATTACTGCTCACAGACAACAAACAATCAAGTTTAATGTAAACCAAAGAATATATCACTGTAATCCATCCCTCTGATCTTAAACTATCATAATACAGAGTTTCCCTTAACTGTAACTAAATTTTAGGAACATGGGGTGGATAATGAATATGGGAAGGCGAGGGGATTGTAATTAGCGAAAAGTGAAATAATGGTAGAGTAAAAGAGTGGATATCATTCAAAAAATTAATTAAGTAATCCATAAAATAGTTACGTATTTAAAACCACTATCCCAACACCATTTGACAATTATTGTGGTCGATTTAACCATTACTGTGCGTTAAAATTTTTCACTATCAACATTTAAATCTTTAACACTTTTAATTAACACACTGTCATCATATTCAAAATCAGCATGACCTACGAACATCTTGTGTAAATAAATTTGTTTCCTCTCACTTATTCCATTTAATATTTAAAAAAAATTCCAATGAACACACAACCATTTGTTTCAACTCTGTTCAACATCAAAACCATCAACCGATGTCCATAAATTATTTCCTCAAATCAAACACATACACCAGTTCTTTAAAAAACGTGCCCGATCCCATTCCTCTAACCAATTTAACAATTAAATTGCAATGAAACCATACTATTATAAAACCTTTGCCCATCTCGGATGGTGCAATCAAACGATACGATGAACGATAATCATAAAACATACACAACAGACAACCAAGTCTCTGACATCAAATTTCCAATTTGTAACGATCCCAATCGGGACATATTAAACACACGACAACCACCAAAACAATTTATACCATGCTATAGGAACACACAAACCACTCAAAATGCAAAGAAAATTTATGTGACTGTACATGTCTAATTACTCTGAGTCGAAACATAAAATAATGTTGAGTTATCAATCCAACTGTTTTCACAAAAGGAGGCAACGATTGTATGCCCATTTACAACTTCTCAAATTAGCCAATTTAACTATGTCAATCCATCGATTCAATTGTCATAATAAATAATGTAGTGACTATATACCAATAAAAACCACGGTCAATGTTATTTCACCAACTCATAACAGTGACAAAATACCCAATAGGGTGTAACTGGTTCATTTATCAAAATCGAGCTTTGAATAATCAAGGGTTCACTCGGTGGAACCAACACATGGATACTGGAGTCGACCATACCAACAACAAGTGAGAACCCTTTGAGACAACACGATGGACACACATGCTACATAACCATTAGCTTGCAAGATAGGGTGACAGTCTACACCAGGTAGGAGAGACTATGAACAGAGGAGTAGAGGATTCTTACTGGCCAGTAATAACACCGAGAACATCCAGGGCGTAACCCTCATGGTTTTCTCCAAAAAAAAATGAATAATGTTGATATAAAGCAGAGCCATGAAAAAAAAACCAACCCTAAAGTAAGCCTCTTAGCATAATAGCCACCATAACCAATTGTGCAAAGACCAATAACATAAAAAGAGGCCACGACTAGGTGGAGAATGATATGCAGAGACCCAAAGGTGGTTCAAAAATTACACAACAACCCCACAACACCAAATGCGGCTGGGTATGGTTACAATATTGTGAGGAGATGGCAAGCAAGTCCAAACCGAAATGAAACCCTCCAACAAAAACCTATAGAGACTACATAGAGCCATCACGACTTCCTTTACACAGAATAGTCAATGAAATTGTGACTTCAACCATCCAATTTTCCATTTGCACAAAACAACCATTCTAGAGAAACACCATAGTTTACACAGTTGTCAGCTTCAAGAAAAACATAGACCGATACATCACCAAGCCAATATTTGTTTCATAAACAGAGCGAGTTCATGGATGGAGAAAAAAAAAATACCTGTAACAAAATGGCCTTAAAAATGCAATCTTGGTTGAGCAGTTCCTTCCTTGCCTGAATATCAGAGATTAACCAGGACAAAAGTCAAATGAACAATAACCAAGCTAGGGTGATGGCCAGTGGGGGAATTTTGGAGTGACATGCAGTAAATGGATGCCACTTCCATCCTCTCCTCATTCAATTACGTAGTACACGCCAGCCAACCAACATTAACCCATTCCATTAATCCATTGCATCGAAACTAACATCCATTGTTTTCCAAATGCACCACCCAATATCACATTAACCATTTCCAAACATACCATAATGTATATCAAATACACCTTCATATAACTCAATAAGATCATATAGTCACTAACATTGTTAGTTCTAGGACTAACATCAACCTTTTAAAATTTCAAATGCATATAGTGTAGCATAGTATAGCATAGCTCCCTTTTCTTAGATTCATTCCAAGTCTTTTTCTATTTCTCTTGTTTCTGGTTATAACTAATATGTGTCTTGTGTAGGTGTAGCATGTCACGAATCATGGCTACAATATAAATGTAATTCGAGTAAATATAAACCATTTATAACATTGAATTTAGAGCTTAGAGTAACAAAATCAACACATAAAATCCATTATCCATCTGCCATCTGTTGTAAATAAAACAAGATTTCCTCATCAATCATGCAGAATCCTGTAAGCATCACCGAAACAACAGCATAAATGTGTAATAAGAACCTATTCTAATCCTCCAATCTACAAGGGGGTCCCACCTACTAGTATTATATATCATTAGCTTAGTTTAAATAATAGGCTTTAGCAATACTTTGCACGCGAAAACCTCATTGCGATTTTGATCGTCAACACTATGAAGGGAAGGTAATATTCCTTTGTAATCTAATATTTGGATGTTGAAATGAATGAAGCTTTTTTTGTAGATTTCTAGCAACACACTCCAGTTTTCTAGCAGTGTGTTGGAAGAGGAGCAAGCCCCTCTCTTTGGTATACCCTATATACTTAGTTAAATTTTTGTAGGTTTAATTATTATTTTCATTTGGTAGATTTAGTTATGTAGTTAAGCATGCTATTATTTCAATTGATATCCTTGATTTCTTTCTTGACATCGCTATTTACCTTAAACTGAAATTGAAATGGTCGGGGAAAGGTGTTTGGTCCGCCCATGAGCCAACCCTACTAGAAATAATATAGATCGAGATTTATTCCTTTACCCCCATTCGCTTATGCTTTCAATTTGCAGTGCGAAGAACAAGTGTGCAAACTGAATTTTGGTAACATATGTATTTGATTTATTACTAGCAATCTTGATGTTGTTCACCTCAAAATCTTAAATAACTGTAAAGTCACGAGTTGAATCTACAACTACAAAATTATTTGGATCTGGTTTGATATTCAAATTTCTATTTTTTTTTTTCCAAATTACAGTTTGGTAAAACTACATGAATTAGCCAAGTTATTGAGTAAGTTAACTGGATTATTCAACATTTGAACAAAGGATTGCATCAATTGATTGAAAAACAAAGCATACTCATACACTTGATTTCAATTTCTAGGAATGATTCGTCAAGCAAAGTGATTTTGAATGTAGTAGGGATAGCTTAGAGTTTTCTTGCCTAGTCCCACATATACTTTTCCAACACCTCATAACATTACAAGCATCCAGATTGATCATTTAATGTATAACAATTTAAGCAATTAAATTGAACTACAAT
>ML779586.1:1852481-1874234 GCA_009831015.1 Picea engelmannii | reverse complement strand
GCGTCTTCCCGTGAGGGCTTTCACCATAAGGGGACCACTTTGGAGTTCATCCATATTTACTTCTTATCAACCATGAAAAAACAATAATGAGTCATATTTACATCAAACAATATTGGTTCCATTACCCAAGCCTTTGTGCTACATGGATTTCTTCAAGGGTTGACATCAATGACAACCAACCTTAATCAACAAGTCCATCTTGTAATATGATCATCAAGATCTACGCCATCCCAATTATGTCTGATATTTTTGATGGATCTAATTTTTAGCCAGATGAATTTTGTGAAAGTACAATGTATGAACAAATGTTCATTTTCTTCACTTGCTTTTTTTCATAAATGGAAAAGCTTAGGCCCCATCCATCCTCTCTGTTGTAATATTTTCCGGGTCAATATTTTGTTCTCTGCTGTGAGCCACAGGAACAACTTGATTTCCAGTCGAATATCCCACTTCCAAATACTTTTGCGCTAACCTGGAATGTTCTAGATATTAAGGGTAGAAATTATGTCCGCATATACATTCTTAGTCGATAGGTCTCCTGAAGAGTTCTCTCCTGTCCATATAAGTTCATCTTTAGTGTAAAAAAGGGATACTCCCGAAGCTTGTAGTGCCCTCTTGTAGCGATCCCACTCCACTGCCAAGTTGCCTATAAGTTCCAACTCCAAACAGTTGTACCAAGTGGTAAGTAAAGAGTCTCGTTCCCGTGGTCTCTAGTCCTGAGCAAGTACCGAAACATGTTTTTGACTTAGTGCATTGATAAGTGAATTAGACAGAAAGGAGTCTGCACCTATTCCCAGGATTATGTCCCTCCCAATTGCCACAAGGTGACTAGTACTAGGCTTCCAACTAAGACAATTTGTGATCAATGGGATCACCTTTAAGAGTCTGTTCCAAAATTTTGAGGCCGAAACATAATGAAAAGTCTCTAATCTAAGCCAATTTTTCACTATCGAGAACGGGAAGTACTTCTCATTCAATTTGTTTTTCTAAAGTCCTTGTTTAGTTAGTACTCTCCAGAGGGTCGATGCTGCCAGCACTCTATTGAAAGAAAAGATGTTGCGAAAACCCCAACCATCCAAACTTTTTGGATGAGATAGAGTCTCCGAACGACAAAGGTGGTAATGATTTGAATCTGCATTCACGTTCCAAAGAAAGCTAAAGAGTAATTTCCTTAATCGATTGAGAATGGACTGTGAGACTGATGTAAGCAGAAACCAATAAACTGGTTGGAATTCCAAAACAACTTTTCATAATGTATACCTACCTCCCAAAGACAACAACCTATAACTCCAATGATTAATCTTCTTCTCCACTTTGGTTAAGAGCCACAACCAGTCTTCCTTTTTCTGGATTCCTTCCTTTAAGTAGTACCCAAGGTATTTAAAACCAATAGTTAAATCAATGAAATTGTACGGTAGTAATAACTTGAATGGATCAAGTTCTGGCTCCGAAAGCCCAAAAAAATGAACTGCCGATTTTAACGGGTTCAACTTTAACCCCGAAACCAAACAAAATTTGTCAATGAGACTCACAATCACCTTCCATTCCTACACAGAAGCATATGTCAGGAATAAAAAATCATCTACAAATAACAAGTGGAGGATTTTCGTAAGTCTGGAAATTTTAATTCCAGATAGGGAACCTTCTCTTTGGATTTTTTTTAATAACAGACTTAAGATTTCCATCACCAAAATAAAAAGTAACAATGACAGAGAACATCCCTGCCGGAGTCCTCTACCACTTCTGAAGAAATTTGTTGCCTCCCTGTTGACTAGAACTGCCAGTGATACCGAACTCATGCAAGCCATAATCCAGTTTGTCAAGGCCGCACCAAATCCCACTTAGACTAAAATCAACCGTAGGAAATCCAAATTTACACGGTCATAGGATTTTTGAAGATCTAGCTTAAGGATCGGATCTTTTTGGTTACTCTTTTTAATGCTATGTATGCACTCATATGCAATACCTATTGCATCATGTATTTTCCAACTCTTCAGGAAGCTAAACTGCTCTGTCGATAATGCCTTTGGGAGTATCAGTTTAATCCGGTTTGCTAATACTTTAGTGATGAATTTATAAACTAGATTTCAAAACAAAATAGGTCTGTAATCCCCAAAATTTTCTGGATTATTCAATTTGGGTATCAGAGCTTAAAAAGTGGAATTTAAGCTCCCTACCATACAACCACTAGTCCAAACATCCTCCACTAGAGCCAGTAGTTCATCTTTGACTAAATAAAAAAAATGTAAGTAGAATTCCATTGTCCAGCCATCTGGGCCTGGACTTTTATCTTTTCTTGAAAAGAGTTAGAATTGATTTCAATTCGTTATCAGTGACTAGCATAAATTTTTCTCTCGCTTCATCCTCGCTGATCCATCTGTTAAATAACCCTTCCAACTCATCCTGCTTTACTGTTGAAAATGTATCCGTGGGATTGAAAAATATCTTGAAATGATTTTCTACTTCCTCCATAATCTCTTTTTGAACTTTATGTACATGACCAGAATCATTTCTGATCTCCCACAGATGTTTTATAATTCTCCTATTATTGGCGAACTGATGAAAAAGAATTAGTATTAAGGTCACCACTTTGAACCCATAATGCCTGGATTTTGAGTCTCCATAGTTCCTCTGGTGTTTTAAGTATCTTGTTCCTTTCTGATTCCAGTTTAATAAGGTTTGAATCTACCACTGGATTAAAAGAACCACCCGTGAGCAACTGCAAAAGTTCTTTGATATTAGCTTCCAATTTCTCCATTACTAATACGCCTCGGGCTCTAGACTCTTTGGCCCAATTTTTTGAAATAACTTTGAGATCCTTTAGTTTCCTGATAAGGCGACGTTGTCTATCTTCCTCCTGAATATATTTCATATCCAACCAGATTTGATGTACCAAACTGTTAAAATATTTTTCAAAAAGCCACTCAGAATTGAACTTGAAAGGATATGCTTTGGGGAAAGTCGAGTTTTCCAACTGTAACAGAATAGGTGCATGGTTCAACACAAAGGGAAATGCCACCCATGATCGATACGGTCTAATATTCAAGAGTATGTCCTCCAAAAATAGAAACCTGCCCAATTTTCTAGATATTACCTCTAAACCCGAGCACCCATTACTCCAAGTCGGAGCTAATTTATCCGGTTGTACATCTAACAATTTGTGTGATTGGAAAAGTGAAGTGAAAAATCTTGCTAGTGGACCAAAAGAGGAAGAGCCTCCCAAAACTTCACCATTAGAGACCGTAAGGTTTAAGTCGCCCACAATCACTAGGTTGTTTAATGAGAGTAATCTGTTGTTCACCAGGGAAGTCCAGAAAAGTTTGCGCTCCAAGCAAGGTCCATATACATTTAGGAAGTTTATCTTCCTTTTAGTAGCATAGATCAAACCTGTTAACAAAATCCCAACTCTTGTAAGGAAAGGAGTCAAACTCAAATAAAGGGGATCCCACATCACTAAAAAACCACCTGAAGTACCAACAAAGTTTACTGCACAAATTACCCAGGACAGGGGAATTCTATGCACAAATGATCAGGATTTATGTTCTGTAACCATAGTTTCCTACATAAATAAAATATTTGGAAGGGTTGTATCCAAAACATGCCAGAACGAGGCAACTTTAAGAGAGCCACCAATCCCTCTAATATTGAGTGACAAAAATATCATTATTTTTCCCTTTCTAGGGCCTTCACTGCTCTAAGTGCCCCATGGTCAGATGAGGAGGGATCCTCGACTAAAGGAGAAATAGTCGCCGCCTGTAATTTCTTCCTTATACTTCTCGTTTTGATCAGAGAATGTTCTATGCCCAGTCCTCGTGACCAAGAATATCCCTTAGTAGATTCAAACTTAATAGTATCCAGAGTATTAACCTCTCTCGTAAAGGTGGACGGATTGATGATAGATTTCCCGAAAAAAGTGGGTAATTTTATAGGAGGGTTTCTATCTTGAAGATAGGGAATCAGGGATTCCAAAACCTCATTGATTATAAGAAATAGAGTCACAGAACATTGGAAGGTACCGTTTAATTTCCATACATTTTAATTCTAGATCATTCATGCAAAACTCTTTTTAATTTAATACACATTTCAATCTTATCCTACAGATTCATTTCGTGGAGTTCTTCGACTTCTGGAATGGTATGAAACTCTATTATTCGGTCATATTTTTTTTTTTGATATCAATGTTGTTATTGTAGAATTTCACATTCATTAATTTATGTTGAGATTGACTTGTATGCAATGAGATCACTTGCAAAAGAAATCAACGGAAGCGTTTATATTCTGTGACAAGGATGTATATGCCAAACTAATAGTGATAGCCTTCAGAGGTATAGATCCATTTGATGTGGATGATTGGGAAATATATGTCGATTTCTCATGGTATCAATCCAGCCAATTCGGATTCAAGGTTGCTCGAGAAACTGTTTGTTGTTTATAAATTTGGAAGAGACGTTGCTCAAGAAACTGTTTGTTGTTTATAAATTCGGAAGAGACGTTGCTCGAGAAACTGTTTTTTTTTTATACATTCGGACAACCAAGAGTTGGATATGAAGCCTTTGCAAAGTTTATGAACAAGAATCTAAACAATCATGTGCCCAGATATTTTAGAATTTTCTACTGCAATGACATCGTTCCCAGAGTGCCCTATGATGATGGTATATTTCTGTACAAACACTTAGGAATATGCCTTTACTACAATAGTTGCTACCATGAGAAGGTACTTATACTGCTTCTCTTCACACTGTCTCCTCAACATTAAACAAATTTGGTATTCATTTCTCATTAGCTAGTTATTAAGACCCTTACTGAATTTCATGTATGGTTTGTTCTATGACAGATTATTCCAAAGGAACCCAACAAAAATTCATCGTTATTATACTTCATTCCCATACACATAAACGTTGTGTGGGAATTTCTGTAGAGTTTATTACTGCAGTACATAAAGGGAAGGGAATTCAAAGAAACCAAATTGTCGATATTCTGCAGAATACTGGGGATTTTGGTGCTTGTGGTTTCGGCTCTTTGCCCTGTTAATTATATAAACGCGATAAGATTGGGCCCATCGACGCTTAATCCAAAAATGAGCACTAATCCAAATTCAAAAGCTATGGTGACAAAGGATCGGGAGGACAAGGCCCTGTCTAATTTGGACATAACTATTCAGCGGCATGTAAAATGTATACATAAATGGCATCGAGGCCAAGCTACAAAGTCAACAGTTGAATTTGTTGACTTTGTGTCTGGCTGACCATTAATATTGTAGATGCATCGAGGCTAGGCTACAAAGTTAATGGTTGAATTGGTTGACCTTGTGGTTGGGCCCTCCAATAACTTGAAGCAGTCACTTCATTGGTTTTCCGTTGGTTTTCCATGATTAATAGATAACCGAATTGTCTTTTGTGAGTGAAGATTCGAAGTGAATTCCAAAATGTGTGATAATTGAGACTCAAAACGAGCGTCGAGTTAGATTTATATTTATATGCACGTGTGTTTATTTTCAACCTATCTTCATCTCTGTGTCTCTTAGTTTTATATTTTCAGAAACATATTTTTTTCATTGTTCCTCGGATCGAACTGTATCTGTCAATTTTGTTTCCAAAACTATTGGCTCTGTTGGATCATGTTGTCATTGATGCCAATGGTTTGATTGATTGATGTCATTGAATGATGTCAAGTGATTGATTGATTGATGATTTATGTAATGAATATGTATTGTCCTTGATGAGAATGATAGATGTCAAGTAGAAACCAATTGATGAAGATGGATCAATGAGTTGTTATTAATACATGATGCATAGTTGATGTATATGATGCAATAGTTTGTTTGATGAAAAGATGAATCATTATTGTCTTATAATGATTGATAAGGTGCACAAATGGATGAACTCCAAAGTGGTCCCCTTATGGTGAAATCCCTCACGGGAAGACGCTTTGTAGATTGAGTTATCCTAGAAGAATGGTTGAAGGACCCATGCTTGTATGTGGAATAATGAGATGAATATCAATGAATTTGTTGGTGAAAATATCCTACATGGATAGTGCTTGTCATGCCATTTCCGGCGGTATGTGGAATGTCACATAACTCCTCACGGTTTGAGAGTTATGGCCTTATGAAGACTTGAAGCCCCCAAGGTCCAAGAAGTCAAAGTGACCTAAAAGAAGAAATCATTACTTAAATGATAAAGAAGTGAAAAAATCTAGAAGGAATATTTAAATGATAAAATATTGGAGAACTTTCTATTTATGGAAAGTAGTTAACCCTAAAATAAGGAAAATAGGTTAAGTGACCTAGAGGATGAAAGTATAAATAAGAAGCTAGGATCTCTTGTGAGAAGAACATTTTTTAGAAGGTAATCCTTTGTGTGGATCAATGGAGAGATTCTTGTGAGAGAATATTTGGTGTGGATTTCTTGAGCATGATTGAAGATCTACTCTAAGGAAGAAATCGAGAGGAGGATCTCATGGACGCATCAAAGTTTTGACAATGTGGGAGATTTTGACAGAAAAATTCTCGGAGCTTCAGAAACCCTAGTTTATGAGGTGTACGCGTGCTGTAATGGGCCATGGAACGTACACACGTGGGATGTATGAGGACATGGCATGTATGATGGATGGAATGATGAAGACTTGCGTTTGAGATGGTGCCAAGATCTTGGATGATGAGGCAAGTTCCAGATCTGCATTCTATGGGCTCAGATCTATCACTGAGACACTGGTATGGTTACATTATTTTCTGATGTGTTGTGAATTCTTAGGGAATTCATGATATGGATTCTATGATGTGGTTCATTTTGGTTTATTTGGTTGATGGAGTGAGCAGTACTCTTGTGATTCAGTGGTGACATGATTTCTATGGTATACTAGTTGTTTATACATGTTTGAGATAGCATTCATATTGATTTATTATGGAGCATGAGAAAGTTATTGGAGAGCTTGGAGATGTTGTGACTGGATGGTTGTAAGATTGGATAGTCAGAGACAAAAAAAAATGATATATTGATTGCAGAGAATTTGAGTTGATCTTGAAGGAAAAACCCTAACAACTCAGAGGTTATACGCAGGTTGTTGTATACACTGGTTGCGTGCATACGTGGGTTGTAGTGAGCTAGGGCGCATACACACGTTGAATGCACTATTGACAGGTTGCGTACCTATTGACAGATATTGATTAAGGTTGGTTGTCATTGATGTCAACCCTTGAAGAAAGCCCCACAACACAAAGGTTTTGGTAATGGAACCAAGATTTTTTGATGTAAAGATGACTAATTATTGTTTTGTCATGGTTGATAAGAAGTAAATATGGATGAAATCCAAAGTGGTCCCCTTATGGTGAAAGCCCTCACGGGAAGACGCTTTGCGGAGTAAGAGAACCCATGCTTAATTGTGGAATAATGACATGAAGGACATTGAATTTGTTAGGGAATCTATCCTAGATGTATAATTCTTGTCATGCCATTTCCGGTGGTATGTAGAACGTCACATAACTCCTCACGGTTAGAGAGTTATGGCCATGAGAAGTTGGAGACCCCAGGTTTGGGTAATGGACCCAAGTTTGTTTGATGGGTAATAGTATGAGTTATGATATATTTTTAGAAAATACTATTCTATATGGATATTACATGTCATGCCATTTCTGGTGGTATGTATAACGTCACATAACTCCTCACGGTTTGAAAGTTATGGCCTTACGAAGTTGGAGGACCCTCACATGTCATCTAGAAGCCCCAAAAGGTAAAAGTAGTCAAAGTGGTTTAAGGGATTTTAAAAGGTAAATAATAAAGTGAAGTGATGAGTGTATTATAATTAAAATTGAATACAAAATAAATTATTTAAATAATAAATTTAATGGAGAAATTAGAAGTGGGTTAACCCTAAAATAAGGAAAGTGGGGCCAAGTGACCTAGAAGATGTTTTTAAGGAAGCTACTTGGAGAGTTTTTGACGGGCGAAATTGACCGTCCGTCAACTGGGAGAGTGGAACCGGTCCGGGGTTGTCTAAATAACCCAAGCCGTTTGGAATGAACCACCCTGACGGGTTTAGCGGCTCCGTTGGCCGTTCTAAGGTCCTAAGAAAACCAAAGAGAAAACTAATCTATACTAACTAATCTAACTAAAACAAATAAAACAAACTAAACTAACATAAACTAAATAAAACAAATTAACATAAAACAAACTAAACTAAAACTAAAACAAAACTAAAATACTCTAATTAACTATATATATACAATCTACTAATTACTACTATACTAACTCTACTAATTAGATATTTAACTACTCATTGCACTATAACTTATTCACAAATATACAATATCTACAACTGGCAGATTTAAATAAAACCTGTAAAACTCATTTACTTTCTGCCCTAAGACAGCTAGAGATATTTTTTGATGTATATGATTTTATGAACAAGAAATAGAACTTACTGAAATTAAACGATCTAATATACTAACTACACGTATATCTAACTAAATACTAACAAATACACTTAAACAAACAAATGACAAACTGACCTGGAAACACTCCAAATTTGTCCTGTGTATGATGACTTCGAAGCTGGTCGGAGGAAGGAAACTCGCACTGGATAATCCAAAAGCTTTTCGTAAACGATAGGCTGCAATGCTCTTTGAGTTGGTTTACAGGACAAACAAGACATAAAAAATCATAACAATTATATGATTTTTAAATCTCTGCAATAAGGGAAACCTGTTATGCAAAAACTTATACTTAATAATCCAACTTATGAAGAAGAGAAATCTGTCATTCACAAACTGAATTAAACAATTGCTATGTTTTTTACACACTTGGAAGAAATCAGATATGGATTATATTGATTAAATTATATCATTTGCAAGAGACTAAGATAGCTAAAGTAGTCATTAACCAAATGCAAATTGATACACATAAACATAAAACAAAATATTGATATCATGAAAAGCTAAAGCTGTAGCAGAATATCAAATTTTGTCTCAGTCTGTATTAAAATTCCATATCCTTGTTCTCCCACGAATGAGGATGATATTATTACAAAATAATAGGTATTTATAAGTATTTCCACAGGGTAAAACCTCCCTGTGGATAATATCAAACTGTTTACATAATCTGGGAAGATTTTCCCAAAATCAACTAAACTAGGAAACTAAAATGAAACCAAAATATTTCAAATATCCTCTAACTGTCCATCCAATCCAATGCAATTTCGAATTCACCTGAAATGGATCAAAAATAACAAGTTAGAGAGATATTTTATGAGCAAAACAATAAAAATCTGATTCCACAGAGTTAGCTACAGAATCATCTGATTCTGTAGCTAGTCTAAAATAATATACAGAATCAGAATTGAAATCAAATCAAATCTTTTAAAAGAATTAAATCCAATTATCTTCCAATGATTTCTTGAAAACGAATCAAAATGATTTTATCATTCAACATTAAACATGATCAAAAAGATTCAATCGAAAACAGGGGTAGGAATACTCTATTCTTCTGTTACCACAAAATCAGGTAAATCATAATCGAACAGTAACAAGACTATTTCATATCCAATTGAAATTGATAATGAATCATATCATATGTGATACGATCTAATCCAACACAACCATTTTCCACTCGTTATAGCTATAACGATATAGCAAAAGATTCATATCGTTAAATCGAATACACAAATAGAAAGACTGTTTCGATTATGGGTAAATGAAATCATACGTAACAACATCAACCAAACCAAATTTGTGATAGATTTCGATCGTTGATCCTTGCACAATCAACAGACAAGATCAGTTAATTGTGATCATAATCTTAATAGAATCGACAGAAGTTATAATTGCAAACTGGGCAAATAATCTTGATTGGTATTGAACGAAATCATTAATTTCAAACAAATCACGATTGAGTTTAGTATAAAAATAAATCATGAATCTGGACATAGCCAATCTCGTTCTACAAATCATATTCAAACAGATTATCCATTGCAATTACGAATCCAACTGATAACATGGTCGATCTAGCAGTAAACCAATGCGAATTAATCGGTTGGGTTTTTAGCATAGTCGTTAAGCAACAAATCCATTCCATGATTTGGGCGTGTTTGTACAGAGTCATATTGGAAATGATCCGAATTGTATTCCTGTTGCTTTGAAAGTCATATGGGACATAAAACCGTAACATTTAACCTCATCAAAATCATTTCCAATAATAGCGTATGCATTATAACGAAATCGAAACGAAATGTGATCATTTTCTAAATTGAATATGAGGAACAATTCCTGTCTAGAATAGGTACAAACAAATTCGATTGATAGCAGAGCATCCATTTTAACTCAATCAAACAAATCAAATCCACACCAAGATCAATAAAATCGATGAAAATCTAATGGAAGCTAAACTGGGAATGATTGAAAAAACGAAATTCCATTTAGTCAAAACAAAGCTATATATAGAATGCATGCAATTATAACAGAGCTATTCAAATGAAATGAACAGAGCTATTTAAAATCGAAATCAAATCGTTATATAAACCTAGATTATTTACAAAAATGATTGATATTAAACATACCTGTGTGACGACGAGGCTATTCAATTATGCCAGCTTGGAATTTACAACAGCTGTGGCTGATTCCACATTTTTAAACAAGATGGAGCCGGTCATATTTTGTTTCTTATCCGTCGCTTGTAGCTTGGCCTTTTGATTGGTTATAGTTGCAATCTGGTCCTCCAAAGATTGAATCTTTGACTGGAGAATCGGAACATCGTTATAGTATCGCTCTAACCATGCATTGCATTGATCACAGGGTGACACTGTGGGTTTAGACAAAGCAGGGGAGGATTTGGGCATATGACCGAGGGTTTCACAAGGCAACTTAATGCCTGGGTAGTTAGGGTTGTCCTGTAGGCAGGGGGGTAGGTTTGACACAAAGTCATACGAGGGTTCGGCACACACACCTTTCGAATAGGGGTATTCTCTAGCCAAGAAACACTCCACTTCCGAATCAGAGTCCTCACTCAACACGATAGGGTTAAGATCGACAGGGGGTTTTGGATTATTTCTTGCCATTCGCGAAATCAGACGTGCATTCTTTTTCCCTTTGGCATTTGAAGTGAGGTTGGATTTGGGCTTCTTGATCACAGGCTTTATAGTCTCAGCGTTCTTACTCACAGTGTGGGGTAAGTCGATAGGAGGGTCGACCGAGGGTTTAGGTAGAAGGACCTGGTAGGGTACTGGGGGTACAACTTTGACCTCGCCCACCATAGGTTTGTCAACCTGTGGAGGGTTTGAATCCTCGAAACCATTCCAAGCAACGAAATTGTTCCAACAATCCCCGAGCAGACTCAAATKATAGACAACAATAAGCTTAACCAGCCCATAATGAAAAAGGCTACTATCAGCCTGGTTTCTTTTGTACTTCTTCGACATTTTAAACAGGCTTCTATGAAAATAATAGGGCATATTGAGATGATAACCCATAAAAACCATAAGCAAATGTAGGTGGTGTAAGAAGACAAACCCGTATCGACCCTCACAGGTGATAAACTGTTTGATTATCATTAATAAATCGTGCCAACGTTGTTTAAGCATGGTCACGGGCATACCTCTATCACAGGAGGTGATTTTGCGTGACTGGAAGAGCAGTGTCCATGGGACCTCCTCTACTTTGCAATTCTTGGACCATCGTTGTCCGGTGGCAGGAAAACCCATAGCAAGACTGATAAACTGTTCATCAATTTCCAATTGTATATCTCCGACCTTGGCTCGACAGCCATCGAAGGTCATGGAAAAATTTCGAACCACGCAGAGGTTAAAGCCATCGAAACGTTCCACGAAGGTAAGCCACCCACTGTCTGCCAAATCTTGGCAGGCATTATCAAACATCAACAGGGCCTGTTTTCCATTGGGTTCAATTCGCATGACTGGTGCCATGGATTTGAATGCATGGTAATGGAAGGGTTCGAACACATACAGGAGCAGAGCTATTTGGTCTAACAGCAATGAACGAGCAAAAGGGGGTAAGAATTAATGTGCGCATGCGAGGGTGGTGGAGTCGTTCATTGCCATGCAAAACAATTATGGTCGAAGTACAACCGCCGATATAGCTGTTCAATTCATAATAGTGGATCATCTATTAAGTCAGGTGTACAACTAATCAAATGCAATGTGCATACAAATACGCGCCAACACTATGCCATAGTGTTCAAAACATTTGACGTATAGATCAACACCCAAAATCAAATATGCGCTAATGTATTGATTCATAAGTTTAACCAAGGTACCAAATAGTTGACAAGCCAAACAAATATAAAAGATTTATCATAAGGATCCTATCATACATATATAAAAATTAAATCAAAACCCTTATGCATTTCATAGAATCAAAGATTAGGCAAGTCATAAAATGCAAATCCAAATGCTCAATGTCTTGCAAATTCAAAGAAAATCAAGTCATATAATCAATCGAAGTATGAGAACTGATTAAAGGATATTTCCAATCGTGTAACGATCAATAAAAGGTAAGCGCAAATGACAAAAGAAATAACCACAGTTCAGATAATGATCGAAAAAAAACTTTGAAAGGAGAAGTTTTCACGCTTACAGTCGTGAAAACTTAACGAAGACAAATGTGTCAGTGTCACAAGAAATGAAAATGTCGTCTATTTGAAAAATGCGACGAAAAACTTGACGTTCGCAAGACATAGGTGTAGGCAGCTTATAGGATAATAGAAAAAGGTGAATTGGCTGCCAACAAGAGTATAAATAAGAGGCAAGGCTCTCTCATTTTAATCAAACTTGAGAATATTGAATATCTATATGTGTCTGACGTAACCAAGGATATCTAAGCTGAAATTCTGAGGAAAGGTGAAGAAAATAAGGCCGAAATGCAAGGAAAGAATTTATTTTTTTATGGTGCTTTCTAAGGTATGCTATTTACACGTCATCTCACCATTTTCGCTATAAATTTTTTCCTATAATGATTCAGACCGTGAAATTTCTATTCCATTGAGAAAACATATCCAAGTATCTGTGGTAAAAAATTCATCTTGTGGGTCGTTGTATTTTTGGAGTTACAATCCGTGGAAAATAGGGTTTGTGGCTAGTCCTGAAACTAGTCAAAAACAGGTGTTTCGGGTAAACATGTCATAACTTTTTCATAAAAGATCCAAATTCAATGAAACCAAATGTGTTGGTTAGGGTATAGTCTATAGTATTCTTTGTAATAGTTTTAGATCATTAAAACAAATATTCTGTGCGGGGCACACTCTACAAGGGCACTCTCTAGAATAAGCCAGAATTCAACAAGGTATGCCATTTTTTCTATAACTCCTTTTCTGAGAGGTTCCAAGTAGTGACACTTGGAGTAATTGCATAAAACACACTGACGAACATTGTGTATCAGTTTCATATATTTATACATTATAGGTACAAAGTTATGATTATTTCAAGTTAGGGTTGTTGACTAATCGAAAACTAGTTATGTGAGACTAAAGAAAAGTTTGATGAAAATGCTAGTCTCTTGTTGTTAAAGTTAAGGAAGGTTTGCAGGAATTTGATCATATACACCAGGTCTATTACAGAGCTACAAATCAGATTTGGATGATGAAATTGTTGAGGGCTTTTGGTTGAGGTACATGTTGAATACATGGTTGAGACAAGTAGTTGATGAGTTGGCACATACATGAGGTGTATAGTTGATGATGTTGGTACATATTGATGAGTCATATTTGATGAGTAGTTGACACATGATTGGTACATACTTGGTACATGGTTGGATGCACTTGTTTATGGTACAGGTTGATTACAGGTTATTTGGTACAGGTTGGTGCATGGTTGATGCACTTGTTTATGGTACAAGTTGAGGTACAGGTTGATGCATGGTTCAGATTTATTGGTACAGGTTTATAGTGGTATATCTCACAGTGATAGGTTGACAATGGTTTCATCATTCTACTTCTACTTCAGGGTGGCAGGACGAGGCAAGGACAGGTGGTTGTAGCCACCTTTCAGTTGTAGACAAAGAACATAGGGGGTTGTAGCCTCCTTCTGGTTGTAGCCAGAGAATTGGGGAGTTGGAGCTTCCCTCAGGTTGTAGCCTGAGAATCTAGGGGGTTGGAGCCTCCTTCTAGTTGCAGTTGGAAAACAAAGGAAGTTGGTGCTTCCAATGAATGTAATTCTTTAAGACATATAAGAAAAAACATTCCATGGTTTTCTCTCGATTTGGGTTTCCACGTAAAACATTGGTGTAATGTGTATGTGTGTGATTGTTATTTTCTTATTGGTCATTATTGGATAATAATAATACTATGATATAACACTTGGATCAATTTGGATAAAAATGATTATAATTGCACTATTACTGATTCACCCCCCCTCTTAGTAATCCAACAATTGGAATTAGAGCAGGTTCCTTCATAAATCAGTTTAACCACTGAAAGGTAGATCATGGAGAGTACCAACTCATATAAAAATGGAATACCACAATTTGATGGAAAAAAGTATGCTTTTTGGATCATAAGGATGAGGACATATATACAGGCACAGGGATTTCAAGTTTGACAATCAATTGTAAATGGATACACAACACCAACAGTTCCACCAACAAATGACAAAGTAGCAAAACTCCATGAGAATAATTCCAAAGCCATAAATGCACTTTTGAATGGTCTTAGTGATACGGTATTCCCCAAAGTTGCACATTGTAAATCTGCTAAAGAGATTTGGGACAAGATTCAAAATATTTATGAAGAAGATTCAAAAGTCAAAGTAGCAAAGCTTCAAACTTACAGAGGTAAGTTCGAACAACTAAAAATGAAGGAAGATGAAGATATCGCAGCCTACTTCTTACGAGTTGATGAAATAGTGAATGTAATCATAAGATTGGGAGAAGAAATCAAAGAATCTGTAATTGTTCAAAAGGTACTAATATCTCTTCCTATAAGATTTAACCCTAAGATATCAACACTAGAAGAAATATGGGATCTAAACTCAATAAACATGGACGAACTGCATGGAATATTCAGAGCATATGAGATGAGAATTGAACATGAAAATCCAGATGTAAAAGAAGCATCCTTCAAAGCATCCAAAAGATCAAAGCAAAAGAAAAAGGAACAAGAAGAATATAGCAACAACAACGACGTCTCAGAAGATGATGAAGAAGTGGCCAACTTCGTCAAAAGACTGAACAAGGGAACCAATGGTAGGTACAAAGGTAATATTCCTTTAATTTGTTTTAATTGTGATGGTATTGGTCATTTTTCTAACAAATGTCCTCATAATAAAAAGAGAAATGATGAAGGTTACTCAAAAGGAAAACACACATATAAAGGAAAAATAAATACGAAGAAAGTTTTCAAGAAAATCTTATACACCAAAGAAGACATCTCATCATCAGATGAAGATGAAGTTAGTGACAATGAGACAGGAAGAGCTCTATTCATGACAGTAAAAGACTCTGACAAAGAAGACTCCAAAGAAGAATATGAAGAAGCTGAAGAAGAATGTGAAGAAGTCGAAGAAGAAATTGAAGAGGCAGAAGTTGACTATCGAGAAGAATTAATGTGTTTCATAGAAGTTATCAGAAGAGAAAAGAAGAAAAACAAGAAACTACAAGCAGAACTAGACAAGAAAAAGGGCACTCAAGAACTAGAACAAATGATCACAAAATTGAAGGTTCAAATAGAAGAAGATAAAATAATTGAAGAAGCACTCAAAGAAAAACTAGAAGAAAAGGACAAGATCATTGGGAATTTGGAAGTAGAGGTTGTCACACTAAGAAATGATATTCAAAAGAAAAATATGCAGAATAGCTCAAAAGTTCTAGATGACATTATCAACAGTGAAAAATCTCATCTTGACAAGTCCGGACTTGGATACAATCAGACAGAAAATGGATTAAGCTCCAAAACAACAAAGCAAGAAACAAATCCAAAGAGCTATGCATAAACAATCAAAGAGGATAGGAAGATATACAAGGAAGATTATAGGGACACTCCTCCACCAAGAAGATTCAGATTTCAGAATCAACAACAGACAAATAGGCCTCAAGAAGAAGAAGGATTTATAAGAGCACATCCTTTCAGAAGATCTTAAACTCCCAGGTATCAAAATATATTTTTTGGGTTATGTTATGCATGTAATAATTTTGGACATAAATCTGTGAATTGCAGAGCTAACAATAGGAACAGTAACAACTTTGAGAGTTATACACAAAGGGATTTTTTAAGAAGACCTAGTGAAACACAAAGAAGAAGTTACAATAGGTTTGAATCTTTGAGAACTGAAGTGGAATGTTACAAATGTAACAATTTTGGACACATGGCCAAGGATTGCAGAATGACATTCTATCCTAAAGAACCTAAAAAAAATAACAACAGTCATAGACAAGAACCTCAGAAAACGACATGGATAAGAAAGCAAGATCAGTATAACAATGAAGAATGCACAATTTCTCTACAAGATAAGCAGAAGAAACATGGTTGGTATGTTGACAGTGGATGTTCAAAACACATGACAGGTGATAAAGACAAATTTCTTACATTATGAAAATAAAAATATGGATCAGTCTCCTTTGGAAATGATAATTCATCCAAAATCATTGGAGAAGGCACTGTCCGAATTGGGAACAAGAATGAAAATTCACAAAATGTTCTATTGGTAGAAGATATGAAACATAATCTTCTAAGTGTGGGTCAAATGTGTGACCAAGGTCATAAACTTACGTTTGATTCAGAAAAGTGTGAGATAAGAAAAGAAGGTTCAGGGAAATTGGTCGGTACAACTGCAAGAACTTCAAACAACATATATGTGTTAAGTGAAATTGGAAATGAAAAGTGTTGTCTAGGAAAGGAAGATGAAATTTGGCTATGGCACATAAGAATGGGTCACATGCATTTTGATAACCTTGTCAAAGTCAACAAAAGAGAAGAAGTCAGGGAAATTCCCCAGATCACGAAACCAACAAACACTTTATGCAAGCATTGTCAACAAGGAAAGCAAACAAAGACCAGGTTCAAATCAAAGGAATACTCAACAAGACCACTGGAAATTGTGCACACTCATTTAGTTGGACCAACTACAACAAAGGGCTTAAAAGTTGAAAAATACTTTATGTTATTAGTTAATGATTATACAAGAATGACTGCAGTTTCCTTTCTTAAGAACAAGTCAGAAGGTTTTGAAAACTTCAATATCTACAAGGAAATGGTTGAAAATGAGATGGATTCAAGAATCAAATGTTTGAGATCTGATAATGGAGGAGAGTTCACTTCAAAGGAATTTGTGGACTACTCTAGCATTCATGGAATAAAAAGACAATTCTCCTTTGCTAGGACACCTCAACAGAATGGAGTTGTTGAAAGAAAGAACATGACAATACAAGAAATGGCTCGAACAATGATAATGGATTCCAAATTGACAGATATATTTTGGACACAGGTAGTGCATACAACAGTTCACATTCAAAACAGATTAATTCTCATAAATAACACTGATAAAACTCCCTACGAGCTATGGAAATGAAGACCAGCAAATGTGAAGCACAGATTGATATGTAAAAGATATGCACAGATTGAAGGAATTTACTTTGAAGAGACATTTGCCCCAGTTGCCAGAATGGAAGCAATCCGTTTATTTTTAGCTTATGCATGCTCCAAAAATGTTAAAGTATATCAAATGGACGTAAAATCAAATTTTCTGAATGGGGAACTTGAAGAAGAAGTCTACATTGAACAACCAGAAGAATTCCAGTTGTCAAAGAACATAGACTATGTATGTAAATTAAAGAAGGCCTTGTATGGTCTAAAATAGGCTCCTAGAGCATGGTACTCCAGACTGGATAAGTATCTGCAGTAGGAAGGGTTCAGAAAAGGAAGTGCAGACAACAACCTCTACATCAAGGTAAGTGAAGGTAATATTTTATTAATTGAAGTTTATGTTGATGATATTATTTTTGGTAGTGATGATGACAGGTGTTCTCACTAAAATTTTGTCCGCACATAGTTACAAGAAATCAACATTGTCAAACAGTGATGAAGTCATCCAAGGACCTAAATTAACACCAAAGCATTCATAAAGGGTCAAAAAACTATACAAAGTAGTGAAAAATTGAAGGGCGCTATGAAAACACTGGGCGCGCGTGCACATGCGTAGAACAGGAACGTAAAAATCACGCACATGCACATGATGCACGACTATTATCGAAAAATCCGCGCACCTGAGAAACGACGCATTTATGAGAGTGGTCGGCCTCCCACCCACTTATGGTTCAGCTCCCAAGCCGATTTGACACTCAAATCTAGACTGGATTCGACTGGAGGGCTGGTCAAAGACCTAGAAATGCCCTAATTAGCCTCTTTTCACACTACAAACTAGTTGAACAATAGCTCAAAGGAATGCTATAAAAATGCCATGGATACACTACATTTTTCAAGGAATTCAAAGAAAAGTTATGCTCCCATTATTCTCTTGAGGACTCCATCCTTGATAAGAGTATATTTGCAACATTACATTGGGCAATCCATCTCACCCCTTGAGTGGATTTGCAAAGAGTTCTTTCATCATTTTCCATTTTTATTTGTTGTAAGAAGAGCTTGCTAGTGGGGCTCCAAGAGTCCTCCCTTGGAGGAAGAAGGGACTCATAGTCCCCTTTCTTCTTGGTGTATTCTTTCACTAATAGATCAACCTCATCATTGGTGACATGGGTCTTATTGTTCTTTTTGTTTCTATGTCCCTATGCTCATGAATTTAGTTATTATTGCATTTCTTAGTTTAATTCTTAGTTGTTATTTTCTATTTCTTTCCCTAACTCTTTTCCTTACAGCTGTCCTGCTCAGCAGACCCAACTGAGCTTGCAAGCACCTCTATTTTTCTCACTAAGGTGATGGAAGAGGCACAATAGATTAGTGACTCCACTGAGGAAAGGTATCAATTTCCTACCCCATTTGGGTTTTTCTTGCTCTTCTTTTAGTTTGTTTAACTTGCAGGTACACTAACCGACCTAGGCCGACCTACCACTCAGCCAATTCCAAGTTGAATTGAGAGAAATCCATATGGATTTTTCATTCTTGTCCATGTGTCATATATGCATGGGTTTTTAGGCCCACAGACGTGCATCATGCGCACATGCACTTAAATCACAACTTTGTTCTGCGCACGTGCACTCATTGACTTTTATCTGTTCGCGCACATGCGCTCAATGTGACTTTGTCTCCACTGAGACCCATGCATCTGTGAAAAAATTCACATTGTAAAGATGTTGAGATGTGGGGAAGGCCATTTTCCTTCTTAAAAATTATTTCAAGCATGTTTTAAAGCTGCACCACACTTAGTCCCCTCATCATATAAAGGGGTTAGTCAAAAAACACATAGGCACTTAGGAGGTTAAAATCAATTTCCCTTCTTTGCTTTCATTTTTCACCACATGGATGGATTGTTTTGACTCAAAAGATAAGTTGGGGATCATTTTTAATCACATTTAACTTGCAGTGGGACTAGAAGTTGAATAACAATCGCTTAGTATGCTCTTCTCTCGCGCCTCCAAGCGATCTTGAGAATCAGAAAAAGATTGTGAAACGATTTCATCTCCCTTAAGAACATTAAGACCTTTAGGAGAGGACAACAACCCTTCTTGGGACTCCTCTTAGTTTAGTTTTTCAAACAAATCTTAATATTGTAACGGGCCCATACATGCCCACATGCTACAAAGATAGAATAGTGTTTAAATTTTCTCTCTTAGATCAAATCACTAGGGAAGTTTAAAGGTTTTGTAACGGGCCCATACATGCCCACATGATCAATATAGGATAGTTTCAAATCTTTTCTTAGATTACATCACAAATAGGGAGTTAAAGGGATAGTAACAGACCCACATGTGCACACGCTAGCTTCCTAGGGACTTTTGAATTATGCAAGGTTGTACCAAAGGCAAACACTTGTAAGGACCAAACGAAGTCCACATGCAACAAGGTGACATATAATTCACTAAGAATTGGCACACTTTCACTCACACACAAAAGTCACTTATCACTCACATAGCTTCTTCTTGAAACATGGAGGTCAAAGTAAGTTTCCTCCAAAGGGATTCCGAAAACACCCCACCCTTTTCTTGATGAAACTATCCACTTCCATTTTTAATCAATGAGGTTGGTTTTCACCCCCAAACTCCCAAAACAACTACATCTAAAATCTTTCTAAAAACTCATTAAGTTTTCCTCCACAGGAGGTGCCAAAAGAAAGTTTTTAGTCTAGGTAGGATTTCGGGGATAGGCATCCAAATAACTCCCCATTATTTGGTTCTCACATTGTCAAAACCATAGGAGTTGTCAAATAGGGAACTGAAAATCCTCCAAGTCAAGTGTTCCTAATACCATAAGGCAGGGAGATACCCGTGAAGGGTTGAAGGCCGAGGTCCAGTTGTTCTGTGCGTCCCCCCTTGAGGTACCCACCTCTTGGATGGGATCCAGCCTGTGACCCATTTCTTAGGCCGGAAATCTAAATGCCACACTTTGACCGAGGTACCTAGTGACCAAATTTTAGGACATCTACCGAGGTGGCAATTGTGGGCTACAGATGCAACTTGATTGGATTTTGTGTGGCTATTGGGAAATACCACCAACTCTTTCAGGATATGCCCCCTTTACCCCTCATTATAACCAATTATTTCATCCTTCACTAGTTTCTCTTCCAGTGACTTCAGACCCCACGGTTGAGTACTATTGGAAGGTCCAGTGCTATTCGAGAGGAAGGACGTTACATCTTCTAGGACACGAGATTTTTTTTTCTTTTTGATTCCCCACGTGAACAAAACCCACTTACCCACATATATGCTTCTTTTTCAAAAACATTTTATGTATGATGCACCTCTGATTACATTTTGATTTGGATATATATATATTGTGTAACATTCAACGCAAAGGCTCTTGTTTCTATCTTACTATCACCACTCTTTGCACACATTCACGCAACTAGTCGGACATCATAGGGGACCCACAGAACCCCCGTCGTTCACGACGCTTGCTCAACCTCCCTCCTATCTTAGGGGGGGTGTCTGGTCTTGCCCACTCATCGACACCTCCTTCACACACTCCTGTGAGTGATACTATTTTAGGATTAGCTTTGCTTGGCTCTACATTACTTGGGTCCACTTCCCAAGGTCATCCGTTCACTCACTCTCCTTTACACGGAAGCGGGGGACCAACTTCCTCTCAAGAGGGAAGCACCAACCCACCTAGCCCCCCTCAAGGGTCAGGTTCACAACATGTTCACACCATGGCCAGAGCTAATCCTCCCCCCCACTGCAGATGCCATATTTGACCTCTCTCAACATACCAGATCACAACAAACTCACCAACGATCCTATATTGCATGCTCCCACATGGCCTGCAATGCCCACCAAATTACCTTCGGACATACCAAAGTTCGAAGGAAAGGCAGGCGATGACCCTGCCAACCATGTCAGTGCTCTTCCAATAGAATTATGGATGATTCCATCAGACTGTGATTATTTTAGCGCACACGCACTGACCCATCGGCCAAATGGTATGTAGAAGAAAAATCAGGGTTCCACGCAACTTTTGAGTCCTTGGCCAAAGCATTCTTGACCTTCTTCTAATTACCAATCTGCCATGAAAATGGTCTAGAACTACTTTCTAATTTCAAACAAACCTCAGCCACACATATCGCTGACCACATTCACGAGTGGCGTAGGCGACGTAGTTTGTGCAAAGCAGAAACCACCAAGCAACAGTGTCTCGACTGGTTTCTTAGATCACT
>ML779586.1:1797133-1852431 GCA_009831015.1 Picea engelmannii | reverse complement strand
TGTGCCATTTGGCCAAGACAAACCTGGGATGTCTCACTCAGCAGACGGACTGATTGGTACCACCAGTCACCATGGTCCAAAACCCCAACCACCACCGATGTATGGAACACCTCAATACCCGCCGACATATGGGGGCACTTCTTATGACCCCCCACCCCCTTATCAACAACCATACCCTGTTGCGATACCTCCACCCATCAGTGGACCACCGTCGACACCTCCCATACATCCACCTATTCAAATGAACTCTGGTACCCCCTCTACCTCCGCTTATAGTACTAGTGAAAGCACTAAGCCTTTCTATGTACCTTATGGATCCTTACCACCAAAGAATCCGTACTTCCCATTTCCTGGTCCCCCACAACCCATGGCTCCCCCGCATCCTCATGCGGGGGTGAATTTTGTTCAACCCTCTTCCGTTCAACAATACCAAAATTTCGAACAGCTGAATACGGCCAATCCAACCCATCCGTCGAACAATACCAAGAAGAAAGGACAGAACAGGAACAACAAAAACCCAGGTCAAGGCAGGAATCAACCCCAGTAGAACCAATCCAATGGGGGCAACCAGAACCAAGGGAATCAAAACCCCCAGGGAGGCAATAGTAACAGATGCCAAGGGAGAAATAACAATAATGTTAAAACCAAATTCCCTTCTGCCCTTTGTGGTGAGTTCGGCCATTACACCCATGATTGCCCCCAAATCGCTGATTTCAAACGGTTGAAAGACTCTGGTAGTCTTCCCCATCCTCCAACACCGCTTGAACCTTAGCAGGCACCACAACAATACGTACAACAACCCCCTCCTGCCATGCTACATAATCCAATTCCACATCAAGGTGTGATAAACACCCAAAAAGACACACAACATCCTCCATCTCAGGTAGGACCATACCTCAACCCCAACAATCTAGCAGATCACACAATTCTCCTTACTAGTGAGGAAGAAATCCTTTTGTAGACACGTGATCGTCAGTATCATGCACCCGCTGAGTCTCCTCTTATCCCTCCAGAGACAAACCCTACACCGACGGGACCCCCGTTAGTGATTCCTCGCCCTTCCGACGAATCACCGCTTCACATCCCTCACATCCCATTGCGCAGGAATGTCCACAACCCACAGGCTAGGGAAGCTCATAACTATAGTTTGGTAGACGACTTAACACAATCCCTGGCTGCCATGTCAGTTTTGGAGGTCCTCCAGACTTGTCCTACTCAGTGGAAATCATTACTTTCCGCCTTGGGGGCAGTCGACCCCGCAGATACCTGACTCATTACCTTTTATCTTGACAGCGGAGAACCTCTCCTTCCCGCCTTGATCGCTTTTCAAATACCAGTAAAAATACGGAACATCACAGTTCATCGGTGTATCATCTATGAAGGTGCATCTACATGCATTATATCCAAAACGGTATGGAAAAATCTTAGTTCCCCCGAACTCATACCCTCTGCCATCACCTTACGAGCTTATGATGGGTGACCATCGTCTCCTGAAGGGCTCTTCCAAAATGTCCCCATCGAACTTGGGGGCAAGACTATTCTCATCGACATCGAAGTTGTTGACGCCCCACTCGATTATAATATCTTGTTCAGTCGTAGCTACATGTACACTATGAAGGTAGTGGCATCTTCCGTCTTTGGGACAATGATGTTCCCTCACAATGGGAAGATCGTTACCATTGACCAAGTCTCACATTACGAGCCTAATCCATCTACCAACATCGATAACATTCTTCCTCTCATTCACACAAGCCACGACGCATACCCGCTCATCGAGATGGTTCCTGGGATTTTCAAAGATCCATCCTTGTTAGGAACTTACCATGGAGCACCACCACTCCTTCATCCTTCCAATCAAGTATACATCGTATCATCTAACGACACTCACATAGAGGATACCCTTCCTCCTACCGAGGCTTCTATCATATCTGACGTCCCACTTGTCGCAACACTCCTCCCTCAAGAACCTCCTACACACTCGTCGACCCCACCAGTCCACGATTCCACCTCTCCCCAAGGACATATTCTAGTTTGGGAGACAGTTACCCAAGACATCACCCAAATTCCCTTCTTTTACCCTCCTCCAGGCATCAAAGATTTTCAGGTAGCCGCAACGCTCACACTACCTAATATGGTGTTAGGAATCCTAGTTTGGCATTTACACCCACCAGAGATGGTCCCTCGACCATCCCTCCCCCCCAAAAAAGAAGGAATCCCCATGATGATTCCCATACTTACTCCCACCACATCCCCACTCACTAACCCCCCTACCACAGCTGGGGGTAGGAGAAAGAAAAAGGAGCCCACATCTCCACTTCCTCCACGCATCCAACCTCCTTGTGCACTATGTTAGAAAGAGGGACACCAAACCAACAACTACCCATCTTTACCAGAGTTACGGAATTTGATTCCACTGAATCACACTCCCCCACCACTTGCCACTACAACCAGTCCTGCCACTACCACCCCGCATTCAAGTAGTAAAGGGTTGCAGACCAAATTCTCTTGCGCTATATGTTCAGAATATGGCCATTATACCCACCATTTCCTAGCACTGCCATGCTTTCGACATACATTAGCCGCAGTACATCAGAGCTTCCAGAGCAACCCCAGTCCTACTACATCCTCCTCCACCAATATCACTGACATCCGTTATGTCACCACTTCAGTCAATGAATGTATGAGATGCCCTTTCTCTCTCTGCGACTCATTAGCTCATTTTACATACCAATGTCCTATGATCCTTGAATATAGGCAATGCCAATTGACCCTGCTTCAACGGCCCGCAGAGTCGATAATTGACATTACCTCGTCACTAGCGGATCTTCACATCATTTCTCCTGAACCCGAGGCCCTTCCAACACCTCCATGGTTCTTAGACGACTTATCTGAGGATTCACCCCCCAATCCCCCCAACTCTCCCGCTCATTCCCCTATGGACATTTTACACCCAACTACCACGGGTACTCCTCAGTACTTCAATATATGGTTTATGTTGAGTGAACCCTCACCATTTCCTAACATTGTTCCCCCTGCTTCTTCCTCACCAGGGGGCAACCACATGACCACCGTCACCGATATCACTCCTCATGACCCCTTGTATTCCCGTCACTTCCAATGAGACGAAGAAATACTCAAAGAGTTAAACCACCTGGACTATCCCTGGGATGCGCTACACCACCGTGCACTCTTCTTTCCACAGGAAGCCTCCGCGCCTCCTCACCAACACCCCATTTACACGGTCGAAACCAAAGATTTTATCCCATTAGGGCCTATTGACTGTTTCAAAAACCCCATTCCTACCCCAATCGCTTTTGAAGAAGGAAACATGGCCAACATTTCCCCAACCATTAAAATTGACATTTCCATTAAAAATGGTATCGTCGAGGAAATCATCATATGAGCTGCTTGCACTCCTCAGGAAATCACCACATATAAATCCCTATTCCAAGAATATCAGGATATTTTTGCTTGGTCATACATGGAAATGCCTAGCCTCGATCCCTCTATCGTCGAACATCGCATCGACACCTAGCCCGACATTACACCAGTTCATCAAAAACAATGACCGCTACACCCATCAAAGCCGAAGTTGACAAATTTTGTGCTGTCGGGTTCATTTACCCCATCGCCTATACCTCATGGGTTTTCAACCCTGTACCCGTTAACAAAAAATAGGGCACTATCCGCGTTTGCACAGACTTTCACGATCTCAATCACGCATGTCCCAAAGAAAACTTTCCAACGCCTTTCATCGATCAAATTATCGACGAATGCGTCGGCCACGGGGCTCTATCCTTTATGGAAGGATTCTCTGGTTATAATCAGATTCAAATTCACCCCGCTGATCAGTATAAAACCGCATTCACTACCCCTTGGGGTAATTTTTCATATCGTGTCATGCCTTTTGGCTTAAAGAAAGCTGACGCAACTTTCCAGTGGGCTATGACATACATCTTTCATGATCTAGCTCATGTCATCCTTGCCTACTTGGACGACCTGACAACTCGATCCAAGAAACGCACCCAACATCTTGATGATTTACGAATCATCTTTCAACGGTGTTTTCAGTACAATATATGCTTGAATCTTCTGAAGTGTGTGTTCTGTGTCACCGCAGGGCGCCTCCTCATCTTTATCATTTCCCAAAGTGGTATTACCGTGGACCCCCTCAAAGTCCAAGTTATCACTAAAATTCCACCTCCCCAGAATTTACGTCAATTGCAAAGCCTACAAGGCAAAGCTAACTTTCTACAACGATTTGTCCCAGACTACGCCATATGTGCACATGGTTTCCTTCGCTTACTACGTCATGACATACCATTTCACTGGGACGACCATTCCCAACAGTCATTTGATGATCTTAAAACAACACTCTCTAACGCACCTTTAATCAGTGCACCTGACTACAATCGCGACTATATCCTCTACGTATCAGCATCAGGAGTCCTCGTCCAGCTAGGTGATGACAATCATGAGCATGTCATTTATTACGTTAGTAAAAACCTCTCAGGGCCACCCTTGAAGTATAAACATGAAGAGAAACTTGCTCTTGCAGTCGTCCTCGCAGTCCAGAAACTATGCCACTACATTCTGCTTCGCACAACAAAGGTCGTCGCAGATTCCAACCCTATGCATTACTTGCTCAGTCGTCGGCAAGTTAACGCCAAATTTTATTTATGGATCATTATTCTTCAGGAGTACGACCTCGAGTTCTCAACACCTAAGAGTAAGAAGGCCCTCGTTCACGCCGAACTTGTCACGACACTCCCCTCTGACACCACTAGTACCCCCGTCAACATCGAATTTCCTGATAAACGTCTCTTTTACATAACTTCGGATGATCCTTGGTACGACGACCTCCTCGTCTACCTCCAAACTCAAAAGTTTGGTAACCACCTTTCACACGATGATTTTCATCGTATTCGCCATTAGGCCCCCCGCTACCTACTCATCGATGACATCCTATACCGGTGGGGAGTCGACACCATTCTTCGTCGATGCCTGACTATTGACGAGGCCGATAGAGTCTTAAACGACTGCCACAATGGCACATATGGGGGCCATCTTTCGGGCATATCCACTGCTCAGAAGATTATCCGAGCTGGTTACTTTTGGCCTACCTTATTTCAGGATTGCATTCACTCTGTGAAACGATGTGAGCAATGTCAGCTCTACGCCAATAAAGCCCGAGCTCCCCCCGCCCTTCTTCATCCCGTCATCACTGCCGGCCCTTTTTGTAAATGGGGCATCGACTTCATGACTTGTAGTCCCCCCTCCAACAATGGTCACAAATACATTGTTGTCACCGTCGATTACTTCACCAAATGGGCAAAAGCTATGCCCACCTTCAACAACACCGCTGACACTACAACGCGTTTTTTCTTTAACCACATCATATCCCACTTTGGAGTACCACTCCAACTCATTTTCGATCATGGGAAACACTTCGAGAATGAGATCTTCATCGAACTCTCATCTTGGTTAGGATTCTCTCACGAGTTCGCCTCACCATACTACCCGCAGTCTAACGGACAGGTCGAAGCAGTTAACAAAGTCCTCAAGACCATGTTACAATGCACGGTTAATAAACATAAAACCAATTGGAATCATATGTTATTTTCTACGCTATGGGCTTATTGTACGGCTTTGAAAACAACTATTGGTTTCACACCATTTCATCTAGTCCATGGGGTCGAGGCCACTCTTCCCATCGAGTGCGAAATTCTCACCTTACGCACCGCAATTGAGCTATTACCTGAAACTTCTCCAATGGAGCAGAACTTGCTGAACTTAGAGTATCTGGATGAAGATTGTCGATCTTCCTTACAGAACAACGAGGCAGCTAAAAATTGATCCAAGGCTACCTTTGATCGACATGTCAACCTTCGCTCATTTCGTGAAGGCGACCTCGTCTTGAATTACGATATCGCTCATGATACCTTTGGCCATGGAAAATTCGAGTCACTCTGGCATGGCCCATACATTATCCAACATTGCCTCACCAAAGGCGCATACATCCTGGCCTCCCCTAAAGGCCTCTCTCTCAAAGAACCTGTCAACGGGTTGTATCTAAATTTTTTTTACGCTTAAACGTAGTCATTATACTTTAGGTTATTTCTTGTATAGCATTTTTAATCTTTTTTCCATCCCTCATGTCTAAAACTATCCTTTGTGCTATTTATAGATGCTTCCTCCACCAGCCTACCACATTGGCTACACCAACGGCGCCAACCGTTGGACACAAAATCTCGCTTCGGCCGCTTGGGCTCTCTACACCCCCTCACATGAAATGCTCCATTTGAGCGGCATATGTTTGGGTTTAGCGACCAACAACCAAGCCAGGTACACCACCATCATCGACCTCCTGGCCGATACCCAACATCATCATATTCGTCACCTTAGAATCTTCCTCGACTCTCAACTCGTCATCCTGCAAATCAACAATGTGTACTGCATCCGTGATCTTTGCCTCTTTCACAAATACCTGCAAGTTAGACTTTTGTCTCGACATTTTGATTCCATTACATTTACACATATTCCAAGACAATTGAATCAAATTACAGATAACTTAACTAATATTGTGTTAGACTGGCATATATCACATCAAGCTACCTCTACACATACATAAACATATAACACAAACTGTCATCACATATATAGATTAGACATCATCAATGCATTAACAAAACACATGTAAACACCACATAGATCTCAAAAATGTGTACTCATGTATATATCGAAAGGTCAACAGTGCCATCCAAATATTTACATACAAAAATACAACTATCCGCAGGCCAATGAAGCACCTCGGTACAAAATGGGCTCATTAGCCTATATACAAAAAATATACACACATCAATACATAGAGCACCACTCATGGTGCCTCTAGAGAACCACCGCCTTCTCCTCCCTCAGGCGGTGGCGGCCTGCCACCACCCGCCCCTCCCTCAGGTCGTGGTGGTCCACCCCCTACAAGTCCCTCCTGCCCCGACGGAAATCGTTCGGTCATTGCCACACCAGCCACTGCTGCTCATCGTAATATGACCCTCCATGGCGGCAGAACCCCCACGCACTGCTCCATGATACCCTCATTCTAGATGCGATACCATATGCCTTCAGGCACATCCTGTAACACCGCCTCCAGATGATGGTGTATATCCTCAAAATCCACTCCGACAGCCACCAGAGGAGCATGTTATGGCCCAGCACCAGGGTCATCAAACCGATGCCTCCTCGCTGCCCTCTCCAGCTCAGTTGGTCGCACCGCGGCGTCCTCACGTGGATGTCTCTCTCCCCGTGACACTCTCTCCGGCTCTTGATGAGCTGACGCTCTCTACAACTCCACCTCGCGCCCACGAGGTGCCACATCTTCACATACAAAAAAAAACAGATAGTATCAGCATCTATATACATATTACATGCTATCTCAAAAACACAAAAACATACATATCAACATCATCAACATACCTCGGCGGTCAAACACCTCCCCTGGAGGTAGCACCATGTCCGGATTCTCACGGAAGTCAACCCCGGCATAGGGGTACCGTAATATCACCTGTGACATCTGCCGCCATACATGTGCTGCCTCTGCAGTGAAGAAGTGGCCACCCTCGCCACCACCATGGCGAAGCAACACAGTCGACCACCGCCTCAGTCGTGGCTCTCGCACCCCTGACGCACCCAATATAATCCTAGGGCGCAACATCGACACCCTCTCCAGAAACCAGGACACCAGGATGGACCCGAAGGCAAACTCTCCCGTATCCATGGACCGAAAGTGGTGCAGTTGCCCAACCATCCTGGAATGCAGCATCAGCCCCAGGCGAAATGCTCGTCGTCCAACACTCTCTCCATCGCCATCAGCTGACCACTGCTGATCCGTTGCGTCGCCAACGAACCATACACTCTCACAATCATCGCTGCTATACAACAATGCGCTAGGGCATCCATCGCCCCAATGCTCACAACTGTGACGGACATATAGTTCGGCCCTGAACAATATCTCTGGCCCACCGTCACAAGCGATGTATCTCTAGGTGGCACCGGCTCCGCCGATAGGGGCGTTCCCCTAAATGGGAGCCCAGTCAAAAGATAGACATCCTCCATCACAGTGAAGGGAATCTTCTCTCCCCGCACTATGAAGCAGTGCAGGTCCGGACTCCACATCCAGATAATAAACTGCAGGAGATACTCCTACACTCGTATTAAAGGGCACTCAAAGAACTTCAGCAACCCACAGGCTGCCAAAGTCGCACATACGCCTGGCTCCTCAATGTTGGTCACTATAATTGCTTATTTAACTAAACAATCAAGTGCTACATAAATTGTCAACCCAGGGAAGTCTGTTTATTTCAAAGGTAATCACACACTATATATTCTCAATATCAAAAGCAACCTAGAGTTGTAGTAAAAATATATTAATCACACCTTGCCTTGAACAAATTGAAGTTCTACCTTGAATTACAGGAAAGCAACCTACCTATTGCAGAGTTCAAAGTTTAAAGAAATAATTGTCCAAAGAATCCTGGATTATATTAAGAAATAATAACTTAAGAAAAAAATATTTTCATGACACTACAAAAGGAAAGACCAGCTATTCTGTAACACAGAACAAGACCCTATTCCCCAAGCAGGAATCTTCAACACCTATTTCTGATCATCACACTTTTATGAACTCATTTCTAGATGAAATGATTGACACACACTGAAGGCTGACTAACTCTTAACAGAGAACATGACCCTATTCCCAAGTAGGAATCTTCAACACCTGTTTCTGATCGTCATGCTTTCATAGACTCATTGCTAATTGAAATTATTGACACACACTGAAGACTAACTATCTCTTAACAGAGAACATGACCCTATTCCCCAAGTAGGAACCTTCATCACCCGTCCCTGATTATCACGCTTTCATAAATTCACCAAACAAGATTGCTAACTAGAATGATCAACAGTTACCCAAGCATGAATTATATGAAAAAAATGTAACAACTAGTAAAGCAGAGTTTCAACACAACAGAGTTCAGTAAAGTAGTGTTTAAGCAAAACAGAATTTAATCAAGGCATGAACAGAAATAACACTAACACACTACAAAGCTAATGGGTGAATCCTGTGAAGAAGGTGGGCCCTCCCTTCTCACAAGATTCCCCTGAAACGAAAGGAACTAGAGAGAAATGCTCAGAACAATCTTTTATTCATATGTCAACTGTGTTACATTACAATCTGAAGTAAAACACGTCCCTCTCTGTAAATTCTTTCTTAGTTAAGAAGAAGGTCCTCTCTAATGGTGATTTCCTCTTATTTAAAGAGGAGAATCCCCTTGATACAATTTTGATCATCAAATTACATGTGTGCATCTGGATCCTATTCTTATTCAGATCAAATCTCTATACAGGAATAGGATATCCTGGTCTCCCGTAACAGAATGCTATTACAATAGTTGAAAAGGTGCTGAGTGAGGTGTTGCTGTTGCGGATGGAGTAACAACTTATTTATTTAACAACTTCTTTATTTATCTTCTTGTTACTGTTGTTGTGTGCTATTTTAGCATCGCAAATCATGGGTTGTTTCAGCAATGAGATTTGCGTTCTGACTGTTTCAGCACGTGGTCTCACGCAACAACGATGGTTAATTGTAGCTCAAGGTGCGACTGTTGTGGTCGGTGTACCAACTTTGTGTTGTTGTTTTAGCATCGTAGACCACAGAGAGTGTAGAAGATTCTTCTTGTGTGAGTTGTTGTTTCAACATCGTAGACCACAGAGAGTGTAATATATGAGTTGTTGTTTCARCATCGTATCCCACAGAGAGTGTAGCAGCTTCTTCTTGTGTGAGTTGTTGTTTCAGCATCGTAGACCACAGACTGTTTCAGCCACAGGGTTTAYGTGCTTTAACTGTTTCAGCAACAGGCCTCAATGCTAATCTGCAGTTCGAACTGTTTCAGCACTTATATATTCTGATCAACGTTTAAGTACGAGAGTAATGTAAAATTATATGCAAAACAGATTAAACATATAGTAAAGAGAAGAGACGTTATATACCTTTGGAGAGATAGGATAAGGTGATAATATAAGTTTAAATGTGAGTGGAAAAAGGGTGTAATGGTAGAAAAAGGTGTGAGCAAAAAGGTACATTGTAGGGTCCTAACATCCCCCCCAACTTAAAATTTTGCATGTCCTTAGGCAACTTCAATCCGAGTCAGAATCTAGATACCGACTCTGAGTGTGCAAGTTACTTAAGCAATAGTTGTGGAAGGTGCTATCTGTTGGAGCTCTGAATCCTTGAACGTGTTGTAGCCTTTGCCAAGCTGTTGTTTCTACCTTCTTGGGCAACTTATAATGAACTTGATATTTATCAGCAGTGGGGAAAATGTGGAGAATTGTGGAACAACGGTGTTTCAGCAATGGGGAAAATGTGGAGAATTGCGGAACAATGGTGTTTCAGCAATGGGGAAAATATAGAAAATTGTTGAACAATGGTGTTTCGGCAATGGGGAAAATGTAGAAAATTGCTGAACAGTGGTGTTTCAGTGATGAGGAAGCTTGGCTTTTCTTGAAGTAAGATCTTCCTTCCTTGGTAGACCTTTTCTCTCATCGAGAATCTGCAAAAATCAATTGTAACATGCCATTTCTTGACAGGGATTATTAGTAGACTAAATATAATCTAATCTAATACTATGGAAATTAATTTCAAAAAGAATTAATTGTAATGAGGGGTAGGAGCCCCCTCTAAAAAGAGGTAACGAGAGTCTGCCACACATGTGGCCTTAAAATCTTATTTGGAAATAGGGCGCTGGTACAGACAGAGCCGATGACCATTTACAAGTAACGGTGTTTTAGAGTCATCGATTGTGAGGAGCCTTACTGTTCCATTGGGGAAAACAATGTCTACTTTGTAAGGTCCAAGCCATCTTGTACGTAGTTTCCCTTGAAATTCTTTGAACTGAAAGTCATACAGTAGGGCCCAATTACCTTTTTGGAACTGCTTATGCTTGATAGTTTTGTCATGCCATTTTGATCTTTTCTGTTGAATCATAGTTGTCTGATGAATGACATCTAGTCTTTTTTCATCCAATTCATTAAGTTGTTGCAACCTGGCTGTCTGTGCATCGGTCAAATCAAGGTTGACAGCTAAAGCAATACTTAAGGTTTTGATTTCAAATTCCACAGGAAAGACGACACTTTTTCCATAAACTAATTCATAGGGAGAGAATCCTGTAGTATTTCTTCAGGTAGTTCTGTAGGCCCATAATGCTTCAGGGAGTCTGTGAGACCAATCCTTTCTATTTTCCTTCACTATTTTTGTGAGAATGGTTCTATTACTTTATTTGTGCTTTCCACCTGTCCATTTGCTTGGGGGTGGTATGTTGTAGTCATTCTATGCTGAATATGATATTTTTGAAGGGTGGCTTTAAAACCATGAGAAGTGAAAGGAGGCATCTGGAACTAATTCTCTCGGCACTCCAAATCTGATGAAGATGTCTTCAAATAGGAAATCTAGAACTGCTTCTTCAGTTGCTCTATGGAGTTCTTTAGCTTCCACCCATTTAGTCATATAGTCTGTGCAGACTACTATGTAAACTTTTTGATTGGATGGGGGGTTAATGGGTCCTACAAAGTCTAAGGCCCATATTTCGAATGGTTCAAGTACTATCTGGGGGTTTAATGGCATTTCATATCTATGATTAGGTTGTCCCATTCTTTGACAACTATCATAGGCCCGAACATATTTCTTTGCATCTTTAAAGAGTGAGGGCCAATAATACCCCATCCTGAGAATTTTATGTGTTGTTCTTTTATCATCAAAATTCCCTCCACAAGGGCCATCATGACAAGCTTTTAGTAGATCATAAACCTCATCTTCTCTAATGCACCTTTGGATTTCTTGATCAATTCCTGTATGGAAAATACACCCACTTATCCAACTATACCGAACACTTTGTTGAATGATTCTTCTTTTCTCCCGGTGGGATAGGTGTGGTGGTAACTTCCCTGCAACCAAGTAGTTAGCGATGTCAGCATACCAAGGTGAGTGAGTAGATACTGCAAATAGATATTCATCAGGAAAGGAATCATCTACTGGGGTATCATCATCAGGTGTTAACCGAGAAAGGAAATCAACAACTACATTTTCTTATCCTGGTCTATCTACAATTGTTATATCAAATTCTTGTAATAATAGTAACCATCTGGTGACTCTAGCATTTGTGATAGGTTTGTTCATTAGATATTCGATAGTTGAGTGATCATTATGGACAAGAGTAGAGTATTCAGTGATATAATGTCGAAATTTATTAATAGCATAGATAACTGCTAAGAATTCCTTTTCGGTAACTGTATAGTTAAGTTAAGCAGGAGTCATATTCTTTCTAATGAGGTAAATAGCATAAGGAAGATGATTTTCTTCTTGTCCCAAGACAACTCCTATTGCAGTATCTGAAGCATCAGAGGATATATGAAAGAGAAGTGTCCAATTAGGTCCTCTAAGAATAGGAGCTGTAGATAACTGATGTTTAAGTGTATTAAATGCTTCCTGGCAAGAATTAGTGCATTTGAATTCAACATTTTTCATCAGTAACACAAACAGGGGAGAAGCTATTTTGGAATTTTTTTGATAAATCTTCTGTAGTATCCAGCATGTCCTAGAAAAATTATTACCTCTGTTTGGGTTTTGGGAGTAGGAATATATTTAATGACTTGTATCTTGGATGGGTCTACCTGAATTCCTTGAGATGAGATAAAATGTCCAAGCACTATTCCTTCACTCATCATCATATGACATTTTTCTGTACTTAAGGAGAGGTGGGCTTGTATACATCGTTTAAGTACTTTCTCAAGGTTTTGTAATTCTTCTTGAAAGGAAACACCATAAGGGGTAAAATCATCCATAAAAATTTCCATAGAGTCATTAAGCATATCAGAAAAGATTCCTATAACTGCTCTTTGAAAGGTTGTTGGTGCATTACATAGTCCAAATGGGAGAACTCTATAAGCGAAAGTTCCCCAAGGGATGGTAAAAGTGGTTTTGTCTTGGTCCTGAGGTGCAATTTTGATCTGATTATACCCACTGAAACCATTTAAAAAGGAGAAAAATTTCTTCCCTGACAAACTGTCTAACACCTGATCAATGAATGGTAATGGAAAGTGATCTTTTTAAGTAGCTTTATTTAAGGCTCTATAGTCCACACATACTCTCCATTTCCCGTTTTTCTTAGGAACTATTACCAATGGGGAAACCCATTCACTGTCTGATATAGGATATATAAACCTTGCGTTCAACAATTTTTGAAGTTCTTCTTTAAGGATTTCTCTTAAATTAGGGTTCATTCATTGTTGAGATTGGCAGATCGGTCGACAATCTTCCTTGATATATATACGATGAGTACATAATTCGGGAGAGATTCCTTTCATATCTGTATAATCCCATGTGAATTCTTCTTTATGTTCAAGAAGTAACTTCATTAATTGTTGTGTTTCAACATCTTCCAGGTTAGGGTTTATGTTCAGTGTTTTGCCAGGTTCAATTTCTACTGGTATGCTTTTAGAAGAGATGGTGGCAGATGTTTGAGGTGGGTTTTCAGAATTAAGGTTTTCCTGATTATCTGACTCCAACAATGCAGCTAGTTGGTTATGAGTTTCTGGAGTCACAGAGGAGGGTTCACAAATAAAATTATTAATTACTTCATCCTCAGTGGCATCTTTAAGGCTTAAGGTTTGTCCGATAGTCAATATGGGTTGAGTGAGTTGATCATCAAAGTCTACCCATATAGAATTATCATTATTAATCAAGGGTGTAGCGTGAGGGTAGAGGGTAAGCTATTTGGTTTCGTAACTATTGGAAATTGTCATTGATCCTGATCTACAGCTGATAAAAGCGTTTGTTGTGGCTAACCAAGGCCTGCCCAAAATTAGAGGGTGCCCCCCCAACTTTGTTTTAGGTTGTAATACCACAAAGTCAGCTGGATAATTCCATGATTCCACTGAGATAATTAGGTCTTCAATGACTCCCTCCAGTTTGATTGTAGAGCGGCCAACTAATTCTAGGATAGTTGGGGTGTCTCTGATTTCATTCTGCAGTTGTAACAATTGTGAGGTTTCCAGAGTCATAATATTGATAGCGGCACCTAAGTCTACCAAGACTCGAGGGATTATCATTTTTCCAATTTGTACTGAGACGATAGGGTGGTTGGGATCACCATATTTAACTGGGGGGGCTTTACCTAACATTAGTGAAGACAAGTCACCCATGACATGGACTTTTAGGGGATCCTTAATTTTCCTACCAGGTTTCTTAACAAAAATGTCTCGCATAGTCCTGGCATAAATTGGTACATCTCGGAGTGCTTGTAATAGAGGGATTTTGACATAAAGATTTTGTAATTCCCCCAGAAGATTGAAAGACGGTGGCTCATGCGTTTTAGTCAAAGCTAAACGCTCAGGAAATGGTGGTTTTATTGTTTTAGCAGCAGTGTTAGAGGATGATTGTACCTCTTCAGGTACATCACGCTCTTTTGTTTCTTCTTTATCAGAAGAGGTAACATCAGCTATGATAGGTTCTACTATTCTCCCTGATCGTAAATGAATATTGTTGCATTGCATAGGGAGAAGAGAACATGTAGGCTGGTTATGAATATCAATGCACTGCACAACTTTATTATTGGGGTTGGGGTTAGGTTGTACAGGTAGTTGGGGCCTCATTATTTTATTGTTTGGTGGGGTACCTGATGGTAAGGAGAGTGGTTGCAGAAATTGTGATTGAAGTAATTGATTTGGGAAGGGGGGTTGTTGTGCTCTCCAATTTGGATTCCATTGGTTCTGATAGGGTTGTTGTTGTTGTGGAGGCCAAGGAGTCCACATTGATGGATCAACAAAGGGTGGGTTAGTTTGTTGCATGGGTGGGTAATTCATTTGATTTAGGTATTGCATTTGATTATAGGGAGGGTAATTCATTTGATTAAAAGAAGGATAGTTATTCCAATGATTAGAATATGTAAATGGCATGTTAGGATTCATACCTTGTCCCCGTGGTTGCCATTGCCTTCTCTGTGTCAACAGATAGACAACTTCAATTTCTTCATCAGTTGGTTGTAATGCTACTTTGATCCCTGGTAAAGAAGGACATTGTTGAGTTTCATGATCTTTATCACAGATGGTGCAAATTAGATTTTTCTCCAATGGGAATTCCCTTCGTGGGTGCTCGTCTCTGCATTTAGAAAAAAAGATGGATAGAGCTGCTTCTACTTCGGCTTGCTTCTTTTGAATCTGCAGGGTATCAATTTGTGAGGCAAAAGAGCTTAACATTTCAGTTTTAAAACCTTCAAGTAAATTACCTATTTCGGCTCTTGTTTCTCCCCCACTGGATGATTTTTGGATTCTTGAAAATGTGGTATCCCTGCTATTTGATCTATTCCTTGAAGCTCCTCTTGAACATCTTTTACATAGGTTAACAATTTCATCATATGATTCTTTAGATATGTCCCATTTTCCAAGCATATTCAACATATCTAGACAGTCATCCCTTACTCCTTTTAATAATATTGTTTTAAGAATATCCTTACTTACATCGTGGTGATTGGATCTTTGTATATTATACTGTAGCCTCTCTACAAAGTCCTCTAGATTTTCATCCTCCTTCTGTATCATCTTAAATAGTTATTCCCTTTTTTCTCTTGTTCGGTAATAGTCCTGGTATTTATGCAGGAATTTATGTTTCATTTGGTCCCATGTTGTGATTACATGGCCTCCAAGGCTCATGAACCATCTTAGTGCATTTCCCTTCAATGTTGCTGGAAATAGCTTTAATTTCTGAGCATTGGAAATGTAATCATAACTTCTGCATAATATGTCAAACTCAAAAAGGAATTCATCAAGATCCTCTGAAGACAAACCATGAAAGTTAGGTAGTGCTGAGAGTGGAATGTTCTTCATGGGGGCTACCCCTCTGGGAAGATCACCAATAGGAAATCCTAATGTGGAAAAAGAGTTTTCATCATTTACCTCTCTTTCATGACCTGCCTGTTCTTCATGATGCAATTCTTCATTGCACTCATCCATGTTTTCTTCTGTTTGCTCCCTTGCTGCACTTGCTCTGTCCTCAATGTTTTCTACTGGTTTCTCGACTGTCTTAGGACTCCCCATCTCGAAGTTTGCTTGAAATGAAGGTTGGGACTTAGGTTTCTGAGATTTTGGTCGTTGAGAAACAGATTCAGACTTTGATATAATCTCGTCAATATAAGTTTTTCTTCCTCCTCTTCCTATGCCCCTGCCACTTGTAGGGTCAGTGTCTTTGGGGTCTCCGCGTCCTCTCATGCAATCTTTGTATCTTAAAAATCATAAGTTCTTTTGAAATCTATAATTACCTTCCCCGACAACAACGCCAAAATGTTGGTCACTATAATTGCTTATTTAACTAAACAATCAAGTGCTACATAAATTGTTAACCCAGGGAAGTCTATTTATTTCAAAGGTAATCACACACTATATATGCTCAATCTCAAAAGCAACCTAGATTTGTAGTAAAAATATATTAATCACACCTTGCCTTGAACAAACTGAAGTTCTACCTTGAATTACAGGAAATAAACCTACCTATTGCAGAGTTCAAAGTTTAAAGAAATAATTGTCCAAAGAATCCTGGATTATATTAAGAAATAATAACTTAAGAAAGAAATCTTTTCATGACACTGCAAAAGGAAAGACCAACTATTCTGTAACAGAGAACATGACCCTATTCCCCAAGAAGGAATCTCCAACACCTATTTCTGATCATCACACTTTTATGAACTCATTGCTAACTAAAATGATTGACACACACTGAAGGCTAAATAACTCTTAACAGAGAACATGACCCTATTCCCAAGCAGGAATCTTCAACACCTGTTTTTGATCGTCACGCTTTCATAGACTCATTGCTAATTGAAATGATTGACACACACTGAAGACTAACTATCTCTTAACAGAGAACAGAACCCTATTCCCCAAGAAGGAACCTTCAACACCTGTCCCTGATTATCACGCTTTCATAAATTCACCAAACAAGATTGCTAACTAGAATGATCAATAGTTACCCAAGCATGAATTATATGAAAACAATGTAACAACCAGTAAAGCATAGTTTCAGCACAACAGAGTTCAGTAAAGTAGTGTTTCAGCAAAACATAATTTAATCAAGGCATGAACAAAAATAACACTAACAAACTACAAAGCTAATGGGTGAATCTTGTGAAGAAGGTGGGCCCTCCCTTCTCACAAGATTCCCCTGAAACGAAAGGAACTAGAGAGAAATGCTCAAAACAATATTTTATTCATCTGTCAACTGTGTTACATTACAATCTGAAGTAAAACACGTTCCTCTCTGTAAATCCTTTCTTATTTAAGAAGAAGGTCCTCTCTAATGGTGATTTCCTCTTATTTAAAGAGGAGAATCCCCTTGATACAATTTTTATCATCAAATTACAGGTGCGCATCTGGATCCTATTCTTAGTCAGATCAAATCTCTATACAAAAATAGGATATCCTGGTCTCCCATAGCAGAATGCTATTACAATAGTTGAAAAGGTGCTGAGTGAGGTGTTGTTGTTGCGGCTGGAGTAACAACTTCTTTATTTATCTTCTTGTTACTGTTGTTGTGTGTTGTTTCAACATCGCAAATCGCGGGTTGTTTCAGCAACGTGATTTGCATTCTGACTGTTTCAGCACGTGGTCTCACGCAACAACGATGGTTAATTCTGGCTCAAGGTGCGGCTGTTGTGGTCAGTGTAACAGGTTTGTGTTGTTGTTTCAACATCGTAGACCACAAAGAGTGTAGCATCTTCTTCTTGTGTGAGTTTTTGTTAAAGCATTGTAGACCATGGAGAGTGTAACAGTTGAGTTGTTATTTCAACATCGTAGCCCACAGAGAGTGTAGCAACTTATTCTTGTGTGAGTTGTTGTTTCAGCATCATAGACCACAGACTGTTTCAGCCACAGGGTTTGTGTGCTTTAACTGTTTCAGCAACAGGCCTCAATGCTAATATGCAGTTCGAATTGTTTCAGCACTTATATATTCTGATCAACGGTTAAGTACGAGAGTAATGCAAAATTATAAGCAAAACAGATTAAACATATAGTAAAGAGAAGAGACGTTATATACCTTTATAGAGATAGGATAAGGTGATAATATAATTTTAAATGTGAGTGGAAAAAGCGTGTAATGGTAGCAAAAGGTGCGAGTAAAAAGGTACATTGTAGGGTCCTAACACTCAATAGCCATGGCGTTTCGCAGCTGGGACCAATCCCGCTCTCGCCAACCAATAGGCATTGTGCACAAAGCTCACCTGCACAACATAAAACCATCCTAAGTCAGCCACATGGACAATCAAAAACATCAAAAAGACACGTTTTACACCCGTCAACCTTGCCCCTACGACGCGGTTTTTCAACCCACAGACACACACACATCCGCGCCTGCACACCCCATAGGCGCGCACATATGCGCGCCTATTCACCACACAGGCGTGCACGTGTGCGCACCTGTTTACTACACAGGCGCGCCTATTCACTATATAGGCGTGCACATTTGCGCGCCTGGTCAACTGACAAGCGCGCACATGTGCGCGCCTGTTCAACCGACAAGCGTGCACATGTGCGCCCCTGTTCAACCAACAGGCGCACCCATAGTGTGCGCCCATTATCCGCTTACCAGCGCTCACATGCGCGTCTATCCGGTGGATAGGCGCGCATGTATGCACACCTATTACCGGATAGCCCCTGCATGTGGGGCCCACACCCCTAACCACTCCTATATGAACCCTCGTATAACCCCTGCCCAAAAAATGAAACGCTACTTCTATACAGGATGATCAGACCACTAACCTGATGCTCACGGATCTGCAATCGGATGCCTCATCCTCCTAAAATCTCACAAATATCCTCTGAATGCTTCTCGTCCAATCACTATAGAAGCAAGTACAAATGAGGTGGCAATGTGGGTCCTACAGCTATATATAGGCCTTTTTTCCAAACTTCTACTCACCATTCCGGGAGCCCAAGGTGTCCATTTCTTGATCCATCTTCAGCCACGGGATCAACATCTCGTCATCTACATCACCACAGTCCCTAGGAATCTTTTCATCCTGAGCCCCCGGGATGCCATTTTTCATACCCTGGTCAGGTACGCATACGCATATTCACACTTATCAAATACATGCTCATCTATTCGATTATCTTCAGATATTGTTCACGTCAGGTATTTGGTTTTCATGTGTGCAGGTACTTGGTCATCATACATCGACACAACCCCTTCAGGTATATACTCAGCACTGGCATGTAGTCATTCTCTCTGAATCTCACTTACATTTCCAGTCACACCCTCTGACATTTGCCTATAGGATCCCCATTCCCGGCTCTGCAGTACCCACACCTCCATTTGCATCTTCAATACTGTCACCCGGTAGCACTCTTACCCACATGAGTTGTCCCATTCATAGCACCCTTTGGCACTTCTGACACTCATGCTGTTTTTGAAAACCCTTTAGGGATGGGAGTCCCGATAGTCTTATATCATGTCACGAATCCACCACATACCCCTTCTCCTCATTTTGCTAGCTTTCCCAACAGAGTCCCAAATTATCTCTCCATGGTTCTATGGTCGGTCTGCACCTCCGCAGTAGCATTAACCCTCCATTTCATCCAAAATCCGTCTACCCATCTGCAAAACTCCCTTCATTTCACCTACCTCATACAGAAACTAACCCATGGGACCCCCACCCTTCATCAGTTATATGAGAAAATTATGCCCTACACGGGCCCACCATATCACATTGGGGCACCCGTTTCTGTATTTGTACACTTCTCCCCAATTATTCATTATTTATTGTACAAACGCCTTTATTTCCAGTCATTATATTACCATTTTGTTGTCACCTTTGGCGACCTGCTTCCCTTTTTTGGGCCAACCGCAACCCATGTCACCCTTGGTTGGAGCACCACTTATCATCCACCCTTGCCGGCATCGTCCATATCTTCAGAGTATCCCACAGGCCACTTACCTTTTCCCTCTGAATTTGTTCACCTTGTCTCGCCTTTGGCACAACTTATCCCCGGTCTTGTCGTCCCCCTGACACTTGACCTCTTTGAATGGTTGCAGCCACTTTTTATCTTACACATACTCCAACCAAGGGTAGTCTTGAGTCTTCCCACATATTGACTTCGTTCATGTACCTCCTCCACTTCCTCACCTCACCTAGTATATTTCACGAATCCATTTGCTTCTGGGAGTCATGTCCCCCTTTTTTGTCGACATCAACACAGTTTTCCAGAAGGGCGACAGTATCTTGATTCTCATTACCCACCCAATGAGAGATCTCGGATGGCACAGGGTGAAACACAATTGCTCCCTGCTTTCATTGACCCCCATAGAATTCGACGTCAACACTTTCTCATGTTATGGTGGGTCTTACTTTGCGACTATTGCAGTTAGTTCTTTCATTTGCCGAAGACCTCTGAACTTGGTTGGGCTATCAATGCCCACATAATCAGTGATACTTATTACCGAGATCACTGCCTACTATTTAGAGTATGTTCATTCGCAAAATTGTCTTCTGCCTTTATCACAACCACCCCCGAGGGCGCTGCAGTTGTTTACACCAACACTTCATTCATCTTTTTTGGAGTTACATGACATGAGCATGGGGCATGCCCACCTCATTTGTACACAGTCTTCTTTTTTACACACCTCATGGAAGGTCGAGTCCTACCAGTTCCTTTTTCCCTCCAACGGATCACTCTGGATGATCCCACTATTTCTCTCTCTTACAACAACATTCTTAGTAGAAGAAACATTGATGGATTTCGGCTATATGTATGCTCCTAACCTCAACCATCAGTGGGCATCTGTTCTCACTGAAATTTCATCCGCACATAGTTACAAGAACTCAACATCGTCAAATAGTGATGAAGTCATCCATGGACCTGAATTAACACCAAATCATTCATAAAGGGTAAAAAAACTATACAAAATAGTGAAAAATTGAAGGGCGCTATGAAAACACTGGGCACCCGTGCAGATGCGTGGAACATGAACGCAAAAATTGTGCACATGCGCACAATGCGCGACTGTTATCACAAAAAGCCGTGCACCTGAGAAACAACGCATTTATGAGAGTGGTCGGCCTCCCACCCACTTATGGTTCATCTCCCAAGCTGATTTGACACTCAAATCTGGACTAGATTTGACTGAAGGGCTAGTCAAAGACCTATAAATGCCATAATTAGCCTCTTTTGACACTACAAACCAGTTGAATAATAGCTCAAAGGAATGATATAAAAAGGCCATGGATACACTTCATTTTTCAAGGAATTCAAAGCAAAGTTATGCTGCCATTATTCCCTTGAGGACTCCATCCTTTCCAAGAGTATATTTGCACCATTGCATTGGGAAATCCATGTCACCCCTTGAGTGGATTTGCAAAGAGTTCTTTCATCATTTTCCATTTTTGTTTGTTGTAAGAAGAGATTGCTAGTGGGGGTCCAAGAGCCCTCCCTTGGAGGAAGAAGGGACTCATAGTCCCCTTTCTTCTTGGTGTATTCTTTCACTAATAGATCAGCCTCATCATTGGTGACATGGGTCTTATTGTTCTTTTTGTTTCTATGTCCCTATGCTCATGAATTTAGTTGTTATTTCATTTCTTAGTTTAATTCTTAGTTGTTGTTTTCTATTTCTTTCCCTAACTCTTTTCCTTATAGCTCTCCTACTCAGTAGACCCAACTGAGCTTGCAAGCACCTCTATTTTGCTCACTAAGGTGACGGAAGAGGTGCAACATATTGGCGACTCCACTGGGGAAAGGTATCAATTTCCTACCCCATTTGGGTTTTTCTTTCTCTTCTTTTAGTTTTTTTAACTTGTAGGTACACTAACCGGCCTAGGCCGACCTGCCACTCAACCAATTCCAAGTTGAATTGAGAGAAATCCATTCAGATTTTTCATTCTCGGTCATGTGTCATATATGCGCGGGTTTTTAGGCCCACAGACGCGCATCGTGCACACATGCGCTTAAATCACAGCTCTTTTCTGTGCACATGCGCTCGTTGACTTTTCTCTGTTTGCGCACATGCGCTCTGTGCGCCTCTGTCTCCACTAAGACCCATGCATCTGTGCAAAAATTCACATTGTAAAGTTGTTGAGATGTGGGGAAGGCCAATTTCCTTCTTAAAAATGATTTCAAACATGTTTTAAATCTACACCACACTTAGTCCCCTCATCATATAAAGGGGTTAGTCAAAAAACACATAGGCACTTAGGAGGTTAAAATCAATTTCCCTTCTTTTCTTTCATTTTTCGCCACATGGATGGCTTTTTTTGACTCACAAGATAAGTTGGGAATCATTTTTAATCACATTTAACTTGTAGTGGGACTAAAAATTGAATAACAATCGCTTAGTATGATCTTCTCTAGCGCCTCCAAGCGATCTTGAGAATCAGAAAAAGATTGTGAAACGATTTCATCTCCCTTAAGAACATTAAGACCTTTAGGAGAGGACACCAGCCCTTCTTGGGACTCCTCTTAGTTTACTTTTTCAAACACATCTTAATATTGTAATGGGTCCATACATGCCCACATGCTACAAAGATAGGATAGTGTTGAAATTTTCTTTCTTAGATCAAATCACTACGGAAGTTTAAAGGTTTTGTAACGGGCCCATACATGCCCACATGATCAATCTAGGATAGTTTCAAATATTTTCTTAGATTACATAACAAATAGGGAGTTAAAGGGATAGTAACGGACCCACATGTCCACATGCTAGCTTCCTAGGGACTTTTGAATTATGCAAGGTTGTACCAAAGGCACTTAGTTAATTAGGTAATAAAACACTTGTAAGGACCAAGTGAAGTCCACATGCATCAAGGTGACATCTAATTCACTAAAAATTGGCACACTTATCACTCACATAGCTTCTTCTTGAAACATGGAGGTCAAAGTAAGTTTCCTCCAAAGGGATTCCAAAAACACCCCACCCTTTTCTTGATGAAACTATCCACTCCCATTTTTAATCAACGAGGTTGGTTTACACCCCCAACCTCCCAAAACAACTACATCTAAAATATTTCTAAAAACTCACTACGTTTTCCTCCACAGGAGGTGCCAAAAGAAAAAATTTAGTCTAGGTAGGATTTCGGGGATAGGCATCCAAATAACTCCCCGTTATCTGGTTCTCACATTGTCAAAACCATAGAAGTTGTCAAATAGGGAACTGAAAATCCTCCAAGTCAAGTGTTCCTAATACCATAAGGCAGGGAAATACCCATGAAGGGTTGAAGGCCGAGGTTCGGTTGTTCTGTGCGTTCCCCCTTGAGGCACCCACCTCTTGGACAGGATCTAGCCCGTGACCCATTTCTTAGGCCGAAAATCTAAATGCCGCACTTTGACCGAGGTACCTAGTGACCAAATTTTAGGACATCTACCCAGGTGGAAATTGTGGGCTGCAATTGCACCTTGATTGGATTTTGTGTGGCTATTGGGAAATATCGCCAGCTCTTTCGGGATATGCCCCCTTTACCCCTCATTATAACCAATTATTTCATCCTTCACTAGTTTCTCTTCCAGTGACTTCATACCGCATGGTTGAGTACTAATCGAAGGTCCAGTGCTATTCGAGAGGAAGGACGTTACATCTTCTAGGACACGAGCATTTGTTTTCTTTTTGATTCCCCATGCGGACAAAACCCACTTACCCACATATATGCTTATTTTTCAAAAACATTTTATGTATGATGCACCTCTGATTACATTTTTATTTGGATATATATACTGTGTAACATTCAACACAAAGGATCTTGTTTCTATTTTACTATCACCACTCTTTGCACACATTCACGTAGCTAGTCGGAAATCATAGGGGACCCACAGAACCCCCGTCGTTCACGATGCTTGCTCAACCTCCCTCCTATCTTAAGGGGAGTGTCTGGTCTTACCCACTCATCGACACCTCATTCACACACTCCTGTGAGTGCTACTATTTTAGGATCAACTTTTCTTGGTTCTACATTACTTGGGTCCACTTCCCAAGGTCATCCATTCACTCGCTCTCCTTTACACAAAAGCGGGGGACCAAATTCCTCTCAAGGGGGAAGCACCAACCCACCTAGCCCCCCTTAAGGGTCAGGTTCACAACACATTCACACCATGACCAGAGCTAATCCTCCCCCCCCCCACTGCAGATGCCATATTTGGCCTCTCTCAACATACCGAATCTCAACAAACTCACCAACGATCCTATATTGCATGCTCCCACATGGCCTACAATGCTCACCAAATTACCTTCAAACATACAAAATTTTGAAGGAAAGGCAGGCGATGACCCTGCCAACCATGTCATGACCTTTCACCTATGGTGCTCTTCCAATAGCATTATGGATGATTCCATCAGACTATGATTATTTCAACGCACACTCACTGACCCATCGGGCAAATGGTATGTAGAATAAAAATCAGGGTCCCACGCAACTTTTGAGTCCTTCGCCAAAGCATTCTTGACCTTCTTCCAATTACCAATCTTCCACGACAATGGTCTAGAACTACATTCTAATTTCAAACAAACCTCAGCGACACATATCACTGACCACATTCATGAGTGGTGTAGGCGACATAGTTTGTGCAAAGAAGAAACCACCAAGCAAGAATGTCTCAACTGGTTTCTTAGATCACTTGTCTCTCTCCTCGGTAAGGATGTAGCTTCCACCTTCCCTCAATCTGAAGAGGAATCCATCAGTAAGGCCCAACAGTATGACCTCATCTATGCACAGTCTGGGTACTTATACACTGTACTTCTCGATCTTCCAAAACCTATGCCATTTGGTAAAGACAAACCTGGGATGTCTCACTCAGTAGACAGACTGATTGGTACCACCACTCACCATGGTCCACAACCCCAACCACCACGGATGTATGGAACACCTCAATACCCGCCGACATATGGGGGTACTTCTTATTACCCCCCACCCCCTTATCAACAACCATAACCTGTTGTGATACCTCCACCCATCAGTGGCCCACCGCCGGCACCTCCCATACATCCACCTATTCAAACGAACTCTGGTGCCCCCTCTACCTCCACTTATAGTACTAGTGAAAGAACTACACCTTCCTATGTACCTTATGGATCGTTACCACCACAGAATTTGTACTTCCCATTTCCTGGTCCCCGACAACCCATGGCTCCCCCACATCCTCATGCGGGGGTGAATTTTGTTCAACCCTTTGTCGTTCAGCAATACCAAAATTTTGAACAGCTGAATACGGCCAATCCAACCCATACGTCAAACAATACCAAGAAGAAAGGATGGAATATGAACAACAACAACCCAGGTCAAGGCGGGAATCAACCCCAGTAGAACCAATCCACTGCGGTTAACCAGAACCAAGGGAATCAAAACCCCCAGGGAGGCAATAGTAAAAGACGCCAAGGGAGAAATGACAATAATGTTAAAACCAACTTCCCTTGTTTCCTTTGTGGTGATTTCGGACATTACACCCATCATTTCCCCCAGATTGTTGATTTCAAATGGTTGAAAGAATCTGGTAGTCTTCCCCATCCTCCAGCATCGCCTGCCACTCAATAGGAACCACAACAATACGTACAAAAAACCCCTCCTATCGTGCTACAGAATACCATTCCACATCAAGGTGTGATAAACACCCAACAGGACACACAACATCCTCCATCTCAGGTAGGACCATTCCTCAACCCCAACAATCCAGCAAATCGCACAATTCTCCTCACTAGTGAGGAAGAAATCCTTCTGCAAACACGTAATCGTCAGTATCATGCACCCGCTGAGTCTCCTCTTATCCCTCCAGAGACAAACCCTACACCGACGGGACCCCCGTTAGTGATTCCTCACCCTTCCGCCGAACCATTGCTTCTCATCCCTCGCATCCCATTGCGCAGGAATGCCCACAACCCACAGGCTAGGGCAGCTCATAACTATAGTTTGGTAGACGACTTAGCACAATCCCTGGTGTTAGCACTCTGTAAATTTCCTAGAGGTTGACAGCAGAAGAAATCCACAAAATGTAACTTTATCCAACTGCTTTTGAAGTTGGGATCTAGCCCTTCCAACTTCAGAGAGGGATCTCTCTATATGATTTAGCTATGTTTCAAATTTTAAATATTAGGCTAGGTAAATAAATAAGTCGGTTTTTGTTGTTATAGTGTTTGACGAGTTGGTTGAAACAATCTACACATCCATTGGGCTATGGGGTCTGTGTTTTAAATAAAATGTGAAATCTAGACCGGAAACGCAAAGGAAAACTTTCACAGGGAGAGATAATATAATCACTGGATTCTTTAGTAGCATAAATGATGAAAAGCAGAAAAGGTGAGAAAGATAATTTCAACAAAGAAGTAGTTAAGAATTTATTTATTGAAAACACCAGAAGATAAAACACTAAAATCTTTTGAGTCAGAAACAGGGTATACGAGATAAATCCTGCAACGTTCGTTACTTCTAAAGATTAGATCCAGAAAACAATATGATAACAAAGCGAGAATAACATTCAACTTAGAGAGAAAAATGTAACCAGTGAATACACGCAAGAATCCTGTAAAAGTGCCTCCTTTTTATTAATGGAAGATCTCTTCAAAAATATTACAGTCTGATAGCTTCAGGGTGTGAAGATAAAAAACCCCCAATACTTTGAAAGATGAAGTATTTATAATTCAAATTACAAATGATCTTGTCATTAATAATCAGGACGTGCTAAATCTATGTTTAGCCTAACTAACTTAACAAATTAACTAAATCTAGGAACTTCTTGATGATGTGGTGTAACTGCATGCTGATTTCTGGGTGGGCYGTTGATGAAGCCTCTGCACGACCTCATCTGACTGGACAACTGACTGGACTGGGACAACTCATCTTCTACTTGATCAAATCACAGAGTTCCTCCCATCAGAGATGACTGGTCACGTTGACTTTGAGTAGCCTTCGATACACTTCATCCATTTCTGTGTACTTGGCGAAGGTAGGTTTGGTGAGGAAGATGTATCGAATCTCATGTTGGATATTGATGTCCCACTGAAGGGAATCTAGGAATGCCTTGCCAGTGATGCTCCCTTGAATTCCTGCAAACTTTGAACTGTCCATAGCCACAGCGGCCAATCTCTTCTTGTAGTCTTGGAGTGTCATCAATTTATCATTGATTACCTTCAGACCAGGAAGACCTTTCTTCTGGAGAGCCTCAATCTTACTGAAGAATATTTGTACCCCTAGGTCCATGGCTTGAACCTTTTCTTCCAGCTGAAGCATTAATCCTCTCTTGGTCAAAACTCTTTTGACCTCAAGGATGGTCTCTGTTCTATCTTCAATTTTCATCTCTTCCAGTTCTTCCCTGGTCTTAGAATTCAGGAACTTGATGATCTCGTTCGCCTGTGTTGGCATCTCTCCCAATTCTGATCTGATATTCTCAATGGCCTGCTTGCTTATTTGTACCAATTCATTCTGCTCGAACATGATATGTATCATGGGCCATATCTCATTCATGGACTTGGTGATGTCTGTCCATACACTTTCTTTAACCTCGGCCAAAGTTTTTCCTGCCACTGTTTGCTTCTGGATCTGCTGTAACTTCTGTTTGAGCTGATCTGTCACCTGCTTTTCCTTGGAGAGGCTGGTCTAAAAGGAGGATTTGAGTTCCTGAAGGATCTCAATCTCCTTTTTGAGCCTGTTGATCTCTGTTTCCTGCAGGTTCATCTTTTCCATGGACTTAGCCAGGTCAGCTGTCTTCTCCAGGGATGTCAATGGAGTCGCGGATGGGACTTTTGTCACTGATGTTGTGCTCACTCCTGAAATTGGAATAACACTCAATGGAATGACTTCCATTGTCTTTAGTTGCTCTTTCTATTTTACTAGCTTATCCATCTCAGCTTCCATCTCCTTTAGCTGTGCATTCTACTCAATGAGTAGCTTAAGCATTTCATCTTTCTCTCCTTCTTTCTCTGCTATCTTCTTTGCCTATGAATCCTCTGTGGGTGGGAGCTTCAGTTGTTTCCTCAAGGAGGATATGTCAGCATTCTTCTTCTTTATCATTTGCTCAGCTGCTTTCACATTCGAAGGATCGTAACCGATCTTGAGGACCAGCTCCTCCAAAGTCTTGATCCTATTGTCATTGGAAAAGGATGATATCTTCTCCAACTTGAGTTGTGTTTGAACATTGTTCAGGGACACTTGCAGTTTGGACGTAGTAGTGGAAGCGTGCGCCAGCGTGTAAAAAACCATTTCCCCTGTCTGCTTGTGCAGATCCATCTGATCAGCCGGATGCACGTCCTTCATCTGGAATTCAAAGGTGGCCCTTTTATAGTCAGTGATCACCTTTGGATCTAGTACCTGTTCCTGGAGGAATTCCATATGCATTCTGCCCTTCTCGGTGTCGAATGTCGATAGCAACCTATGTTGCACAGTCGACATCTGCTTCCAGAACTGGGCGCAAGTACTACTGGTGAGGGTCTGGTTGCTTTTCTTGATCAACTCATACTTTTCAAAGATACTCAGCTTCGGTCCCACCTTGCCTGGCTGGGTGGTCAATGGAGAATCTGTAGATTTTTCCGGTGCTGCTGAGGTTATGAACTTATGGAGGCTCGAATTGAAGGGTGGCCTATCAACCTTGGTCACTGTTGTAGACGGGGCTTCTTTTTCTCCGGTCGAGCCAGGAACTGACATAGTCTTAGGCCTCTTAGTATGCATCTATAACTCTTCGGACGATACCTTCGTGACAGGGGGAGGTAAATATTTCCTAGGCCTTTTCTCTTTCGGGACCTATGGCATGGCTGTTTGAGATACAGTGGCTGGGGGATTTTGTTGTTCTACTTCGACCAATGTGTTAGGATCCCATACTGTCTGGTTTGCGAATTTTTCAACTTCAGGCCTAGCTTCATGAACATATGGGATTTTCTTGTTTTTCACCCTCATCTCAGAGATGATCCCACATGGATCATAATGCCATGGGAAGCTCATGGAAAACTTCATTTCCCTCAACATCCTGTCTTCTTCTTCCCCAAAGCCACGATTTTTGTAGATGAAGGAGCCAATCTGCTCCTTGATTCTAAGCTGCTGATTTTTCTTCAGTGACACAAAATGGATATCATCGGAATTTATTATTTGTCTTATATATTCCAAAGCAAAAATTCTGACAGGCAGATACTTGGGCAGCTTATACGGTGCCAACTCGCACCTGTATACTCTGATCTTGGTGTAATCTTGATACAAATACCAATCTCCTGTCTTTGTGTTATCCGAGAGATGCACGATCCTTTGAAATTCATTATTTATCTGAGGCTCGGGCCTGCCGCCTAGCATACTTACCACAGGGTGGTAGAACTGATCAATGAACTCCATGAAACTGAACTCTGTGGAGTTGTTCTTGAGCAAGGAGGTCCATGCTGTCACTGCCTGGGGTCTACCATCTCCATCCATCTTCTGCATGGAAAACACGAATTTGTCCGCTTGGAAGAAAACGAACAAGTACGCCAGTATGGAAGAGTATCAGAACATGCCTTCCGTGGCGAAATTCACGAACTGTTCGTGAATATTGTTTGCCAGGAATGTGTTGAATTCAAACTGGGTGGTGGGGTTTTCATCGGTAGAGAAGATGGATAGAAAACCTAGAATGGGTTCATCTACCCACTGATCAGAATAGTATCCTAACAAAGCACAAAGGGAAGAGATGATCTAGTTTCCTTTAGTCGAGAACATGGAAGAAGGATAAGGAGGATTTGTGGAGGGAAATTGAGCGGATGGGGGGAGGAAAATCTCGAATATTTGAGCCCTTTGAGGGAAGGTCATTTTCTGGTATAATTCTGTAAGAATTTCCAGGTTGAAGGGTGATGGAGAGTCGACTTAGGGGATTTGCATCATCTGGTCGATAGATTCAGGCGTGATGAGGAAAAGGATCTCTCCAGACGAGGAGACGACGAATCTTTGCTCGGGAATGTAGTGGGCTTGGCACTTGAGAGCGAATTATGGAAAAGGGTGGATATGAGGGAAGAGGTAAAGGGGTAAGTTGGACTCCCAGAGTCTGATTTCATCAGTCTGGTCCAGGAAGACTTCCTTGAGCCACGACTGAAGGTCTGCAAAATCAAAATCGCACTTTGTATCCGCTATTAAGCGGTCTTTGTCGACCAATGGGATCCTGTCAAGGTCGACAGGAGGCGGTAGAAACAGATTCTCCTCTCCTTCTACTTGTTTGGACTTTGGCGCCATTACTGCAACAGTACCTGCAAGAAAAACAACGTTAGCAGGGTCACATTTGGTGGGGGGCAACTGATTGTAATGGAGGAGAAAATGGGGTAAATCTCTCTGGTGCGATAAGTGAGTAAATGGTGAAAATAGGAAGAAAAGGGTATTTTTGAGTAAATGGGGCTCCGTTGGGCATGGGAGACAGTTCAGCTAGATAACGGATATGTCATCCAGTAATAAATGGCCAACAGATAACTTAGAGTGTGAGATGGCTCGTGATGGTGACTGAGGGATACGGACGGGTGACGTGGCAGCTATCAATTGGAGGTAAAGGTCATAGTGAGGGGGCTTGCCACGAGCGAATGGGGGGGAAGGACTGACAAGAGTTATGGGATGTGACTATTTCGGGAAAGGTGGGTGGTGACGTCCAGAGGTGACGAAGGTCTGTCAGATAGTAGGAGATGATGGGACTCAGAGCCATTGGATTGCTGCCACGTATAAAGATTGGCCCACTAGAGGAAGAATACCATTCCGGACCCCCCCCCTCAGTTAAAGGCAGATCAATAGGGGGGGTCCAAAATATATCTTGTGTCGTTGATCTACGCACCTACTTCTGAGCCGCAGATCTATGTGCTCTGTTTATGACACATTCTAGACACCCCCCCTCCATTAAAGGAAGAATGGACGGGGGGGGGGGTCCGTAAAGACCTGTCCACCATAGATCTGAGCGCGATCATCTAGACCGTTGATACATTATCGAAGCATAATTGAGGGCGCGAAAATGTACATGCGCCGAGGAAACTTAGGATAAGTGCTTTTTCATGGGTTTTCTCCAAGATCTTTCATGTCTACACCCCCAAGGGTTAGTCGAACAACATTTTAGGTATCCAAATCATGGTGCAACATTGATCATCAAACTGGTTCTTATTGAAATGAAGCAACAAAGCAACTAGCCTATATTCTATCCTAGCTTCCTATGAAAATTAACCCAGATTAGACTGTTGGGTTAAGAATTTACTCTACCCTGGGGCTATCTGACCAGGATTGGACAGTCTGGCCAGATTTATTCACTAATCTAACCTAGACACTTTGGCTAAGATTAAACTGCTTAGCCAAATTCATTCACTACCCTATCAACGTCAATTTAAAATGAACTTGGCCATGCTTGAAAGGTATGGACCAAGTTACTATTATTGCATGGGGCTTTTATTGAATTCTTTTATGCCCTCTTTTCTTTTCTTTCTTTTTCTTTTCTTTTCCTTTCTTTTTCTTTTTCTTTTCTTTTTCAAATTATTTGCAGAATGAAAAATCATTTGTCAACAAAAAATACTAGAGACAGATAATATCCCAGTCACCAGTTGATCCTATAACTTATAGGGTGATAACAATGACTCCACCTGGGGATGGTACTTTCCCTGTGAAGTGCCAAGAATCCTGGTTCCTGTCATTCTAAAAATTTCTTCCTCGTAGCCTTCGTTGATTGATTGGTTTTATTCTCAAAAATTGGAAGAACAATGGTCAATGGCTTATGGCCTTCTCTTCGGGCTTCAACCAACTGACTAATGTTATTCACTCGGAAAATGTAGGTGAAAAATAAAAATGGTATGTACAATGATGAGTGAAACTCAAGTCTCTACTGAGGTGGCACATAATGATTCAACATTCTGCCATTTACAAGTCCTCCTGGCAGATCTGTCCCATCAACGTTGTTTAGCAAGAAAGCGTTGTTTCCCCTGAATGCTTGAATCATGTATGTTCCTCTCCACAGACTGTCAAATTTCCATGTTTTCCCTTGTCTTCTTTTCTGGCGTCCCATCTCAACACCAAATCTCCTAGCTCAAAATCATCTTCCTTGGTTCTTTTGTCAAAAATATTCTTGATGCTTTCTTGGATTACCTGAGTCTTGTTGAAAACTTCTTCCCTAGACTGCTGTAAATGGATCATCTGGTTGATCCTTCTTTGTGAGTCATTTGGCTCATCTTGTACATATTGAAGCAACTTCATGACAGGGACTCCTAAGGAATTGGGGAAAACTTCTTCTGTGCCATAGACCAGCTGGTAAGGTGACATACCGATTGACCTTTTGGTGGTCTGTCTGTCAGCCCATAATGCGAAAACCAACTTGTTATGCCACAATTTCTTGTTTTCTTGCAACATTTTCTTGATGATGTTTACCAAGGTTTTGTTTGAAGATTCTTCCAGCCCGTTCCCCTGAGGGTAGTAAGCTGTGGAATATCCCAAACCAATGTGATACTGGTTGCAGAAATCTACGAGTTTCTTTGACCGAAAATCAGCTGCATTATCAGTTATAATCTTTCTAGGACATCCAAAGCGAGACAAGATATTATTTTCAAGGAATTTGATAATAACAGAGTCATTGGATTGCCTGCTTGGTACTGCTTCGATCCATTTGGTAAAATAATCGGTGGCGGTGAGGATCCACCTGTGCTGGCCTGAAGAAGGGGGGTGTATTTCTCCAATGAAGTCCAATCCCCATTGCTGGAAAGGGGCTTCAACTGAGATCGGTTTCATAGGTAGAGGGAGGAGTTTCCTCTTGCCTTCAAACAGTTGACATTGATGACATGCAGTCACTTTATAATGTACATCGGTGAATAGGGTGGGCCAATAGAAACCATCTCTGAGGATTTTGTTGGTTGTGACCTTCCAGTTCAGATGGCCACCACATTCTCCTGCATGAAATTCTTGTAACACTTTGTCAACTTCATCTTTCAATAAACAATTTAACAGAATACCTCCAGGATCTTTCCAATACAAATTGCCTTCTAGAATACAGAATTTTAAGGCTTTCAACTTTAAAAACCTAGCTTTAGTCTTAGTCAAACCAGGGGGAGCTTGTAAATTTTGCAAAATGAATATAAGGTCTGCGTACCATGGAGAGTTGAGAAATACCTCTCTCACTCTTGGAGTCGCCATCTCGCCCTGTTCATCTGCTGCAGCTAAAAAATTAATGTCAAGAGCATGGAAATTAGATTCAGCCATTAATTTTGCTAGGCCTTGACCCTTGATTAGTTTCGTAGGCTTAATCTCTATGTCGTATTCTAAAATGACAACAATCCATTTTCCTCTTCTTCCATCCGGATTGTCCTGGGTCAAAATGTCTTTTACTACTACATTCGGAACATATGCTATGGTGTGGGAATGGAGAATGTAGACTCTAAAGTCTTTTATGGCTTTTACCAAGGCAAAAGCTTGTTTCTCCATTATCTTGTAATTCAGAGCAGCGTCTCTTAATGCTTTACTAAAGAAAGCTATGGGTTGTTCATACCCTTCGCTATTCTTTTGTAGTAATACCGCTGCTATAGTATGTTCGGAAGCGAAAGAAAAAAGATAGAAATCCTTGGTAAAATCGGGACTGATCAAGACAGGGGCCTTTGTGAGTGCTCGTTTGACTTGTTCGAAAGACTGTCTGGACTCAGTGTCCCATTTTATTTTTACATCCTTTTTATCATATTTTTAATGTTTTTGAGGAGCTTTGCCAGATTGGGAATGAATCTTCGTAGAAAGTTTATTCTCCCGATAAAAGACTGTAATTCTTTGATGTTTCTTGGGTGTTCTAATTTTTGTATGGCCTCAATTCTACTGGGGTCAATTTTGATTCCGTCCTTGGAGATGATGTGTCATAGCAGTTTTCCTTCCTCTAGTCTGAAAAGGATTTTCTTAGGATTTAAAGAAATCCCAAACCTTCTACATTTCTCGAAGACTCGTATGAGGTGTCACATGTGTTCATCATCAGATCGGGAAAACACAGTTACATCATCCAAATAGATGACAATAAACTTACCCGAGTCTTCCACAAAGGTGATATCCATCGCTCTCTGGAAAGTGGCTCCAGCGTTCATCAAACCAAAAGGCATTTTCACATACATGAAAGTACCCCATGGTGTGGTGAAAGCGGTTTTGTCTTGGTCATCTGGGTGAACTAGGACCTGATTATAACTCGAGAACCCGTCTAGCAAAGAGATTCGACTGGATCCGACCACCCTTTGTAGGATGTGGTCCATTTTGAGAAAGGGGTAATTATCCTTCAAGGAGACCTTATTCAGATTTCGGAAATCTATGCAAAGTCTGATTTCCCCAGATTTCTTACGCGTAGGGACCAAATTAGAGACCCATTTGGAAAAACGCAACGGGACTATGATTTTGGCATCGTACATTTTTTTGATTTCCTTTTCTATCAGAGGGAGTAACTTGGGATTTATCCTCCTAAGTTTCTATCTGAACGGGTTTTGGTCTTCTTTTATTGGAATCCTGTGTTGTATGATGCTGGTATCATAAGCTTTCAAATCCTCATAACCCTAGGCAACGACATCGGAATATTCTTTGAATAGCTCAATGTATTTGAGTTTTTTCTCAGGGGGTAATGATTTAGACAATTTGACTATCCTGGGTTTCTCTTCGGTCCCTATATTGCATTCCTCTACCTCTTGTCCATTGGCTTCAATTTTCAGTTTTTTGGCTACGTCGTTAAAATCAAACAAGTCCTCTAAAGGAACTAGACCCCTAGGAAAAACATTTATTTTCAAATGTAAAATATCGGCCTCCATCTCATCATCTCCTAATTCTCCTAAATCTATGCTATTTACGCTATCAATTTCAAAATCAGATCTATTTACATTTTCATCTTCGTTCTCTAAATCTATATTTGTACATTCAAAATCATTTTTACACTGCAAAAAGTCTTCAATTTGATCATCATTACCAAACACTTGCCAGTACCTGATATTGTCGGGAATGGTTGGTCTGCATTTTACCTCAACAGTGTATGGGCGAGTCGAGCGGAAAGGAATCTTACATGTGGCTGTTGATGTAGCCAATCCGTCTGCTAGAATGTTTTGTCCCCTCGGCATTACCTACAAGTCAACTTCAGTGAAACATCTAAGGGCATCAATAACAACATTCCTATAAGCTCTAAGACGTGGGTGTTTCATGGCATACTCACCTTTGATTTGCTTGATTATCAACTTAGAATCACCTCTTACCATAATCTGTTTAGCACCAACTCTTTTCAAAAGCTTCAGACCGAGCATCAAGGCTTCATACTTGGCAATATTGTTAGTGCATTGGAAATTTAATTTGTAAGAATGGTTTTCTGAATACCTATTTCTGTGATTATGCAGCTAGACTCCTGCTCCAGCTCCAGCTCCTTCTTTGCTTACTGCTCCATCAAAATCCATGCTCCAGAAATCTGTCGGTAATACTTCAGTTATCACATTTTTCATCCTTGCTACCTCAATGATTTCTTGGCCTTCATCTGGACCATATGTATCTTCTGCCAGCTGAGGGTTTTTGTCTTCCGTGTCACCATCGTTATACAGGATAAAAGAATCCAAGTCAGAATGCGCGGAGTAAAGAGGATAGTTGTGCGGTTTTTCTTGGCTACTGACCATGTATTTCATCAATGTTTCTCTATATAACATTCTTTGTTGCCCGAAAACTGGGATAGTGGCATAAGACATATCTAACTACAGGGTACCTCTCAACTTAGCCCCCCAAGACCGGGATAGAAACATTCCATACTTCGGAGGGATGTCTGCAACTACCACATCCATTACCATACTCTTTGCAGGAATCTGAACCAAGGTGATACATAGGTCCTTGATCAAACCAATACATCTAACTTAACTGGAGTCAAATGAATGTAAATCCTTGTAAGGTTTGGTGACCTCCAGTCCTAGTTTCTCCATCACTGCTTTAGGCATCAGATTGTGGGAAGCACCCGAATCCAGCATAGCGTTATGAAAGATCAGGTCATGTATGTTTAGACTGATGTAAAAAGGAGCGACATCATCATTATCGTCTTGGCCATCTACTTTAGGTCCAAACAGAAGTTTAGGTTGATCATCTGTAAGGTTCACAGTATCTGAATGATTTGTTAATCCAATGGTTAAGTCCTTTGTGCCTATGTCAGGTTCAATGGTCAGTGCTTTAATCACCTGTGAACGATAAACGTCTTTGTTCATCAACTCAGAAAGTGGAATGGGAATCTTTACTTTGGATAATTCCCCCTCAAGGATGAAAGGTGTAGGAGCTCTGCCTTGGCTCATCAATTCTGGTTTGTCCACCACACTCTTCTGGCTAGAAGTACTTGGTGGATTAATAGGTGAAACCTCGGGCTGTGATGATCTTTTCAGAATAGTAAGTTTTTTCTTCGTGGGAACTTCGACAGTGCTCTTTTCAGGAATATTTTCGGCAGATGGCTCAAAGGCCTTCTTGGTTTCGATTACCTTCTTCATTTCAATCATCTTTTTTGGGGAACTCCCTTCTATCTTTTTACTCCACAGATTATACTACCGGTGTACCTCCAAAATGGCATTTTCGAATTCCTGTTGTTCTTCATCTTCAGCTTCCTCACTTACTTTTGTTTGATTGAGGAGAAAAAGTTCTTTTTCTTCTTGGGTGAGGAAAATAGCTTTGTTATCGTGAATGCCCATGAGATTTATGTGAGTATCCTCTAGTTCCTCAATCACTTCCTCCCCTTCATCAACATAATTTTCTTGTAGGGGAGGTCTGATTTGCTGATCTGGACCTCTCTGCTTTCTTTGATCCCTAGGATCCATCTATCTGATTTGAGGAGGGTTTCTCCTGAAGTTAGGATTCCGAACCTGAGGAGCTGGTGGGTTTTCTCTTGGAGGATTTTTGTCTGACACAGTAAGTCTTTCCATCATTCTTTCCATTGCTCTGGCCAAGGAATCCAATTTGGAATCTGAGTTTTATGTGGAAGGTTCCTCTTTAATTGTGACTCTCCTCTCTGACATGCCCTTTTTGCCAACAAATTGGCTTCCACACTTATTGTGCTTTTCTGCATGTCTTCCAGGGTGGTAGAATTTCTTTCCCTTAGTTGGTATGACATGTCAGTGTCAAAACCATCAGGGAATTTTATCAATGCCAAACCTTGTGGAGGTTTGATTTCAGCTGGGATTGCGTTGTATAGGTTATTGAAACGAGTGCAGTAATATTGTACTGTCTCACCTTGATTTCTTATAATATTTTCATATTCTGACAATATTTGTAGAGGGTTTTTCTTTACCTCCCATCTGTCTAGAAAACTCCTTCGGAATGCGATAAGGTCAAGGACTGAGGTGGCACGCAAACCTTTGTTCCATTTTTTAACGTCACCTGTCAAACTTTGGGCAAACAATCTCATTTGAATGTCAGCCTCATCTACTTCATGCAGGTCAAAATAATCATTCATTTTGTCAACGTGTTGTTGTGTGTTCAAAGGTCCTGTAGCATCGAACTGTGGAAGTCTCGTTTGATAGTCTTGGGGCATGGCATGAAGAGGGGAAGCCAACACCAAGGGATCATATCTAGCCACCATGATGGGTGGAGGAGGTGGGATAACCGACTGGAGGATCGGCGAGGTAGTGACTGAAGATGAGGATGAGGAGGGACTGGATATCACTGAGGGAGTGGTTTGCGGTTTAGCAGTGGGAGACATAACTTCAGGGGTTTGGGGTTGCAAAATGGTTGGGTCGAAAATGATTCCAATCACAAAACTATCGGACCGTGTTCTAACCAGGCTTTGTTGGGAGAAGGTATCAAAGTCAGGGTTTTGAAAGGTAACGGGTTCCCCTGAAAAGGAAAGGGACTTATGTAAAGGAATATGACTCATTGAGCCTTCAACTACGGTATTTTTCCTGAGCAACTATTCTGGGTTATCTGTCACTATCGCAGGTGCTGGGTCTGGATGAGATCGAGTATAAACCTTCTTTGGAGCCAGATTTATTTTTGATTTTTTATATATATACTTTTTAGTTTTATGAGTTCGAAAATAACATGAACAAATTTTAATCAACCTCTAAACATTACTTTCATGAACAAACTTTCTTTTTAGGGAAAGAAAATGTGAAGTTATAAATTTTATGTTCTTTCCCCAGTACGGTCGCCACTATGTTAACACTCTGTAAATTTCCTAGAGGTTGACAACAGAAGAAATCCACAAAATGTAACTTTATCCAACCGCTTTTGAAGCTGGGATCTAGCCCTTCCAACTTCAGAGAGGGATCTCTCTATATGATTTAGCTATGTTTCAAATTTTAAATATTAGGCTAGGTAAATAAATAAGTCGGTTTTTGTTGTTATAGTGTTTGACGAGTTGGTTGAAACAGTCTACACATCCATTGGGCTATGGGGTCTGTGTTTTAAATAAAATGTGAAATCCGGACCGGAAACGCAAAGGAAAACTTTCATAGGGAGAGATAATATAATCACTAGATTCTTTAGTAGCATAAATGATGAAAAGCAAAAAAGGTGTGAAAGATAATTTCAACAAAGAAGTAGTTAAGAATTTCTTTATTGAAAACACCAGAAGATAAAACACTAAAATCTTTTGAGTTAGAAACAGGGTATACGAGATAAATCCTGCAACGTTTGTTACTTCTAAAGATTAGATCCAGAAAACAATATGATAACAAAGCGATAATAACATTCAACTTAGAGATAAAAACGTCACCAGTGAATACACGCAAGAATCCTGTAAAAGTGCCTCCTTTTTATTAATGGAAGATCTTTTCAAAAATATTACAGTCTGATAGCTTCAGGGTGTGAAGATCAACAACCCACAATACTTCGAAAGACGAAGTATTTATAATTCAAATTACAAACGATCCTGTCATTAATGATCACGACGTGCTAAATCTATTTTTAGCCTAACTAACTTAACAAATTTCCTAAATCTAGGAACTGCTTGATGATGTGGTGTAACTACATGCTGATTTCTAGGTGGGCTGTTGATGAAGCCTCTGCACGACCTCATCTGACTGGACAACTGACTAGACTAGGAAAGCTCATCTTCTACTCGATCAGATCACAGAGTTCCTCCCATCGGAGATGACTGGTCACGTTGACTTTGAGTAGCCTTCGATACACTTCATCCATTTCTGTGTACTTGGTGAAGGTAGGTTTGGTGAGGAAGATGTATCGAATCTCATGTTGGATACTGATGTCCCACTGAAGGGATTTTAGCAATGCCTTGCCAGTGATGCTCCCTTGAATTCTTGCTAACTTCAAACTGTCCTTAGCCACATCGGCCAATCTCTTCTTGTAGTCTGGGAGTGTCATCAATTTATCATTGATTACCTTCAGAACAGGAAGACCTTTCTTCTGGAGAGCCTCAATCTTACTGAAGAATATTTGTACCCCTAGGTCCATGGCCTGAACCTTTTCTTCCAGCTGAAGCATTAATCCTCTCTTTGTCAAAACTCTTTTGACCTCAAGGATGGTCTCTGTTCTGTCTTCAATTTTCAGCTCTTCCAGTTCTTCCTTGGTCTTAGAATTCAGGAACTTGATGATCTCGTTTGCCTGTGTTGGCATCTCTCCCAATTCTGATATGATATTCTCAATGGCCTACTTTCTTCTTTGTACCAATTCATTCTACTCGAACATGATATGTATCATGGGCCATATCTTGTTCATGGACTTGGTGATGTCTATCCATACACTTTCTTTAACCTCGACCAAAGTTTTTCCTGCCACTGTTTGCTTCCGGAGCTGCTGTAACTCCTGTTTGAGCTGATCTGTCACCTACTTTTCCTTGGAGAGGCTGGTCTGAAAGGAGGATTTGAGTTTCGGAAGGTTCTCAATCTCCTTTTTGAGCCTGCTGATCTCTGTTTCCTGTAGGTTCATATTTTCCATGGACTTAGCCAGGTCGGCTGTCTTCTCTAGGGATGTCAATGGAGTCCCATATGGGACTTCTATCACTGATGCTGTGCTCTCTCCTAAAATTGGAATAACACTCAATGGAATGACTTCCATTGGCTTTAGTTTCTCTTTCTCTTTTACTAGATTCTCCATCTCAGCTTCCATCTCCTTTAGCTGTGCGTTTTGCTCGATGAGTAGCTTAATCATTTCATCTTTCTCTCCTTCTTTCTCTGCTATCTCCTTCACCTGCGAATCCTCTGTGGGCGGGAGCTTCAGTTGTTTCCTCAAGGAGGCTATGTCAACATTCTTCTTCTTTATCATTTCCTCAGCCGCTTTCATGTTCGAAGGATCGTAACCGACCTTGAGGACCAGCTCCTCCAAAGTCTTGATCCTATTATCCTTGGAAAAGGACGATATCTTCTCCAACTTGAGTTGTGTTTGAACATTGTTTAGGGACACTTACAGTTTGGAAGCAGTAGTGGAAGCGTGCGCCAGCGTGTAAAAAACCATTTCCCCTGTTTGCTTGTGCAGATCCATTTGATCGGCTGGATGCATGTCCTTCATCTAGAATTCGAAGGTGGCCCTTTTATAGTCAGTGATCACCTTTGTATCTAGTACTTGTGCCTGGTGGAATGACATATGCATTATTCCCTTCTCGATGTTGAATGCCGATAGAAACCTATGTTGCGCAATCGACGTTTACTTATAGAACTGGGCGCAAGTACTGCTGGTCAGGGTCTGGTTCCTTTTCTTGATCAGCTCATACTTTTTGAAGATACTCAGCTTCGGTCCCACCTTGCCTAGCTGGGTGTTCAATGGAGAATTTGTATATTTTTCCGGTGTTGCTGAGGTTATGACCTTATGGAGGCTCGAACCAAAGGGTGGTGTATCAACCTTGGTCACTGTTGTAGATGGGGCTTCTTTTTCTCCTGTCCGGCCAAGAACTAACATAGTCATAGGCCTCTTAGTATGCAGCTGGAACTCTTCGGACGATACCTTCGTGATAGGCGGAGATAAATCTTGCCTAGGCCTTTTCTCTTTCGGGACTTGTGGCTTGGATGTTTGAGATACAGTGGCCGGGGGATTTTGCTATTCTACTTCGACCAATGTGTTAGGCTCCCATACTGTCTGGTTTGCGAATTTTTCAACTTCAGGCCTAGCTTCATGAACATATGGGATGTTCTTGTTTTTCACCCTCATCTCTGAGATGATCCCACATGGATCATAATGCCATGGGAAGCTCATGGAGAACTTCATTTCCCTCAGCATCATGTCTTCTTCTTCCCCAGCGCCACGATTGTTGCAGATGAAGGAGCCAATCTGCCCCTTGATTCTAAGCTGCTGCTTTTTCTTCAGTGACAAAAAATGGATATCATCGGAATTTATTATCTACCTTATATATTCCAAAGCAAAAATTATGACAGACAGATACTTGGGCAGCTTATACGGTGCCAACTCGCACCCGTATACTCTGATCTTGGTGTAATATTGATACAAATACCAATCCCCTGTCTTTGTGTTATCCGAGAGATGCAGGATCCTTTGAACTTCATCATTTATCCGAGGCTCGGGCCTGCTACCTAGCATACTTACCACAGGGTGGTAGAACTGATCAATGAACTCCATGAAATTGAACTCTGTGGAGTTGTTCTTGAGCAAGGAGGTCCATGCTGTCACTGCCTGGGGTCTACCATCTCCATCCATCTTCTGCATGGAAAACAAGAATTTGTCCGCTTGGAAGAAAACAAACAAGTATGCTAGTATGGAAGAGTATCGAAACATGCCTTCCATGGAGAAATTCACGAACTGTTCRTGAATATTGTTCGCCAGGAATGTGCTGAAGTCAAACTGGGTGGTGGGATTTTCATCGGTAGAGAAGATGGATAGAAAACCCAGAATGGGTTCATCTACCCACTGATCGGAATAGTATCCTAACAAAGCACAAAGGGAAGAGATGATCTGGTTTCCTTTAGTCGAGAACATGGAAGAAGGATAAGGAGGATTTGTGGAGGGAAATTGAGCGGACGGGGGAAGGAAAAGCTCAAATATTTTAGCCCTTTGAGGGAAGGTCATTTTCTAGTATAATTCTGTAAGAATTTCCAGGTTGAAGGGTGATGCAGAGTTGAATTGGGGGATTTGCATCATCTGGTCGATAGATTCGGGCGTGATGAGGAAAAGGATCTCTCTGGACGAGGAGACGATGGATCTTTGCTTGGGAATGTAGTGGGCTTGGCACTTGAGAGCGAATTCTGGAAAAGGGTGGATATGAGGGAAAAGGTAAAGGGGTAAGTTGGACTCCCAGAGTCTGATTTCATCACTCTGGTCTAGGAATAATTCCTTGAGCCACGACTGAAGGTATACAAAATCAAAATCACACTTTGTATCCGCTATTAAGCGGTCTTTGTCGACCAGTGGGATCCTGTCAAGGTCGACAAGAGGTGGGAGAAACAGATTCTCCTCTCCTTCTACTTGTTTGGACTTTGGCGCCATTACTGCAACAGTACCTGCAAGAAAAACAACGTTAGCGGGGTGAATATTGGTGGGGGGGAACTAATTGTAATGGAGGAGAAAATGGGGTAAATCTCTCTGGTGCGATAAGTGAGTAAATGGTGAAAATAGGAAGAAAAGGGTGTTTTTGAGTAAATGGGTGTTCGTTGGGCGTGGGAGACAGGTCAGCTAGCTAACGGATATGTCATCCAATAATAAATGGCCAACGGATCACTTAGAGTGTGAGATGGCTGGTGATGGTGACTGAGGGATACTGACGGGTGACGTGGCGGCTATCGATTGGAGGTAAAGGTCATAGTGAGGGGGCTTTCCATGAGTGAATGGGGGGGAAGAACTGAAAGCAGTTATGGGACGTGACTATTTCGGGAAAGGTGGGTGGTGACGTCCAGAGGTGATGAAGGTTTGTCAGATAGTAGGAGATGATGGGACTCGGAGCCATCGTTGCCACGTATAAAGATGGGCCCACCAGAGGAAGAATACCATTCCGGACCCCCCCCCTCAGTTAAAGGAAGATCATTCGGGGGGGTCCGAAATATATCTTGGGCCGTTGATCTGCGCACCTGCTTCTTAGCCGCAGAGCTCTGCGCTCTATTTATGACACATTCCGGACCCCACCCCCTCCATTAAAGGCAGAATGGACAGGGGGGTCTGGAATCCAATACTGATTGTAGATCTGAGCACTTGATCTTGAGCCATCCAGATGCGCGTGGGTCTTATCAGCGATTCCGGACCCCCCCCCCTCCGTTAAATATAGAATGGTCGGGGGCTTCCGGAAAGACCTGTCTACCATAGATCTGAGCGTGATCATCTGGACCTTTGATACATTATTGGAGCATAATTGAGGGCGCGAAAGCGTACATCTGCCAAGGAAACTTAGGATAAGTTCTTTTTCATGGGTTTTCTCCAAGACTTTTTATGTCTACACCCCCAAGGGGTTAGTCGAACAACATTTTAGGTATCCAAATCATGGTGCAACATTGATCATTAAACTGGTTCTTATTGAAATGAAGCAACAAGGCAACTAGCCTATATTCTATCCTAGCTTCCTATGACAATTAACCCAGATTAGACTGTTGGGTTAAGAATTTACTCTACCCTGGGGCTATCTGACCAGGATTGGACAGTCTGGCCAGATTTATTCACTAATCTAACCTAGACACTTTGGCTAAGATTAAACTGTTTAGCCAAATTCATTCACTACCCCATCAACATCAATTTAAAAAGAACTTGGCCATGCTTGAAAGGTATGGACCAAGTTACTATTATTGCATGGGGCTTTTATTGAATTCTTTTATGCCCTCTTTTCTTTTCCTTTCTTTTTCTTTTTCTTTCCTTTTTCTTTTTCTTTTCTTTTTCTTTTTCTTTTCTTTTTCAAATTATTTGCAGAATGAAAAATCATTTGTCAACAAAAAATACTAGAGACAGATAATATCCCAGTCACCAGTTGATCCTATAACATATAGGGTGATAACACCTGGCTTCCATGTCAGTTTTGGAGGTCCTCCAAACTTGTCCTACTTAGAGGAAATCATTACTTTCTGCCTTGGGGGTAGTCGACCCCGTAGATACCCGACTCATTACCTTTGATCTTGACAGCGGAGAACCTCGCCTTCCCGCCTTGATCGCTTTTCAAATACCACTAAAAATACGGAACATCACAGTTCATCGGTGTATCATCGATGAAGGTGCATCTAAATGCATTATGTCCAAAATGGTTATGGTAGAAGCTTGGTTCCCCCGAACTCATACCCTCTACCATCATGTTACGAGCTTATGATGGGCGACCATCGTCTCTTGAAGGGCTCTTCCAAAATGTCCCCGTCGAACTCGGGGGCAAGACTATTCTCATCGACATCGAAGTTATCGATGCCCCACTCAATTATAATATCTTGTTCGGTTGTATCTACATGTACGCTATGAAGGCAGTGGCATCTTCCGTCTTTTGGACAATGATGTTCCCTCACAATGGGAAGATCTTTACCATTGACCAAGTCTCACATTACGAGCCTAATCCATATGCCAACATTGATAACATTCTTCCTCTCATTCACACAAGCCACAACGCATACCCACTCGTCGAGATGGGTCCTGGGATTTTCAAAGATCCATCCTTGTTAGGAACTTACCATGGAGCACCACCACTCCTTCATCCTTCCAATCAAGTATGCGTCGTATCATCTAACGACACTCACATAGAAGATACCCTTCCTCCTACCGAGGCTTCTATCATATCTGATGTCCCACTTGTCACATCACTCCCCCCTCAAGAACCTCCTGCACACTTGTCAACCCCACCAGTCCACGATTCCACCTCTCCCCAAGGACATATTCCAGTTTAGGAGACAGTTCCCCAAGCCATCACTGAAATTCCCTTCTTTTACCCTCCACCAGGCATCAAATCGTTTCAGGTAGCCGCAATGCTCACACTACCTAATATGGTGTTAGCAATCCCAGTTTGGTATTTACACCCACCAGAGATGGTCCCTCGACCATCCCTCCCCCCCAAAAAAGAAGGAATCCCCAAGACAATTCCCATACTTACTCCTGCCACACCCCCACTCACTAACCCCTCTGCCACAGCTAGGGGCAAGAGAAAGAAAAAGGATCCCACATATCCACTTCCTGCATGCATCCAACCTCCTTGCGCACTATGTGAGAGAGAGGGACACCAAACCAACAACTGCCCATCTTTACCAGAGTTACGAAATTTGATTCCAGTCAATCACACTCCCCCACCACTCGCCACTATAGCCATTCCTGCCAGTACCACCCCCCATTCCAGTAGTAAAGTGTTTCGGACCAAATTTTCTTGCGCTATATGTTCATAATATGGCCATTATACCCATCATTTCCTAACACTTCCATGCTTTCGACAAACATTAGCCGCAGTATGCCAGAGCTTCTAGAGAAACCCCAGTCCTGCTACATCCTCCTCCACCAATATCACTGACATCCGTTATGTCACCACTTCAGTCAATGAACATATGAGACGCCCTTGCTCTCTCTATGACTCATTAGCTCATTTTACATACCAATGTCCTATGATCCTTGAATATAGGCAATGCCAATTGACCCTGATTCAACGACACACAGAGTCGATAATTGACATTACCTCGTCACTAGTGGATATTCACGTCATTTCTCCCAAACCCGAGGCCTTTCCAACACCTCCATGGTTCTTAGATGACTTATCTGAGGATTCACCCCCCAATCCCCCGAACTCTCCCACTCATTCCCCTACGGACATTTTACACCCAACTACCACGGGTACTCCTCAGTACTTCAATATATGGTTTATGTCGAGTGAACCCTCACCATCTCCTAACATTGTTCCCCCTAATTCTTCCTCACCAGGGGGCAACCACACGACCACCATCACCGATATCACTCCTGATGACCCCTTGTATTCCCGTCACTTCCAAAGAGATGAAGAAATACTCGAAGATTTAAACCACCCGGACTATCCCTGGGATGCGTTACACCACCGTGCACTCTTCTTTCCACAGGAATCCTTCGTGCCTCCTCACCAACACCCCATTTACATGGTCGAAACCAAGGATTTTATCCCATCAGGGCTTATCGACTGGTTCAAAAACCCCATTCCTGCCCCTGATGATTTTGAAGAAGGCAACATGGCCAACATTTCCCCAACCATTAAAATCGACATTTCCATTAAAAATGGCATCGTCGAGGAAATCATCATTGGAGCTACTTGCACTCCTCAGGAAATCACCGCATATAAAGCCCTATTCCAAGAATATCGAGATATTTTTCGCCTAGTCAAACATGAAAATGCCTGTCCTTGATCCCTCTATCATTGAACATCGCATCGACACCTGGCTCGACATTACACCAGTTCGTCAAAAACAACGACCGCTACACCCATCCAAAGCTACGGCCATCAAAGCCGAAATTGACAAATTACACGTTGCCAGGTTCATTTACCCCATCGCCTATACCTCATGAGTTTCCAACCCTGTACCTGTTAACAAAAAATAGGGCACTATCCGCGTTTGCACAGACTTTCGCGATCTTAATCACGCATGTCCCAAAGACAACTTTCCAACGCCTTTCATGGATCAAATTATCGACGACTGTGCCGGCCACGAGGCTCTATCCTTTATGGATGGATTCTCTGGTTATAATCAGATTCAAATTCACCCCGTCGATCAATATAAAACCACATTCACTACCCCTTGGGGTACTTTTTCATATTGTGTCATGCCTTTTGGCTTAAAGAATGCCGACGCAACTTTCCAGCGGGCTATGCCATACATCTTTCACGATCTGGCTCATATCATCCTCACCTACTTGGACGACCTCATATCTCGATCCAAGAAACGCACCCAACATCTTGATGATTTACGAATCATCTTTCAATGGTGTCATCAATACAATATCTTCTTGAATCCGCTCAAGTGTGTGTTCTGTGTCACCACAGGGTGCCTCCTTGGCTTTATCATTTCCCAAAGCGGTATTACCATGGACCCCCTCAAAGTCCAAGCTATCACCAAAATTCCACCTCCCCGGAATTTATGTCAACTGCAAAGCCTACAAGGCAAAGCTAACTTTCTACGATGATTTGTCCCAGACTACGCCATACGCGCACATGGTTTCCTTTGCTTACTATGTCACGACATCCCATTTCACTGGGACGACCATGCCCAACAGTCATTTGACGATCTTAAAACAACACTCTCGAACGTACCTTTAATCAGTGCACCTGATTACAATCACGACTATATCCTCTACGTATCAGCATCAGCTGTATCAGTAGCAGGAGTCCTCGTCTAGCTAGGTGATGACAATCGTGAGCATGTCATTTATTACGTTAGTAAAATCCTCTCAGGGCCACCCTTGAAGTATAAACATGAAGAGAAACTTGCTCTTACAGTCGTCCTCGTAGTCTAGAAACTACGCCACTACATTCTTCTTCACACAACAAAGGTTGTCACAGATTCCAACCCTATGCAGTACTTGTTCAGTCGTCGGCAAGTTAACGGAAAATTTGCTCGATGGATCGTTATCCTTCAAGAGTATGACCTCGAGTTATCAACACCTAAGAGTAAGAAGGCCCTCATTCTCAAAAAACTTGTCACGGAACTCCCCTCTGACACCACCAATACCCCCATCAACATTGACTTTCCTAACGAACATCTCTTTTACATCACTTCGGATGATCCTTGGTACGACGACCTCCTCGTCTACCTCCGAACTCAAAAGTTAGGCAACCACCTTTCACGCGATGATTGTCATCGTATTAGCCATCAGGCCCCCTGCTACCTCCTCGTCGGTGACATCCTATACCAGTGGGGAGTCGACACCATTATTCGTCGATGCCTGACTATTGACGAGGCCGATAGAGTCTTAAACGACTGCCACACTGGCGCATGTGGGGGCCATCTTTCGGGCATATCCACTGCTCAGAAGATTATCCGAGCCGGTTACTTTTGGCCTACCTTATTTCACGATTGAATTCACGCCGTGAAACAATGTGAGAAATGTCAGCTCTATGCCAATAAAGCCTGAGCTCCCCTTGCCCTTCTTCATCCCATCATCACTACTGGCCCTTTTTGTAAATGGGGCAACGAATTCATGACTTGTAATCCCCCCTCCAACAATGGTCACAAATACATTGTTTTCTCCATCGATTACTTCACAAAATGGGCAGAAGCTATGCCCACCTTCAACAACACCGCTGACACTGCAGCGCGGTTTTTCTTTAACAACGTCATATCCCACTTTGGAGTACCACTCCAACTCATTTAAGATCATGGGAAACACTTTGAGAATGAGATATTCGTCGAACTCTCATCTTGGTTAGGATTCTCTCACGAGTTTTCCTCACCATACTACCCGCAGTCTAACGGACAGGTCGAAGCAGATAACAAAGTCCTCAAGACCATGCTACAATGCACGGTTAATAAACATAAAATCAATTGGCATCATATGTTATTTTCTGCGCTATGGGCTTACCGTACAGCTGTGAAAACAACTACTGGTTTCACACCATTTCATCTAGTCCATGGGGTCAAGGCCACTCTTCCCATCGAGTGCGAAATTTCGACCTTATGCACCGCAATTGAGTTATTACCCGACACTGCTCCAATGGAGTAGCGCTTGCTGAACTTAGAGTCTCTGGATGAAGATCATTGATCTTCCTTACAGAACAATGAGGCAGCTAAAAAATGATCCAAGGCTACCTTTGATCGACATGTCAACCTTCGCTCATTTCGTGAAGGCGACCTCGTCTTGTCTTACGATATCGCTCATGATACCTTTGGGCATGGAAAATTCGAGTCACTCTAGCATGGCCCATACATTATCCAACATTGTCTCACCAAAGGTGCATACATCCTGGCCTCCCTTCAAGGCCTCTCTCTTAAAGAACCTATCAGCGGGTTGTATCTAAAGGAATTTTACGCTTAAACTTAGTCATTCTACTTTAGGTTATTTATTGTATATAATTTTTAATCTTTTTTCCATCCCTCACATCTAAAACTATCCTTTGTGCTATTGATAGATGCTTCCTGCACTAGCCTACCACATCAGTTACGCCGACGGCGCCAGCTGTTGGAAACAAAATCTCGCTTCAGCCGCTTTGGCTCTCTACACCCCCTCACATGAAATGCTCCATTCGAGCGGCATATGTTTGGGTTCAGTGACCAACAACCAAGCCGAATACACTGCCATCATCGGCCTCCTGGCTGATGCCCAACATCATCGTATTCATCACCTTAGCATCTTCCTCGACTCTCAACTCGTCGTCTTGCAGCTCAACAATGTGTACCGCATCCGTGATCCTTGCCTCTTTCGCAAATACCTGCAAGTTAGAATTTTATCTCGATATTTTGATTCCATTACATTTACACATATTCCAAGACAATTGAATCAAATTATGGATAACTTAGCTAATATTGTGTTAGACTGGCATATATCACATCAAGCTACCTCTACACATACATAAACATATAACAAAAACTTTCATCACATATGTAGATTAGACATCATAAATACATTAACAAAACACATGTAAACACCACATATATCTCAAAAATGTATACTCATGTATATATCGAAAGGTCCACAGTGCCATCCAAATATTTACATACAAAAATACAACTATCCGCGGGCCAATGAAGCACCTCGGTACAAAATGGGCTCACCAACCTATATACAAAAAATATATATACATTAATACATAGAGAATCACTCATGGTGCCTCTAGAGCACCACCGCCTGCTCCTCCCTCAGGTAGTGGCGACTCGCCACCACCCGCCCCTCCCTCAGGCGGTAGTGGTCCACCCCCTACCAGTCCCTCCTACCCCGATGACAGTCATTCGATCATCGCAGCACCAGCCACTGCTGCTCACCGTACTACGGCCCACCATGGTGGTAGAACCCCCATGCACTGCTCCAGGATACCCTAATCCTCAATGCGAAACCATATGCCCTCAAGAACATCCTGTAACACCGCCTCCAGACGATGACATATGTCCTCAAAATCCACTCCGGCAGCCGCCGGAGGAGCATGTGATGGCCCAACACTAGGGTCATCAAACTGACGCCTCCTTGTTTCCCTCTCTAGCTCATCTGGTCACACCATGGCGTCCTCACGCCGATGACTCTCTCCCCACGGCAGTCTCTCTGGCTCCTGAAGAGTCGACGCTCTCTACAACTCCACCTCGTGCCCACGAGGTGCCACATCTGCACATAGAAACAAACAACATATAGTATCAACATCTATATCATATACATAGGGCATGATATCTCAAAAACACAAAAACATACATATCAACATCATCAACATCATCAACATACCTTGGCGGTCAAACACCTCCCCTGGAGGTAGCACATGTCCGTATCCTCCCGGAAGTCAACCCCAGCATAGGGGTACCGTAATATCACCTGCGACATTTGCCACCATACCTGTTCCACCTCTGCAGTGAAGAAGTGGCCACCCTCGCCACCACCATGGCGAAGCAACACAGTCGACCACCGCCTCAGCTGCGTCTCTTGCGCCCCCGACGCACCCAATAGAATCCTAGAGTGAAACATCGGCACCCTCTCCAGAAACCAGGCCACCAGGATGGAGTCGAAGGAAAACTCTCCTGTATCCGTGGACCGACAGTGGTGCAGCTGCCCAACCATCCTGGAATGCAGCATCATCCCCCAGGCAAAATGATCGCCGACCAACACTCTCTCCATCACCATCAGCTGACCACCGCTGATCTGTTGCGTCGCCAACGAACCATACACTCTCACAATCATCGCTGCTATATAGCGATGCGCTAGGGAATCCATCGCCCCAATACTCACAACTTTGCCGGACATATAGTTCGGCCCCGAACAATATCTCCGGCCCACCGTCGCGAGCGGGGTATCTCTAGGTAGCACCGGCTCCACTGGTAGGGGTGTTGCCCAAAATGGGAGCCCAGTCAAAAAATACACATTCTCCACCGCAGTGAAGGGAATCTTCTCTCCCCGCACTATGAACCAGTGCAGGTCTGGACTCCACATCCAGATAAGAAACTGCAGGAGATACTCCTGCGCCCGTATCAAGGGGCACTCAAAGAAATTCAACAGCCCACAGGCTACCAAAGTTGCACGTATGCCTGGCTCCTCAATAGCCATGGCGTCTCGCAGCTGGGACCAATCCCGCTCTCGCCAACCAATAGGCATCATGCACAAAGCTCACCTGCACAACATAAAACCATCCTAAGGCAACCACATGGATAATCAAAAACATCAAAAAGACACATTTTACACCCGTCAACCTTGCCTCCACGACGTAGTTTTTCAACCCACAGGCACGCACACATGCGCGCCTGCACACCCCACAGGAGCGCACATATGTACACCTGTTCACCACACAAGCACGCATGTGTGTGCACTTGTTTACTACACAGGCATGCTCTCAGGCGCACCTGTTCACTATACAGGCACGCACATGTGTGCGCCTGGTCGACCGACAGGCATGTACATGTGCGTGCTTGTTCAACCGACAGGCGCGCACATGTGCGCGCTTGTTCAACCAACAAGGGTGCCCATAGTGCGCACCCATTATCCGCTTACCGACGCTCGCATGTGCTTCTATCCGGTGGATAGGCGTGCACATATGCACTCCTATTACCGGATCGCCCGCGCATATGGGTCCCACACCCCTAACCACCCCTGTACGCCCCCCCGTACAACCTCTGCCCAGAAAATGAAACCCTAATTCTATGCAGGATGATCAGACCACTAACCTGATGCTCACAGATCCGCAATCAGATGCCTCATCCTCCCAGAATCTCACAATCGCCTTTGAATGCTTCTCGTCCAATCACTATAGTAGCAAGTACAAATGAGGTGGCAATGTGGGTCCTACAACTATATATAGGCCTTTTTGGCAAACTTCCACTCACCATTCCGGGAGCCCAAGGTGTCCATTTCTCGATTCGTCTTCAGCCATGGGATCAACATCCCGTCATCTACATCACCATAGTCCCTGGGCCTCTTTTCATCCTGAGCCTCCAGGACGCCATTTTTCATACCCTGGTTAGGTACGCATACGCATATTCGCACTTATCAAATACATGCTCATCTATTCGATTATCTTCAGATATTGTTCACGTTGGGTATTTGGTTTTCATGTGTGCAGGTACTTGGTCATCATACATCGACGCAACCCCTTTAGGTATATACTCAACACTGGCATGTAGTCATTCCCTCTGAATCTCACTTACATTTCCAGTCACACCCTCTGACATTTGCCTCTAGGATCCCCATTCTCGGCTCTGCAGTACCCACAGCTCCATTTGAATCTTTGGTACTGTCACCCGGTAGCACTCTTACCCACATGAGTTGTCCCATTCATAGCACCCTTTGGCACTTTTGACACTCATGCTGCTTTTCAAAACCCTTTAGGGATGGGAGTCCCGATAGTCTTACATCATGTCATGAATCCACCACATACTCCTTCTCCTCATTTTTCTAGCTTTCCCAACAGACTCCCAAATTATCTCTCCATGGTTATATGGTCGGGTTACACCTCCGCAGTAGCATGAACCCTCCATTTCATCCACAATCTGTCTACCCATCTGCAAAACTCCCTTCATTTCACCTACCTCATATAGAAACCCACCCATGGGGCCCCCACCCTTCATCAATTATCCGAGAAAATTATGCCCTACACGGGCCCACCATATCACACTGGGGCACCCGTTTCTGTATTTGTACACTTCTCCCCAATTATTCATTATTTATTGTACAAACGCCTTTATTTTCAGTCGTTATATTAACTTTTTGTCATCACCTTTGGCGACTTGCTTCCCATTTTTTGGCCAACCGCAACCCATGTCACCCTTGGTTGGAGCACCACTTATCATCCACCCTTGACGACATTGTCCATATCTTCAGAGTATCCCACAGGCCACTTACCTCTTCCCTTTGAATTTGTTCACCTTGTCCTGCCTCTGGCACAACTTATCCCTAGTCTTGTCGTCCCCCTGACACTTGACCTCGTTGAACTGTTGCAACCACTTTTTATCTCAAACATACTCCAACCAAGGGCAGTCTTGAGTCTTCCCACATCTTGACTTCATCCATGTACCTCCTCCACTTCCTCACCTCACCTAGTAGATTTCATGAAGCCATTTGCTTCTGGGAGTCGCGTCCCCCTTTTTTGTCGACATCAGCACAGTTTTCCAGAAGGGCGACATTATCTTGATTCTCATTACCCACCCAATGAGAGATCTCGGACGGCATAGGGTGAAACACAATTGCTCCATGCTGTCATTGACCCCCATAGCATTCGACGTCAACACTTTCTCATGTTACGCTAGGTCTTACTTTGCGACTATTGCAGTTAGTTCTTTCATTTGCCGAAGACCTCTGAACTTGGCTGGGCTATCAATGCCCACATAATTGGTGATACTTATTACCGAGATCACTGCCTACTATTTAGAGTATGTTCATCCACAGAATTGTCTTCTATCTTTATCACGATCACCCCTGAGGGAACTGCAGTTGTTTACACCAACACTTCATTCATCATTTTTGGAGTTACATGACACGAGCATGGGGCATGCCCGCCTCGTTTGTACACAGTTTTATTTTTTACACACCTCATGGAAGGTCGGGTCCTACCGGTTCCTTTTTCCCTCCAATGGATCGCTTTGGACAATACCACTATTGATCTCTCTTACAACAACATTCTCAGTAGAAGAAACATTGATGTATTTCGGCTATACGTATGCTCCTAACCTCATCCATCAGGGGGCATTTGTTCTCACTAAAATTTCGTCCGCACATAGTCACAAGAACTCAACATCGTCAAACAGTGATGAAGTCATCCATGGACCTGAATTAACACCAAATAATTCATAAAGGGTCAAAAAAATATACAAAGTAGTGGAAAATTGAAGGGTTCTATGAAAACACTGGGTGCGCGCGCACATGCGCGGAATAAGAATGCAGAAATCGCGCACATGCGCGACTGTTATCGCAAAAATCCGCACACCTGAGAAACAACCCATTTATGAGAGTGGTCGTCCTCCCACCCACTTATGGTTCATCTCCCAAGCCAATTTGACACTCAAATATGGACTGGATTCAACTAGAGGGTTGGTCAAAGACCTAGAAATGCCCTAATTAGCCTCTTTTCACACTACAAACCAGTCGAACAATAGCTCAAAGGAATGCTATAAAAAGGCCATGGATACACTTCATTTTTCAAGGAATTCAAAGCAAAGTTATGCTGCCATTATTCTCTTGAGGACTCCATCCTTTCCAAGAGTATATTTGCACCATTGCATTGGGCAATCCATCTCACCCCTTGAGTGGATTTGCAAAGAGTTCTTTCATCATTTTCCATTTTTATTTGTTGTAAGAAGAGATTTCTAGTGGGGGTCCAATAGCCCTCCCTTGGAGCAAGAAGGGACTCATAGTCCCCTTTCTTCTTGGTGTATTCTTTCACTAATAGATCAGCCTCATCATTGGTGACATGTGTCTTATTGTTCTTTTTGTTTCTATGTCCCTATGCTCATGAATTTAGTTGTTATTGCATTTCTTAGTTTAATTTTTAGTTGTTGTTTTCTATTTCTTTCCCTCACTCTTTTCCTTACAGTTGTCCTGCTTAGCAGACCCAACTGAGCTTGCAAGCACCTCTATTTTTCTCACTAAGGTGACGGAAGAGGCGCAACAACAGGTTAAGCCAGAAATTTGTAAAAGACATGCAGAATGAATTTGAAATGTTGTTACTTGGAGAACTATCCTTCTTTCTGGGACTTCAGATACATCAAATAAACCAAGGAATTTTTATTTCTCAAACCAAGTATATCAGAGAAATGCTAAAGGGGTTCAGAATGGAAGATTGCAAACCAATTATCACTCCCATGCAAACCAGTTGTATGTTGAGAAAAGATGATGATTCAAACTCTACGTATCAAAGGCAATACAGGTCAATGATTGGCATCCTACTATATGTGACAACCGTTGGTCACTATAATTGCTTAATTGATTCAAACAACCAAGTGATACATAAATTATCAACCCAGGGAAGTCTTTTGTTTCAAAGATGACCACGCACTATATATGCTCAATTCCAAAAGTAGCTTACAGTTGTAGTAAAAGAAACTATACTAATCACACTTGCTTTGCATGAACTGAAGTTCTGATTTAAATCACAGGAACACAATCTACCTATTGCAGATCTTAAAGATTAATTTAAAGAATCCTGGATTACATTTTAAAATAACATTGTAACAGGAAAGAACAGCTATTCTGCAACCAGAGAACAAGACCCTTATTCTCAACAGAGACTTCAGTACTTGTTTCTGATTAACACTCTTTCATGAAAACAGTAATGCAGAGAAAATTAACTCTATCTAGCAGAGAACAAGGCCATCTAATCCCTTCCTTTCTAAGCAGGAA
>ML779586.1:1731595-1746867 GCA_009831015.1 Picea engelmannii | reverse complement strand
ATATGACTTGACTATGCACCATTTCTTAACCGCCAACGGTGGATGTTGCAACATTGCGTGGGCTTGGCTCATAAACGATATCCATCGACCTGTGCACAAAGCGTAGCATATATGTATCGCCTATATGTGACCATTGCAACTCGTTGGTTTCCATAGACTTCTGTTAAAATATGACATATATATATATATAATGAAGCTTAGTCATAAGTTAAGTCATGCCATAACTTTGCTCTATCCCCTTTTCCAAGATGGCAAAGTCTTGATACCAAACCTGGCTGCCCTTGTACCATTTTTTTTTCTTTATCTTGAATCGGTGTTACCTTGAAGACGAATGACCCCCTGGATCATCGTCATTTATGAATTGTTAGATGAACTACATGGAGCAATCTATTTCACAAAATTGGATCTTCATTCAGGGTATCATCAGATCAGAATGAAGGAAGAAGATATCCCAAAAACAACATTCCGAACTCATGAAGGCCATTATGAATTTTTGGTCATGCCTTTTGGCCTTACAAATGCACCTTCCACATTCCAAGGGTTGCTTTGTCTTTGATAAAAAAACACAATGGTTCAAATGGTTACCCTTGGCAGAATGATGGTATAACACTTCCTTTCATATTGCAACAAAAATGACACCATTTATGGCACTTTATGGATACCACCCTCCTTCCATCACTTCTTCTCTAAAAGAAAAATCTAAGGTTCAAGCAGTGGAAGATCACATTGAGAATCAACAACAAGTTCTCCAAATCTTAAAGGACAACCTGACCATGGCACAAAATCGCATGAAACAACAAGAAGATCAACATCATAGTGAAATAAGTTTTGAAGTAGGGGAATGGGTATTTTTAAGATTACAACCATACAAATAGATGTCCCTCAAGAAATCCAAGAAGGATAATAAATTATCACCAAAGTACTACAACCCTTATAAGGTGTTGCAAAAGATTGGTACTATGGAAAACAAATTGGAGCTGCCTACATCTTCACGAGTACACCCAGTTTTCCATGTTTCATGCTTAAAGAAGGTTATAGGCGACAAGATCCCAATTCAAACTATATTGCCAGAACTTGATGAGGAAGGAAAAATCATATTGGATCCTAAATCCATCACTGACACAAGAATTCACCAGCTAAGGAATAGATCCATTTCAGAGTATCTCATTAAATGGAGGAAACTACCGGCTAAAGATTCCACTTGGGAAGATGAGTCTTTTATACAGAAGCATCCAGAGTTACTCAAGCATTGCGGAAAACACTTGTCTCAAGGGGAGGGGCATGTTAATCCTTAATATTGGCTCATTACCCCTTAATTGGGGCATATTATATTAGTAATGTTATTTTATTTATGTCAGCTTTAGGCCATTTGTTGTAATTATACCTCCTAGTCTCCTATGTATACCAAGGAGACATTTTCATTTTGAATCATCTTGTACTTGAACATTTAAGTGGGGTACAAGAAGGTTTCCCCCTCGAAGAGGCTTATTATCTGAAATTATCTCTTTTTCAAGGCATTGAGTACTTTTTCTAAGGATTTTCTATGCTATATTGATATTTGGTTCTTAACACTCCCACTTCATAACTTCGTTTGGTCATGTGTGAATCCGCATAACTTTTCTGCCTATCCTGTGATTCCTTTAGTCTCTGCCTAATCTGAATCACTTGTTCCTCCATCTCTTGAATCAATTCTGGCCCAACTGTTACTCAGTCTTCTAATCTATCCCAACTCAATGTCATTCTGCATGGCCTTCCATACAGGGCTTCGTAGGGTGGCATTCTGATGGAGCTATGAAAACTATTATTGTAGGAAAACTCTACCAAATGTAGGTACTTCTCCCACTGGGTTTGATTATCCATGACATACATCCTGAGCATGTATTTCATGACTTAATTTACTCTCTCGGTTTTCCCATCGGTTTCAGGATGATAAGTTCTGCTTAAGTTCAACTAAGTCCCCAACGCTGACTACAAACTTGTCCAAAACCTAGAAGTGAATCTAGAGTCCCTATCTGAAATTATCTTCTTAGGTATCCCATGCAAATGGATAACCTCATTTAAAAACACACGTGCCAAATCAGTGACATCGTAAGTGTCTCTAATCGGAATAAAATGAGAACTCTTGGTTAACTTATCCACTATCACAAGAATGACATTGTGTCTATGAGATGTGAGCAACAACCCCACAACAAAATCCATAGAAATGACTTCCCATTTGGACATAGGAACATCATGTGGTTGTAGGAGGCCTACCGGGTGATGGTGGTCGGCTTTCACTTGCTGACACTCTAGGAATTTGGCGACGAAATGGACTACATCGCGCTTCATGCCTACCCAGAAGAAGGGCTTCCTCGTGTCTGCGTACATATTCTTCACACCTGGATGCGCACAATAAATTTCTCTATGGTCTTCCTTCAGTATGATGGTTCGAATATCCCCATTCTCAGGGATGTACATCCTTCCTCGATATCTTAACAGTTCGTCTGCTTCCAGACTATATCCTTCATACTTTGGATCTAATTGCCTCCCACTCTGGAGGTTTGAAGTAACCTTTAAATACCAACTGTCTCCTTGGAGTTGTGTCAACACATGTTCCCTCAGATTGAATTTTAAGGGTATCAAGGAGAAGATACGTGGTCTCCTACTCAAGGCATCTGCGACCACATTTTCTTTTCCCTTGATGTACGAAATACCAAAATCGTACTCACCAATAAACTCACTCCATCGCCTTTGCCCGACATTCATATCCCTTTGAGTGAAGATATGTTTTAAACTTTGATGGTCCATTTTAGGCTCAAAGTTTTTCCGTACAAGATAGTGCCTCCAAAGTTTCAGAGCTAACATTACAGCTGCCAACTCTAAATCATGAGTTGCATATAGCTCTTTGTGTTTCTTCAACTTTCTTTATGCATAAGCTATCACTCCTCCATCCTACATTAGCACGGCCCCCAACCCTTGCTTCGAGGCATCTGTGCAGATGGTGAAGTCCTTTTCCATATCCGACACTCGTAGAATTGGGGCACTAGTTAGTAACCTCTTAAGATCAATGAATGCACTATCACATTCTTCTGTCCATTCATACCTGACCCCCTTGCATTGCAAAGTGGTGATGGGTTTCTCTATTTTTGAGAATCCTTCAACAAATCTCCGATAATAACCTGCTAGCCCCATGAAGCTTCTCACTTCATGGGCATTCTTCAGTACTGGCTACTCCATAATAGCCTTTACCTTTTTTGGGTCCACAGAGATTCCTTCACTGGAAATGATATGACATAAATAGTGGATCTCTTTCTAAAAGAAGGAACACTTCAACAACTTCCCATACAATTTTTTCTCTCTAAGGCAGGACAACACAACTCGCAAGTGTTCCTCGTGTTCTTTTCGTTCTTGGAATAGGTGAGTATGTCATATAGAAAGACTTGTACAAAATGGTCTAAGTACTTATGGAATACATCGTTCATGAGGCTCATGAATAATGTTGGTGCATTGGTCAATCCAAAAGGTACTATGACAAACTCGTAATGTCCAAACCGAGTTCGAAAGGCAGTTTTTGGGATATCTCCTTCCTTAATCCTTAACTGATGATACTTGGATCACAAATCGATCTTTGAGAATACCGTCGCTCCTTTCATCTGATCGAAGAGGTCATCTATTCGCGACATTGGGTACCTATTTTTCACTGTAGCACGGTTCAAGTCCCTGTAGTCTATACACAGTCGTAAGGATCGATCCTTCTTCTTTACAAAAATTACTGGTGCACCCCAAGGTGAAACACTGGGCCTTATTAGCCCTAAGTCCAGTAACTCTTTCAACTGCATTTTAAATTCACAAAGTTCCGGTGCTATCATCCGATACGGAGTCTTGGATATTGGTTCTGCACCAGGTTTTATCTCAATAGTAAAATCAAGCTCCCTCTCAGGAGGTAACCCTGGTAATTCGTTCGGAAAAACATCCTTAAATTCTGACAATACTGGGTACTAATCCAATGAGGGTCCCTTCCTTTCATTCATTGCTTCCACTACATATAGTCGACACCCTTGCCTCAACATCGCTTAACTTTCATAGTTGAGATAAAGCGTAATGACACCTTTCTTCGTACACCCTGGATCTCTATCGGTCTTCCCTCATCGTCGACTCAAAGCACCCTCTTTGCAAAACAATCTACCAAAGCTCGGTGAGCTACTAACCAATCCATTCCAATGATTAGGTCATACACCCCGAGAGCAGTGACGTATACCTTCAACCTAGTAGTACACACTCCTAGGTCTACTATACAATTATCAACACTAGGTCCTACCTCTTGTTTTTCCCCCGAAGCCATCTCGACTTGTTTAAAGTCATCGTGCTCGTAGGCTGCCAACCCACTCTTTTCTAATGCAGAAGGTGAAATGAAACTATCTATAGAACCAGAATCAAATAAAATCTTAACGTTGATATGATTTAGCATACCTGATGACTCCACCACCGTGGATTGATGTTCAGCCTGGCGATTATTAACCACTGCGTAAATCTGGTGGCTGCTACTTTCTCTCTCCATCGGGGCCTTTCCTTTTCTATGCACAAATCCTAATTGTAACTCTGGGCAGTCACGCTGGTAATGGGGTCCTCCACATCCCCAACAGGGTAACACGAGATTGAACTTGCGCATTGTTATGTGACTGTCTCTGAAATGAGTTCCTTCTCCTGGAACCCCTGCCCCTACTAGTTGTTCCCTGAGATGGCCATGGACCTGTCTGCGTCGTTGGTGATGAACGATATGTTGCACTCACTGCCATTGAAATCCCTGTGGTTACTATCCTTGGTGCAACTTTGTTACCATATGGAGGTGGCCTTAAGCCCCCTCCCCTGGGAAATGTTCTAGGGATCTTCCTGACGAATCTAGGATGATGCAGAAAGGTCGACCTCATACCTCCATCCAAGTTCATCTGTTCCCCCACGTAACATGCATTTTCCACTACTTCTGCTACTGAAGACGGTTTCCACATCCACACCATAGCTCTGATCTTAGGGTTTACCCCATAGACGAAGCGTTATTCCTGTCGTTGGTCATTATCCATGTATGAAACATGCTTGACAAATTCCATAAATCTAATCTCGTACTCTTTTACGGTCTTGTTTCCCTATACTAAGGCATGAAACGATCCTACTTGTTGTTCCTCATAGTAGGCTGGCAGATATTTCCTTCGGAACCTCTCCTTGAAAAGGTCCCAAGATACTGTGTCTGGGGTAAGATGCAGTTGTCTTTCCAGGTTACCCCACCAGTTCAAGGCACTATCTCTTAATTGAAAAATTGCTATCTTCGCCTTAGATTTGGACGCATAGTCCCTTAAGGAAAAACACATTGTCATGCCTTCCAACCATGCTTCCGCACATTCACTGGCGCGATCCCTGGCAAACTCCAGAAGTTTGATCTTCTGCAATTCTTGAGTGATGTCTTCGGGTGGATGTCCTCCCCCTGAATCCCTTGACGCTTCTATATTACCCATTCCAGATGTTGGGGGTTCCAATTCGGTCCCTGCTGGTTGTCACCCCTTTAAAGTCTCATTTATGGCCTCCAAAGAGCGTAGTATGAGAGCTAGTTCCGACGATGGTGGTGGTGGCGCTGGCGGTGTTGGCAGTGCCTGCGACGACGCTCCTCTACCTCAATTCCCTCAATTCCTAACCATCTTGTATGATTTAACCTGCATCAACCAAATTTGTCAGGGTGAGTTCAAGGACGTTTCAAATTGGCACTACTTAAACTAGAAATAGGGTTAGGCATAAGTTTTTCTTTACTTGTCTGTAAACAGACATTACTCTCTTTAGGGAATTGGCTAGGTTAGGGCTAAAGCATCTAAGCTTGATTTCTTCGCCTAAGAAAACTATTGACTCCCTTTCCCTGTAGCTATGCTAGCTTTGCGCCATACTCGCCAATCTTTCTAGCTTACTTTCCTAGTGTGTATGTCGCCTCCTTCCGCTTTTCCTAGTCTAAGTCCTTTAAACTTTTCGTTTACAACTAAATAAGGTGACTTCCAACCTAAGGTTGATTATTTATTAAAACTAATAATCTAGACTAACTTAATCAACAAAGCCCAAGTTTCAGTCGCCTTAATCAACTCATTTAGTAAGTCTAGTAAATTAATATTATTATTAGTATTAATTAATTAATCACTAATAATTAATCCTTCCAGTTAATTTAATAATTTTTTTTTTCTTTTTCTTCAAGGCACATACATGGCGCGTTGGTGTTTGGTTGTTTCTTAAGGCTTAGGTGGTGGGTGGTCGTGGGTTCAAAACCCATAGACTTCAATTTTTTTTTTTTTATAACTTAATTTATTAATAGTTTTTTTTATTAATCATTATAAAGAAAATAATAAATAAATAAATTTAAACGAATAATTTAAAAACAATAATAATTTTTTTATTTTTTTAATTTATAAACAATAATAAATTTAAACAATTAATTTAAAAACAATAATTTTTATTTATTTTTAAATAACAAAGGGCGGGCACGCATGAAGCCCACGTGCCACCCTTGTTTCCTCCAGCTCTTCATACCTAACCCTAAACTATTCCTTAACCCTAATTCCTCTTTTCCTCATTATTTCTTCTTGCAAGGTTTCCAGTTATGCAGTCAGCTTCCATGGCCTTCTCTCATGGCTTCTCCTCCTCGTTTGTCAGGTGTTTGGTTTCTGTAGTTGGTCGCTGGCTTGTATTGTTTCTTGGTGAATGATTTGTGCGCTGGTGTTCGACGCTTGTGCTTGTTTTTTTTTTTTTTTTTAGTGCAAGATAAAGTGCCTCTTGCAGGCTCCTCTCTTGGCCGTGGCTTGTTTGACTCAGCGCTTGTGCATTTGGGAGTTTGAGATTTGTGTTATTTGTTGGTGTAGCTACTTGGCTCAACAGCTGTGGGATTAGGCACAATAATTTTTTTTATTATCTATTATATATATATATTGAATTTTTAGATGCGTTGAGTACCCAAACCCTCGTGGAATCTCCTCCTCTTGGCTCATTGCTAGGTCATTGGCACTTGTGCGTTGGCTTCCAAGTTTGGTGCTGGTGCTGGAACTTGTGCGCTGGCTTATGAGTTTGGTGCTGGTGCTGGCACTTGTGCGTTGGCTTCTGATTTTGGTGCTAGTGCTGGCACTTGTGCGCTGGATCCATTTTCCTTATCGAATCCCTCGACTGTGTAACCAGGTGCTTGGTATCGACTGTGTTCAACTATGTTCTATGGACGCGTAGTTCAATGCCCCTTTGTGGGCTTTCCTCCTCGTGACTTGGTTTAATGCTTGCTTGGCGCATGGTCTTGAGTGCGTTGGGTTGTATATTGTTTTTTCACTGGGCGTTGGTAGGCTACCCACTCACGCTGGGTCGTTGTCTTGCATATTGTTTCTCTACCTATGGCTGTATGGTGTTTCATGCTAAACTTGCGTGATGAGGCATGTGCAATGTAAAGGGCTTGGTGCCTGCCCTTGGCTTTGGTCAGTTATCAGTTGGCTTGTATTATTTGATAGTTGGATATGTAGTATGGCTTTGATCCAAGAGATATTGATACAGTATAGTTGATGCATAGAGCACAAAAGACCCTTTGGTTTGGCACTAGGCTTTGTGTATGGTTTACATGTGTAATTGTGTTCTCGACGCATGTGTAATTGTGTATGGTTTTCATGCTAAACAATATCGGGTCTCGGAGTTGTCTTTGGCGCTGGCACTTGTGACATCGTGCACAATAAAGACCCGTGTGGGCTCTCTTTTCGTGGTTCCCTATGCGTTAGTGTTTTGGGAAATTCACACTGCTTGTGGTGCCTTGCGTGTTAGGGTTTTTTTTGTTGTTGTTGCTGTTTATTACTATTTTTTTATTTTTTTTTGCAGTGCGCACACATTATTGAGATGCGTACTACACTTTGACACATTCCCTATGGTTTGGCTCTTGGTCTTGGGTTTCGTCTTGTGATGTGTTAGGATTTTGTACTTGATAGCTCAACATTTGGCTTGGAGATTGAGATTAGGCCTTCGGCCTTAATATTTTTTTTTTTATATAAAAAAAAAAGATGGGTTCGGCTGCTGCAGAGATAAATCCAACCGATCCATTGTTAGTGGCATTGGAAGAGAGTAGTTGCAGATCTTTGGAGCATATGGCAACAAGCTACTTGAAGGCTTGGATGGTTCATCAGTGGATAAGACAACATATATTTTGTGGCTGCCATATTCGTGAAAACAAATAACCTGATCACCATTGGAGTTTCCATATCGCCAACTTTAGAATATGATGGTGGATGATTTGATATCACTTTGCTTGTTTGGAAGGTAGATTATATTATTATATAAATTCTTTTTTTGTAAGGCTTTTGTGTTTGCAAGGATGTAGCCATCCAGTCATAGATCATAACAACAACTATTTTAGATCATAGAAGCTAATCCCAGACTATGAAAAATAGGCCTCTATGGGTCTATACTAGCATAAATATACTGAATTGCAATTATCATTGTTACGTATTAGTTTTCTTAGTTCACCGTAATTTTCAATTGGTTACTTAAATTAGCTCACTGTAACTATTTATCTAGGATTATGCTAGAAGTTTGAAGCAATTTTATTCTAGTTTATGATCTAATTCTAATGATTTCTCATATATGGATTGAACTGATCAGGATCCAAATCATGGGAACTGGTGGCTGGAATTTGGAGACAAACAATTAGTAGGGTATTGGCCTGTGTTTCTATTCAGCCATCTAGAAGATCATGTGAGCATGGTTCAATGGGGAGGGGAGAATGTGAACACATGGCCCGAGGGTATGCACACCAGCACACAGATGGGCAGTGGCCATTTTGCAGAAGAAGGATTCTCCAAAGCCAGTTATTTTACATATAATATGATTTTGTATATATCTTAGATTTTATCAATAAGGCAACAAAACATAATTCTTCTATAAGTATAACTAGACTCTTTTTCTTGTCTTTTCCATTTGTAGGTTAGGTATAAGATGAATGGAACAAGGGATGTGTGGGGTCTCCTTTTTTTTTTTTTTTTTGCTACACTCACTCTTTTCTTTAGGGTTTCTAGGTAGTTTTCTTCGTGGGGTTTATCATTTCTGGGCTATCTTTGGTTGTTGAAGGGTTGTAAATATAGGGTTTTAGTGGTCGTTTTTGTTTAATTATGGGTAGGTGGGTAGGCCCTTGGCCCAAATTGTGAACTACAACTCTGATACCATGTGTAGGGTTTTTCTCCATAGAGCCTTATAAACCAAAAAAAAAATATTTTAAGGAAATGTTATCCTAACATTTCATAACATCATAACCAACATATAACCATTCAGCTTACTTAAAATGTACGAACATATCCTAATTAGCTTACAAACAACAACATAACATTGCATATTCCTTATAATACATAAAATAAATACATAAATTAAAATACCTTTGTCTGATGCTAAACTCCCGCTTGTCTTGTTGTCCTCCCTGCTGCTGCCTTGCCCAGCTTGTTGCTTGACCATACCCTGCCCAAACCAACTAACCTCCCAGCCAGCTAGGAGCAGCCTGTCTGGCTCCCTAGCTCCAGGATACCGAAAGGAACCCTATCCCCTGTGCCCCAAACCCCCAGCAACCCGGTGCCCCTTGCAATGGTTCACCAAAAACTCCCAATATCAAAACTCCCCACACCAGAAAATATCCAAACTGAAATCCATTCCCCCTTCAAAATGCTTCCCCCCTCCAAAAATAATGATCCTCCTCATAAGACTCCTCCCCGTCATATCCCCCTTCACCGACTCTCCTCCCCCTCATTAATTTCCTTATCTCCTCCTTTATTATCTTATCCCCTTCTTTAATATCTTATCCCCTTCATTAATATCGTATCCCCTTCATACGTAAAGTATTTAATTAAATAAATTAAAATTATTAAGCCCCTTAAATTTATTACCCATGTCATTGAATGTGATATGTAATCAATTAATTAATTAATTAATTAATATTATTAATACTAATAATTGTTTAATTAAAACCATATTAGGACAATTAATTATCTAATTAATTATACTTAAAAATCCCTATGAACTATGTAACTAGGGTTGTTACAAAGTTGGCCAGAAGAAATAATATATACTGAACATATAGATACCCATAATGAGATGTCGGCCCAAGCAGTTAGCCAGAATTACTATAAATATAGGAGGCCAATCTTCATTCTGGTAGGCAGTCTCAGAATTGCAGAGCAACACTTGTGCGCATTGCAGTGCCCAGTTTTTGCGCAGGTTTGGAGGAGAGATGCCATTATAGCTGCTACAACTAGCAGATCACGTTTGGCTTGGACTATCTCTTGGTTAGGGTTTGGAATATTTGATCAACTCTTGTTGGTGCGCTATCCCTGGGGAAAGGAGCGCTACCCTTTGTTTGGATATCTAGCCGAGGGTTTGCTTCCAGAGTGATTCTTAGTCAAGGTTAAGGTACTCAGAGGGTGGCTTCAGCCTATGGTTGGGTGATAAGAACGATATGGTCAATGGTAAAACAAGAACATCCATTATATTCTAACAGGTTATGGGCCCACACCTCCTTCATTCAGTCTAACCACTGGAAGGAAACATAGCCATAAGGATATTAAGATCGTTGAAGAACTGTCGCTAGGGTTTCTAGTAGGAGCAGTCACCAAATCACTGCAGCTAGGGTTACTAGCAGGTGCACTTGTAGAAACCCTAATCCTCTCATTGAGGCACCTTAAGTGAAAGGATTGACCTAATTTCTAGATAGATCAGTGTACCCTATCCTAGCACATCTCCTGGTACTCTTAGCAAGCCAAGACGTCAAGTTTGAGTTTTTGGTCAAATCTAGGGTTGACCAAGTCAAAGAAGCCATGACCTACTTTATGAAGTCATAAAACAAGTTAGATGGAGCTTCTAACTTCAGATCATGGAAGAAAAGGATTGACCTCATCCTTTCCAAGAATAAAGTGTTGGATATCGTGAAAGGAAAGATTGTGGAACCAGAGTTTGAAGAAGGAAAAGAGAAGGAACCACAGAACATTGCATTTATGGAGAAGTTCAAAGATGGTGACATCAATGCCATGAGTATCATAGTGGACTCTATAAAATACCACTTGATACCCTACATCTTCCATATTGACTCATCGAAGAAGATGTGCAATGCTCTAACAAACCTCTTGTCAGTCAGAAACATTGGACAAATAATGAGTCTAAAGAATCAGCTCCGTGACATGAAGATGAATGATGATGATAGCATAACATCATACTTTGTGAGGATCTCCCAGTTAAGAGATCAACTACAAGCCATAGAAGAGATCATTTCAGAGAAGGAATTGGTAAACATAGTCCTCAATGGTCTTCCCAACACGTGGGATGCATTTGCCGCAAGCATGAACACAAGAAAGGAGTATCCTACATTTGAAGAACTTTGGACTTGTTGTGCTCAAGAAGAATCCAGGATCAATGCAAAAGAGAAACTCCAAAAAAAGTACGATGATCAATATTTCACAACAATATTCAATAATTCCAGGAACAAAAGGAAGTTTGGTTCAAGGAGGAAGACAAATCAAGAGAAAGATATTTCAGAAATACAATGCTTCAACTGCCGAAAGTATGGTCACTACAAGAATCATTGTCCCGAGCTACAGAAAAGGAAGGAGAAACATGAAGCATCAGTTTCCAAAGAAAAGGAACCTACAAAGAAGACTAAGCAGGATGAAAGAGACTTCTTCTTCTGAAGGTAATAATACTCTTCTTAGTTCTTGTACATATGTTGTTTGCATATCTTGTATATCTATCTCTTAGAAGATAATATGTTCCAAGAATAACTATACTTATGGAAGAACAACAAGATAAGGATTTCTATCATTATACAAGTCAGATAATACACATGAAAGAATGAAATACATCAAACAAATCATTTGGAAGCTATTACAAGATAAGCCGAAATCAGAATCAATATTGAAGAGACTTAGAAGAAGAAAAAAGAAGTCAACAATCAAGAGGAAATTGGAGAAAGACTTATAACACTTTGCAGAAGGGATTAAGGATTCAGATGGAAGCGTGGACTCTCCTAGATGGATGGATTCGGTTATATATCACCAAAAATAATAGCATGTATTCATACATGAAGCAAGGATTAGGAGGGAGATAATCCTATGATCCATTGAAGATGATGAAGTATATATCCATGGTTGCAGACATGAAAAGAAGTGCATGTTTAGTTCAACCATAGAAGAAGACTTCTTCGAAGAGAAGCCTTAAAGTATCCCTGGTTGTCCATCCACATCCATGATCCTATGATAAAAGGAAGAAGTTGGAATATTTAGAGCATGGAATCTATAGAAAACTCCATGGACCCAAGAGCTAAAAAGAAACATAAGGAAGAACATGAAGATTCCAAGAAAGAAAGAAGAGCCAGAACAACTAGTCATTGTATCGAGAATCACAAGATTACCAACCTGATATGAACTCACTAAAAGCAATAAAGAACTGAAAGTTGTGATGAAGAACAGTGTATGAAATATTTATGAATGTAAGCATTACGAGATTCAAAACTAGAGGTTCTCCCAGATGGAGGGAGAAGACTATGATGATTGTTTGTAAACCAGACATACCTCTACATGAGCCATTATATCATCCACAATTGACATCATATGAATGAAAAGGTTGTTATCCAGATCAATTGAACAAAGAGTGTATGAAGAGCAACCTCAAGACTTTGAAGCATACCAGAAAGAGACCCTTGTATGAAAATGAAAGAATATAACTTGGTGGAGAACCTCCAATGCACAACAGAAGAGTGGTGAAGATTTTCTATAAACAGAGATACTGTATCAGAATGATTACTGAGAAAATTAGGATGATGGATTGCCAATCCATGACAAAGATCTCATGATGACAGAAGAAGTGCCACATGGACATGCTCCAGTTTTCCAACAATGATATACTTTATTGATCAGAGCTACATGAACCCTTAAGAGAAAACCACTATTCCAGATTGAAGTACATTTGAAATCAAGCATTACATTATCTGTGATGAAGTCCAAAAAGGAGAAAGTGGTTCTCCAATACATATCTCCATAGATGAGCATATAAGTAGACATTTTGGTAAAGATTTTTTCCAAGATGAAAGAGTTTGCGTACTCAAGTTGGAGCTCGTGGAGACGACTTCCTTATTGAAAAAGGAAGAGATGAATCCCAGGTTGGGAGGGAGCACTGATGTATTATTGATTGATGGAAAATCATTTTTCAGTTCGAAAAATGGTCTAGGATGAGAAGATTCTTTCTAGTTGGGAAAGTGGATTGATATTTCTGATGGCCAGACATTTTTCAGGTCAAAAAATGGTCCAGATTGTTGATGTACCATAGACAACGACTTCCCATTCTGGTTAACATGGGAATTGGTCTATGGCAGTCTCTCTTCTTGAGGGTTACTCAAGAATACTGGCCCTCATCACCGGACAACAATTTCGCATTGTGGTTAACATGGGGAATGATCCATTTTGGAGGTTAGTGCAGGACAGTCATTTCCTTTGGAAATGGTCCAGACAGTCATTCCTTAGGGCCGATTCATTCTCTCTAGGTTTCACTTTGTTTAGTGCCATAAGAATGGCCCAGGGTGGGGAATGGTCCAGGTTCAACAATCAGGGACAAACATTCCTTAGGGAAAACTCATTCTCTCCAGGTTACACTTTGTTTAGTGTCAGAGGAATGGCCTAGGGTAGGGAATGGTCTAGGCTCAGAAATCGGGACAATTATTCTTCCTTGCTTGAGAAGAATATTCCATATAGCTCATCATTGATGTCTTACCTTTTGAGGGAAGCTACTCTTCTGAGATATCACATATGTGAGTGGAAGAATGGCCCAGATGATTCAGTTTATATCATAACATTGTCTCTATGCAGGTTGATATCAGATTATTGTTATGAAGACTATATGTTTCTAAACAATAGATGTATACTACTGTGGTGGATATGTTCCACTGTTTGATCAAGTATCTATGTGATACTTGGTGTGGTAGTATACCACTAGATTGTAGTTATGTACTACTATGGATAGACACAGTTGTGTTCTATTGGATGATATTGTTCCAATTGAATTGAAGACTATCAACAGTGTTGAAAATGATTATCAACATGATGGATGATCAATGAACAAAGATTTCCCAAACATAAAATGGTTCAGAACATTTATTCTTCTAGATTAGAAGAATAGATCTTGTGTCACTCTATGGAGTGAGCATCATGTGTGATTACTCAGATAGAGTATGGTTTCGAGAGATGATGCAGTTGATGACACTGATGGTGATGATGGTGCTCATGATCTAGTCATGAGATAGTTTATACAACTATGTTGATGCTACCGGGTGAATGGTATGTTTTGTGCTCAAAACCATTACATGTAATACCTCCCTAGCTAGGAGGGAGTGTTGATATTATGGTAGCTACGGGAGGTATTTACCTCCACGTGTAAACATGGCGATAATATAATACTCCGAGAAGCAAGAAGTGTTGATTAAGGTTGGTTGTCATTGACGTCAACCCTTGAAGAAAGCCCCATAGCACAAAGGTTTGGGTAATGGACCCAATATTGTTTGATGTAAATATGACTCATTATTGTTTTTTCATGGTTGATAAGAAGTAAATATGGATGAACTCCAAAGTGGTCCCCTTATGGTGAAATCCCTCATGGGAAGACGCTTTGTGGAGTAAAAGAACCAATTCTTAATTGTGGAATAATGAGATGAAGGAAAGTGAATTTGTCAGGGAAAATATCCTAGATGGATAGTTCTTGTCGTGTCATTTCCGGTGGTATGTGGAAAGCAGTGAAACTCGGTGAGAATAATTCCAAAGCCATAAATGCACTTTTGAATGGTCTTAGTGATATGGTATTCACCAAAGTTGAACATTGTAAATCTGCTAAGGAGATTTGGGACAAACTTCAAAATATTTATGAAGGAGATTCAAAAGTCAAAGAAACAAAGCTTCAAACTTACAGAGGTCAGTTCAAACAACTAAAAATGAAGGAAGATGAAGATATCATAGCCTACATCTTACGAGTCGACGAAATAGTGAATGAAATCATCGGATTGAGAGAAGAAATCAAAGAATCTGTAATTGTTCAAAAGGTATTAAGATCTCTTCCTATGAGATTCAAACCTAAGATATCAGCACCAGAAGAAAGATCGGATCTAAACTCAATAAGCATGGACGAACTGCATGGAATCTTCACAGCATATGAGATGAGAACTGAACAGGAAAATCCATATGTAAAAGAAGCAGCCTTCAAAGCATCCAAAAGATCAAAGCAAAAGAAAA
>ML779586.1:1701618-1725126 GCA_009831015.1 Picea engelmannii | reverse complement strand
AAAGGAAGTTGGTGCTTCCAATGAATGTAATTCTTCAAGACATATAAGAAAAATCATTCTGTGGTTTTCTCTCGATTTGGGTTTCCACGTAAAACACTAGTGTACTGTGTATGTGTGTGATTGTTTATTTCTTACTGCTCATTATTGGATAATAATTCTACATTGATATAACATTTGAAGAAAAAGGATTGTAATTACACTATTATTGATTCACCCCCCTCTCAGTAATCCAATAAGAAGAAACCCTAATGAGTTGGCTAATAACCCTAGAATACATGTCAGCTCAAGAAGATAACTTGTATTAGGTTATTAGCCTCCAAAAGAAGAAGTCAGTTAGAAGAAATAATATATACTAAACATACAGATACCCATAATGAGATTCAGCCCAGGCAGTTAGCGATAATTACCATAAATACAGGAGGCCAATCTTCATTCTGGCAGGTAGTCTCAAAATTGCAGAGCAACACTTGTGCACACTGCAGTGCCCAGTTTTCTATGCAGGTTTGGAGGAGAGCTACCATTGCAGCTGTTGCAACTAGCAGATCATGTTTGGCTTGGACTATCTCTTGGTTAGGGTTTGGACTATCTGATAAGATCTTGTTGGTGCATTATCCTTGGGGAAATGAGCGCTACCCTTTCTTTGGCTATCTATCCTAGGGTTTTCTTTCAGAGTGATTATTTGTCAAGGTTAAGGTGCTCGAAGAGTGGATTCAGTATATGTTTGGGTCACAATAGCGATATTGTCAATGGTAAAATGAGCGCATCCATTATATTCTAACACCATTGTGATCTTAGAGTGGATTCTAGTTTGGTGGTGAATAATTGCTCATTGACCGGTCACGTTCAAAACATTCTAATGAAATGGTTCCTTTATAATCAATTTTAATAGCATCAAGGTCCAAATAATGACTCACATTCTATCATCAAATCCAAATAATGACTCACATTCTATCATCAAATCCAGTCACTCACTAGATCATTGAACGTTGAAATAAGAAGCTAACTTTTCCCTTGATTCCTTTTGAAATAGTAAGTAAATTAAAACATATTTTAAGTGTTTATTTAAACCTATTGTAACTAATGGCATATGTTTTATACTCACCTTATGCGTAGACCCCCAAAATAAGGTGATAGTGAGAAGTGTAAATAAGAACCATCTAAGCTAATGCATTTAGGTGCTTTTGCATCATCTTACTTGATTTTGGTGGGCTTGATAATAACTTCAAATTATAAATTTTAGTTTCCCAATGATTTAGGCTTATCCATAACACATATCTACTAATAATGAACTAAGAGACTTACATTATAGAGAAGAAATTTATATTTTCATCATTAAAGAGTTACGGGGATAATATAATCAATGACATATTTAGAAATAAAGATTTATTTTTCTTACCTTCACACTTCTTCTCTTTACCATCATTTTGGATTCATTGGTGCCCTTCTTATCATCATCCCCTCCTACCTTTTTGTTTTCTCCACCATTCCTTTTTTCCCCACCACTATGACGTTTTATCATCATCCCCTCCTTCCTTTTTGTTTTCTCCACCATTCTTCTTTTCCCCACCACCATGATGTTGTTTTTTCTTCCCCCTTGTTTCTTGCCCCCATCATTTTTATCCCCTCCCTAATTGTCTCCATCCTCTCTAAGACCCATCTCTTCTCTTTAAAGTTCAAGCTAATACACTACACTAAAGTTTTCAAGGTATATTTTTTAGAATGAGTAAAATTTCATAGAAAACATTGGGCTATTTTCTAACAATGCATTTAAATGGGATAATCTCACAAACCTTGATAAAATCCCAAAATAGGTAGAGATTCATTAAACCCATTAAAACGCCACAACTCAAATAAATATAAAATAAATAAAATCAAAGGCTAAACAATCCAACATATGATCCCATGAATGTATTAAAATCGTAAAATAAACACCCACATATATGTGTTGAGAAAAAATACACTAAACTTGTTAAGCCCTAAATATTGGCACATTACCTCTTAATTGGGGTATATTACATTAGTATTGTTATTTTATTTACGTCGACTTGGGTCCATTAGTTGTAATTGTAACTCACAGTCTCCTATATATACCAATGAGACATTTTCATTTGGAATCATCTTGTATTTGTAAATTTATGTGGTGTATAAGGAGCTTTCCCCCTCAAAGAGGCTTATTATCTGAAATTATTTTTTTTCAAGGCGTTGAGTACTTATTCTGAGGTTTTTTATGCTATTTTGATATTTGGTTCTTAACATTTGGTATCAGAGCTCAAGTTCTTGGGGTTTCCCTGCTTCATCTGAGACACCTTGGAATTTTCACTATAAATGCTTTCCCATGAGGATGATCCAATTCCCCTACTCCTGGTTGTGCCAGAATTTCTCCCTGAGGATGATCTAATTCCCCTACTCCTGGTTGTGCTAGAATTGCTCCAAGTGTTATAGATGATGCATCTACATGCACATGGAATGTCTTTTCCCAATATGGGAATACTAGAATATGTGTTGTGGCTATTTTTTCTTTAGAGTGTCCAACCCTTCCTGACAATCCTCATTACACTGAAATTTAGTATCTTTCTTTAACAACTTATCCATTGGCGTAGTGATCTGTGCATACCCTTTTATAAAAATTTTGTAGTAGCTTGTATGTCCCAATGTTTCTCTCAACTGGTGCACTGATTTTGGTGGTGGTAAATTGACAATCACTGCAATCTTGGCTAGATCTACTAGCAAGCCTTGTTTGCACACTATGTGTCCCAACAATATTCCAAAAGGTGTCCCAAAGATGCACTTCTTGATATTCAATGATATCTGACATTGACTTCATCTTTCCAAGATCATCCTTAACACCTCCACATGATTTTTTAGTAGAGTGTATACAATCCAGTCATCCAGATACACTTCTAGAAACTGTTGTATGAACTCCTTAAACACAGCTATTACTACCCTTGAAAATATGGTTGGTACATTCTTCAACCCAAAAGGCATGATTGTGTACTGGTAGGAACCCCATTCTGTGGAAAAGGTGGTCTTGTACCTGTCTTCTTGATCTATCTTGATTTGATGGAAACCTGAGAATCCATCTATAAATGAGTATGCTTCATGGCCTCCTACATTCTCAAATACCTCATCTGTAAAAGGGGTATGGAAAGGGTCATGTAGGCAATCATCATTCAGTTTTCTCATGTATACACAAATCCTTATCCTCTCTTGTTTCTTTTGTTCCACTACCACAAGGCTTATCCATTCAGATTCCTCCACTGGTTCTATGATTATAGCTTCTAACATTCTATCAATTTATGCTTTCACTTTCTACTTATATATTGGATTCAGTATATACGGTCTCTATCTAACAGATCTAAATTCATGTTTGAGAGGTATCTTCATCTCTCCTATCCTTATTTCTATGCCTTTAATCTCTGTAAACATTGTTGGGAATAGGTCATTGAACTCGCGTAGTAACTTTGTGTTTCGTTCCATTGTTTATTCATCCCAATAGTCTCCAATGTTGTCCATTTTGGGATTCTCAGTTGTCTCAATGTTGACTTTCTTCACCTTGATCGGCACAACAAACACTTCTGATTCCAGAGATGGACCTTCCACCTCTCTTTCACCTTTAACTTCTATAATATGAATATTGTGCGGGTCATCCTCACCTGGTGCTTGTTCTTCCACAGGATAGCATGATAATAGTTCCTTAACTATCTGTTTGTTTTGATGTTGATACTATGGTATAAGCTCAACCTCTGGTTCATCGAAAAATATTACCCCTCTTATTTGTTTGAGTGATAAATCCATGTTGAGGTTCTCATTTCAAATGAGAAAGTGACTATAAAATTTTGTTCTAATGTTGTCCATTCTGCAGTGCCGCTGTGCAGTTCTTGGTCTACATACTAGTTTGATGGAATTCCTTCCAATGTGTGGATGAAGTGATGAGGCTATTCCTCTAGTGGTGTCATCCTCCATAGTATTCTGCACTTCTCCAAGTGTTTTTTTGGTTCCCCTTGTCCATCATACCTCTGCATCCCAGTGCTCCCCTGATCTACACCGAATCTAGTGCACACTAGTCACTTACATTGGTACCAGTCCTTAACTGTCTCTTTGTGTGCACCCCACCATATTGTAGGTGTTTCCTTGGGTGAAATATCTAGGGCTAAGAGCCTTTGATTCTCTAAAACTTCATATTCATATCTTGTTAGGAATTCTTCTAAGTCATTCACCCCACGAAAACCGGGAGGTTCTCTCGTCTTTGTACCCATCCATCTTATTGCGTGGTCTATTCTTGTGCACCTTCTTGTGGATACTTCATATAATCTTTGCTTCCAATTCTCCAAGCTTGTATCTGAGTCAGAATCACATGATGCAATACTCCTCCAACTGCGTACTCCATATGTATTTGGGTTGACATAATTTTCTTCACACACGGTGGTTCTGTACAACTGGTTGATTTCCTCCAAATCTAGACAGGTCGGTTCCACAAATATTTCGTCTTCGGATGGATGTAAGGGTGCAATGACCCAGTATTCCCCTGACTCAAAGGTCATATTCCTTGTACTCAAGTTGATTATGACCTGTTTATCAAATGAAAAATCTATCCCAAGCAATGCTGGATAAGGTGTTGTACCATATACTATTTCTATTACTTCAAAATATGCCTTAGTGTGCACTCCATCCAAATCTAATGTCACACCCTTAAGCCTCCCAATTAGTAGAATTTTGTGCTGGTTTTCTAGCTTTAGCTGAACCGTTGAGTAGCCTAATGTTGTCTCTCTCATGCACTGCCATGTCTTCGTCGGTAAGACATTTACTTCAGATTTGAGGTCCAATATAACATCTCCCATGTTGAAATCTCTTATATTGGCATTCAATCTAAATTCACTTCTTGTACTCCTTTTTGCATGGAGGTGATTGACTATTCTCTGTTGTAATTTCCCCTCAGTGTTTTTGTTACATCTATCTAGCATATTCTGTAAGATTGTGATAGATTATGGATCTTTGAATAACTGAACACAATAGTGCAGAAACGTTATGATATTACTTACTTGGTCCCCAGGGTGTACTTCACTGGTGTGGTCCATTGTTGATGACATTTCATACATGGGTATGGATTGAGTATGTTGCAGGAATATGTAGACGCCACATTTTGCTTGAAAAACTCTTGTCTGGCCTCCTGGAAAGTTTCCTTCTCTTTCCCCGCATCAAATTGTTTATGTGGTCCAATATGCTTCTTCACCCATTGGTGTTCTGTTCGATCCTTTTGTACTGCGTCAGCTCCTGTCTTATATCCTCCACGCGTAACTATGTTGATATTTATTCCATCATCCCTTGCCTCTACAAAAATACAATAAAAATTCTGATTGTTCTGATTCTTCTTTTCTTGAATCTTCCCCAATAATGTTGGACAATCCTCTATATCATGATTTGTTGCGCGACAGTACAAGCATGTCGCTGGTGAAAGTGGACATTCTCTTGAATAATGTCCTAGATGTTGGCAGTTATGGCACACTACTAGACCTCTACCTCTTCCAAATTATCCTCTACCTTGTCCTCCACCTCTGTATCCAGTTCGATCTCCTCGCGGTGCATTGTACTGAGGCACCTGATTATACTGTGCGGGGTTATACTGTGGTTGAGCATTATTATACTGAGGCTGCATATTATTGTACTGTTCTTGCACATTATTACATGGAGGTGGTTCTTGGTTAAACCGAGGTGCAACTTACTCTGTCATCATTTTTTCCTGCACCATATAGATATCTGACGTTATCTCCCACATCAAGTCTATTGTCATACAATATTTATCATCATGACCCACTGATTTGCAAAAGTTGCAATATGAAATCTTAGGTATTATCTGATACTTCTACATCATTGGACAATCATATGGATCATTTCCACGTGTTTTATAGATCTCGCACCATAGTCCTCCTATTGGAAAAGGGTTTGGTATCCATGTTTCCATGCACAACGCAAAAGTTGGGCACTCATTCTTATGGTGTCCTTGCATTATGCATGTGGTACACCAAACAACTTCTATTTTCTCTTTTCCCCTATTATGGTTTAGTTGAAATGTGAGGTTCTTTAGATCCTCCTTTAGCTCCTCTATTGTTGGATCTGTCTTCTGGTACCAATTCTTTTCAAGTTGTAGGGATGCATGTAGAGCCTCTTCCTGCGTTTGAAACTTATGCTGCCTCAAAGGTTATTTGAGATGTGGTAATAGGGAGTTCACAAAGAGTTGTATATGTTGGATATCAGTCATGACATACTTCAACTTACCTTTAATATGTTTAAACCTATGATCGATCTCTCAAACAGACTCTCCCGGTTTCTGTCCGATTTCAATCATCTCACTCATGTACTGATCCTTTGAGCTAGGCTGATGAAATTCATTTATCAGTAGCTTCTTGACATTTTCAATTGTCCTTGTTGTTCCTGGTGGATTGTTTGCAGCTAATCTCATGTACTAATCCAATGCATGGTCTCTTAGCGTGATAATTAACTGCACAAGTTTTGTATCCTCATATGAGATCTACTTTTCTTCCCAAATATTCTCATAGATAAACAAGTGCTTTTTAGGATCCTCTAATGCTTCTCCCTTGAATTCGGGTAACTTGATTGATCCGAGATATTTTTTTCAGGTGACTTATGAAAGAATTGTATTAAATGAGCATAAAAAAAAGTACACCATAAAGAAGGAAAATCTCAACATGAAAGAGACATAAGCATGCAATATGAATGCAAAAACTTGATAACAGAGTTCATCCCTAGTGGACTATGTCTCCAGGTCCTTCTCTCAAATGGGTAGGTATTTTTATTAACTCCACAAAATATTTGGGCAAAATACATAAGTATACTTTATTCTGGAGTTAAGATACAAAATATTTTATTAAATAAAAAAACTAACATCACCACTGTGTTCGTGGTGTCAAATTACCTAAAAATGAGTGTCTCCATGCCTCGATCCGAGTCTGACACTTTCAGGCCCAAGAGACACCTCTGCCTCAGTTTATGTGCAATTTCTCCTGCAATAAATGATTGAGAAAATATCGAACTATGTTCCCCTGTCTCAAAAACTATGTCGAATCTGTATGGTCATGCTTGGTTCTCCTTCGTCCCTCGTACACTGGCGAACACCCCTTTAAATAATATTTTGTCGGTGGTTATGCAATAAAGAGTCTATTGGCGCGCTGGTGGGAAGTGGCTATTTTAAGTCATAGGTTGGTGGGGAGGTTCTGGGGTTGAATCCCACAGACCCCCGTTTCTTTTGGTATTTCGTTATAACAGTTGGTGGATGGATAAAGTTGGTGGGCAGTTGGTGGAGCTCCTAGCGGGATGCCATATATGGCAGCTGGTTGTTTGACCGTTGGCAGTATATAGATATGGTCGCATGTATTAACATAGAACCAAGGGTTGGGTCGAGGGCCTAGCCCTTTTCCTTTTCCCCATATGAAACATTCAAACTTAAATAAAATGCACACCATATTACAAACAAGGATTATATCGTGGCATATTAGCTAGCATGGAGGTTGTAAGTCCTTTGGGCTAAGAGGTTAGGAGTTCGAATATTGGGGAGTCATATAATTTTGTCACATGCCAACCACTAAAGGGGTTCCATGTGGCAGCCCATGACTGGGCCACATGGCACCATAACATTTTCCCATGAAAATGACACTTATCACCACCTAATTCACCCACGTGTCTGCCATCAGACTTGTATGACCTTGCCATGTCATCACATGCTAACTCAACACTCTGCCACATCAAATGTACGAACGTGTCATGTGACACCCTTGTAATGGTTCCACATGTCACCTTGACCTTTGATGTTTTGACCAAGTTTGACTTGAACTTTGACTGCTTATATCTTTTTATCCGTAACTCTATTTGACGAGTTGTTTGTGTCGTTAGAAAGCTTGCAACACACTCTTCACGATCATGCCATTTAAACTAATTTTTGAGAACTTTGAATATTTTTCATTTCTCTATTTGTCGAAGCCATTCTGAGCATCCTGAGTTTCCTCTACGATTTCTGAGTTTCTATTAGCCTTCTCTGGATCCTTTTTGGATCACGCCTTCCCACTGAGATATTTTTGGACCACCAAAATCTTTCATCAATCAGCTAGTAAGTGAGGGAAGATTCCCCTCACTTTGTCCTTCTTAATCCACTTTTCCCTACTTGGATGTGTGCCCTTTTAAGCCTACTCGAAGATAATCAACAACACCCCTACGTGAAGTCCTCGTCCTTCTATCCAGGATGATATCTTCCTGTAACTCATCCAAGTACTCAGGTGCAAATTCATCAACTGAAGGTATTGAAACTTCCTCATCATGATCCATGATCAGGGGATGCTAAAAAAGTTTCAATTTCTATACGTTCACAACTGAATAAATCTACATATAAGGTGTAATATCTACATGAAAATCATTAGTGGCACTTTTCTCCAAGATATTGAAGGGTCCATATCGGATAGGCTTGATTTTCTTTCCTTCACCCTTAAATCGTTCCTTGTTTATATGAAGCCATACCCGGTCTCTAACCTAGAACTGATGATCAACCTTGTGCTTTTCATGGCGAGATTTATACTGTGCTTGACTCTTATCCAATTGTTCCCTGACTGTCTGGTGTATTTGTTGAATCCTCTGGATGAACTTGCGGGCTCTATCCTCTGTTCGTTATTCATTCACATCGGCATCTCTCCCATACATCAAGTCTAAAGGAACCTTTGGTAGGTACCCAAAACACGTCTCAAAAGGTGAACTCTGAGTGGATAAATCTAAATCTTGGTTATAAGAATGTTGTACATAAGGTATCTATTCATCCCATAACTTAGGATGCTTTCTACAGTAGCCTCGAAGAAAAAGTACCACTATTTTGTTTATCACCTATGTCTTTCCATCGGTCTGTGGATGAAAATAAGTGTTCCTCTTCAATTTGGTGTCCATCATTCTCCATAAGCTAGTCCAAAAGTCCCCAAGGAATCGAGTATCTCTATCCGAGACAATGGACATGGGTAACCCAAAGTGAACCCAAACATGATGAAATAAGAGATTAGCAGTCTGCTCAACAATGATCTTCTTTTTACATGACATCAAGATTCACATCTTGCTGAACCTATCCACTATGACATAAAAATAATCATGAACCCCTTTGGTCATTGGTAAACCCCCTACAAAATCCATGGAAATGCTTTCCCATGGATGGAATGGAACATGAAGTGGTGAGTATAGCCCCAATTTTTTAATAGTGGGATTACAAGTAGAACACATCATAGACCCCTTTACATATTTAGTTACAATTGATTTCATTTGAGGCCAGTAACAAAACCTCTGCAAATGAGCCATAGTTTTTCCTACCCCAAAAATACCAGACATAAGAGGAGTGTGAGCTTCTCATATTACATGGACTCGTTCACTTGTAGGAATACATAGCTTCCCAAGATGATAGAGTAATTTTCCTTGCAAAAAATAGTTCTCTCCCTGTGCACCATGGGTTAGCTTCTCATATACTTATTTAAAATCTTCATCGATGGAATATTTCTCTACATAACTATCATGATATAAAGAAGTATTCTTCAAAATAATAGAAGCAACAATATGAGGTCTAGAAATCATATCATCTACCTTGTTACTTGTAGCCTTCTTGTACTTGATTACCAAATGAAATTGTTGTAGAAAACCCATCCATATATAGTTATGAGATTGTTGCAGTTTGGTTTGTGCTTGAAGATATTGTAAGGGATGGTGATCTATATGTATAATTGTTTCCTTCCCTAACAAGTACTGCTTCTATTTATTTACGCTCTGGAATAATGCATACAACTCTTTATCATATGTAGTATAGTTAACAACAACTTGGTTAAAAGTTTCATAGTGGTAACATATAGGCTTACGATATTGCATCAATAATGGACCCATGGCGTATCCACTGGAATCTGTCTCGATATCGAATGACTGTTGAAGATTCAACAATGCTAATACTGGTGCGGTACTGATCTTCTCCTTCAAAATTTCAAAATATTTTTATTTCTTTCCTTCCCACTGAGAAGTTTTCTTCACACTGGTTAAGGCATGCAAAGGAGCTTCTATAAAGGAGAAGTTGGGAATGAACATCCTCCAATACTAGACTGCAGCTAAGAAGCTTCGGACTTCGGTCACTCTCTTTGGCTCAGGTCATTTTACAATTACTTCAATTTTGGAAGGATCAATCTTCAATTGTCCTCCTCCACAATATGACCTAAGTATACAAGTGCAGTCTTTCCAAATTCACGTTTACACATTTTCACATACATCTTTTCCCTTTGCAAAGTATCCAATACTTTCTTTACATGCCTTACATGTTCATCCCAAGTCCCGCTAAAAACAAGAATGCCATCTAAACATACAATCACAAAGTCATCCAGGAAAGGCCTGAATACATCATTCATCACACACATGAAAGTTGCCAGAGCATTACAAAGCCCAAATGACATAACTAACCACTCAAACAACCCCTGTTTGGTTTTAAAGGAAATTTTCAATTCATCCGGTTCTGCAACCATGATTTGATGATATCCACTGCACAAATCCAACTTAGTGAAATAAACAACATTCTTCAATTGATCAAGTAAATCATCTATGGGGGGAAGAGGGTATTGATTTTTCACTGTGATTTTATTCAATGCCCGATAATTGACACACATTCACCATGTGCCATATTTCTTTGGCACCATCATGATCAGAGAACCACAATGAGATGAATTGGGCCTGATGACCCCTTGATCCAATAAGCCCTGTACCTACTTCTTGATCTCTGTCATCTCCACAACTGACATCCTATGCATGCTCACATTAGGAAGAGGAGAATCTTGCTGAATATGTATCCTATGTTGGATTTCCCTCTTAGGAGGTAATCCATCTGGTTCCTCAAAAATATCATCATACTTAGAAACAATATCAATTAATTTTTTTTTATGAGATGGATCACACCCTTGGAAAGCACCGGATGTCCTAACATCTTTCTCTTTGATGACCATGAGTACATATCTCTTATTAGTAGTTATGAGCCTTTTCATTTGTCCTACACTAACAAGTGTTGTATTTACCCTCATGCTGTGAGATCTAACAATATATTCCACTCCCCCTTTAGTAAGGTGGTATTTGTTCTCATGACGAAAGAAGACTTATTTTCTATCATAAATAAAAGGACTCCCCAACACTATGCGACATATATCAAGTGGTACAACATCCAAATCCACTTCATCAATAAAATTTTAAGCAATAGAAAATCTGATCCTACATTGTTTGGTGACATTAAGTTTTTCTTGATCACATACCCAACCAAGAGGATAAGGATTCGTATGTGATTTCGTTGCAAGACCCATCTTCTTGACAAGTGCTTCATATATTAAGTTTACTTGGGAACCTAGATCAAATAATGTATCTATCTTAGTATGTTTAGATACAACTCATATATGAAATAACTCATTCCTCTTTCATTCATCATTAAATATTGAACTAGCATGAAGATAATATTTACCTTGTACTCCAGCCATTGTGATTATTCCTTCATCTCCTGATTCAGAACCAAGATCTTTCTTAGCGTTAGAAACGGTCTTTTTCTTCCCCTTTCCACCGAACTATTTCAGTTTCTTTTCTGGATGCAGTTTCCAACAATGTTATTCATCATGACCTCTCTTCTTGCAATGAGTGCAAAATGGTTTTCCTCCTTTTCTCATCACTGTAGCGATCTTCTTTTCCTTCCTTTTAAAATTTTTGAAAGTCTTGTGTGGGAAATTGGAAGGTTTCTTTGTGGGATCTTCTTGAACATGTTTCCCCCTATTCTCAAGGAGAGTGGCTTGCACACAAAATTCATCAAGACTAGTGGGTTTAAACAAGAGAAAAGTATAACGAATATAACTGTGAAGTGCGCCAATATACTTCATTAAAGTTTCATAATAATCCAAAGGAATATTCAATGCTAGATATTTCTTCTTAAATTCTTCTGTGAAACTTTGTACAATCTGACTTTTACTTTTCCTTAAAGTTTGCCATTCCATCATCGCATTATGTTAATACCCTAATGGATAGAACTGCCTCCTTATCTCTGATTTAAATTGCGACCATGAGGAAAGAATATTACCACACTTACTTTTGTCATGTATCTTTCTCTCCCACCATACGAGAGTGATTCCTTCCAACCGAAGAGAAGCCAATTGTACTTTAACTTCCTCTTCATCAATATGTTGAACATGACAATATACTTCAACCCGTCGGATCTAATTATCTAGTTTTTTAGGATTAGCATCTCCATTAAACATAGGTAAAGAAAAATTTACATCAATATTTAATAATGGTTTCTTAAAAGAGGATTTATGGCTAGAATGATGAGAATGATGAGAATGCTCAGAGGAAGAACTATAACTTGAAGGTGAAGATGGAGGCTTAGTAGGATCTCCTCCAACCTCTTGATTTATCGAAGCATCATGATCTGCATGCGCTTCCTTTTTATTCCCTTTATTCTTCATCCCCTTCTCGTTATATCCATACATTCATTCGACCATTTCTGACATGTGATAAAAGACCATGTGAAAATTTTTCTCCTGTTCAGTACAATTTTCCTCTTCTGCCATCTTCTTCCTTCGGGATGCACGACCAACTTTGGGATCGAAAGTGTTAAGAGTTCCTTCACCTTGCTTATTCTTGGCCCTAGTAAGCATTCATACTCAACAATTCAAGTCAAAGACGACTGCTCTGATACCAACATGATCCGATATCTTTTCGTCATGTGACTTATTAAAGAATTGTATTAAATGAGCATAAAAAAACGTACACCATAAAGAAGGAAAAACTCAAAAGGAAAGAGACATAAGCATGAAATATGAACACAAAAACTTGATAACAGAGTTCGTCCCTTGTGGACTACATCTTCGGGTCCTTCTCTCAAATGGGTAGGTCTTTTTATTAACTCCACAAAAGAATTGGGCAAAATACTTAAGTACGCCTCATTCTGGAGTTAAGCTACAAAATCTTTGCTCAGATTAGAAAACTAACATCACCACTATGTTTGTGGCATCAAATTACCTAAAAATTACTGTCTCAATGCCTCGATCCGAGTCTGACACTTTCAGGCCCAAGAGACACCCTTGCCTCAGTTTCCGTGCCACTACTCCTACAATAAATGACTGAGAAAAACTCAAACTGCGTGCCCCTATCTTTAAAACTTTTCCAAATCTGTACGGGCGTGCTTGGTTCTCCTCCATTCCTTGTACACCAATGAACACCCCTTTAAATAATATTTTGTGGGTGGTTATGAAATAAAGAGTCTATTGGTGCGCTAGTGGGTGGTGGCTATTTTAAGTCATAGGTTTTTGGGGAGGTTCCGAGGTCGAATACCACAGACCCCCATTTCTTTTGGTATTTTGTTATAATAGTTGGTGGATGGTTAAACTTAGTGGGAAATTGGTGGATCTTTTGGCGGGATGCCATATATGGCAGCTGGTTGTTTGACCGTTGGCAGTATATATTGTTGAAGGAAAATCTCCCTGCGGACAGGTAGATCTCCTCAAAGAGCTAGACTCTTAAATCTAAGACAGAAAGTGCTTATCATGGTCATTGACTTCCTTTTAGATCTAGGTGGACTAATGTGTGAGGAGGAAGGAGAAAAGAAGTACTTTTTGCTGGTGTTTGTCCCTGCACGCTCCGAGTTGAGCTCCAATCTTTCGCTCCTCGATAATCCCTGTAGACAAACAAAGTACGACCACTTCCTACTCTATCAAGATTAGTCTGAAATAGGTCTATCTACTAAAGAGACAAATTCATGTGAGATTGAACATGAATTAGAAAGAAACAGGCCAAGCAAATTATATTAATGAGGACAAAACATCTCTTACAGCCATAGATGGATTGCAGCAGTTTCGTCAAGTCCTCCTTGTCTACCCCTTGCTCAAAAGTTCCACGATCTGAATGGCGATAGCTTCAGCGATTGCTCCCTATGAGATCATAGGTCTCTTGCTTCCAAATTATCTCTGTTCCAGCACCACTTATAAGATCATAAGATTGGTGTGATTCTCCCTTTTCAGTCTTCTTTCACCATGAGAAAGCTTGCTTATATAGTCTTGGAGAGGCTCAACCACTTGAGATATCATTGGGGTGAGTTGAGGATTTTCCTCCTTGAGTTAGGGATCTTCCATAAGATCATGGCTGGACTAGGGGTTCGAATCCAACTGCCTTCCAAGATTGAAAAGATCTTTCCCCCATTCTCCTCAACAAACCAACTGCTGCCCAGAATAGGTAGCGCTCCCTCAAAAGGGCCATCAGAGTGTTATAGCGCTCCCAAGTAGGCTTTAAAGTGGCGCCATCGCTCCTAAGAGTATGAGCGCTCATTCAAAAGGGTTGATACAGTGTTATAACACTCCTAGATAGACTATAGGGGAGCGCCAACACTCCTAAGAGAGGTATAGGGGAGCGCTCTCGTCCAAAAACTCAGTTTTTTGGGTTCTTTCAGATGTCAAGAGGTTCATAAGGCCAGTTAACCATTCCTCCTCTTCCAAATCAAGTGTTTGATGTGTGTCAAGTGTCCTTCTCATGTCATTATAGGCACTGTTGACACTCAGAACTGAAATGGGTTGCAGCAAATCAATCCCGAGGCAACCTCGAACCACTTTGGATTAGAAGCTGCCCTYTTCCAACTCGAGAGGGATCTCTCAAAAAATGTCACAATAGGAATTTAAATAGCGTGAAAAAGGTGGGCAGATTTATGGGTAAATGATTGTCTTGGATTTTGGGGTTTGGGGGTTAAACCAGGGAAAAGGTCCATTGGGCATGGAGTCAAATGAAAACCGAGAAAAAGAGACAATAGCAGAGATCAAATAACTTGCGGAAAGTGAGGCAAAGTAAGTCTATCTTTCAGCGCTTTGATAAATCATGATGCGGTAGCGGAAAGAAAAAGGAAAGGCCGACGTAGCAAAGGATACATGCAGCARTTCTGAAAATGMARATTGGTCTTACACMRCTGATAGCTGGTGCAGAGGAAAGRMAATAAACAATYACAGAAAAMCCAAATCCTTTCGTTATAGTAGTGGTCGTACTAAAGTATAACGAAGCACCTCGGTTAGAAGAAAACAAAATGTACTGCAATAGTGATGGATTAAGGAGGACATAAAGAAATTATAACACATCAACTGTGAGTAAGGAGCATATCAAATAAATTCCAAACAGATTTAACACAGCTGAAGGAGAAGAAAACATGCTGAAAGAAATCAACCGTGATGAATCTCACAGTCGTAAGTAAAAATTCTTCTTTATTACTCCATTAATGGCTTACAAAGTCTCAACAATTACAATGAAACCCTCTTTGAAAAGAGGTTTCCCCAGTGCTTCGCTCATGCGTGCCCCCCTTTTCTGTTAACTACATCAGTCTTTTTAAAAGGAAAAATAAAAACTCTTTGTGTTCTACGAATCTGAAACGTTTTGTCTTCTAGACTCGGCGACTGCCAGATGTTCTGCAGTTACAAACATTGGTGTGTGCTGGAAAAAACTCGTTCAGGTATAGAGGAAATGAATTAATAAAAAAGCTCTAATGGATGTAAATCGATTTCTTCTTCATCTTCACTTATCTCTATCTCTTTAATATCGATGCCTTTGCCTAAACTTGATGCAGCTTTACCCCCAATGCATACCAAAAAGCTGTTGTTTCTGTCCCTTCTTTTGCGTGCTTTAAATTAACACCAGGTTTCAGGGAGTCTGTGAATCTGGTTGCTAGTTGTTGTTGCTCCAATGAACATGGAGTTCCCGTGCCAAATAAAAAAATGATGGCCCGGACTACAACAAATTAACACCAGGTCTCAAGAAGTCTGCGAATATGATTGCTAGTTGTTGTTGCTCCAATGAACATGGAGTTCCCGTGCCAAATAAAAAATGATGGCCCAGACTGCGACAAGAAGAAATCAGTAGAATTTAAAAAGGTTACTACCGAATCAACTTGTACTGCTTTACTAAAATGTGACAGTGAACCAGAAAATCTGATGAGTGTTAAGCAATCGTCGGTATATGTATCATCAATGTCTTGGCAGTGTTCTTTGATGATGAAGTCTTCTTCGGTTGGGGGCAACTGCCATTCCTGTCGGTTTGGAAAAGTGCCCATTGCTGTGGAGGGTGAGGATGTAGAACAATGAACTCTCAGATTTCATTCCTGTCGGTTTTGGTAGCCTCCCAAATCTGACGAGACTCGAATTGGCTCTTGGATCATTCTGGCAGTTACCTAAGCCCCCAAGTCCTGCCTAGAGTTTTGGATGTTTAATCACGTCCTCTATTTGGTTCTCGATAGAATTCCGTAAATTTCATGTTTCAGGAGATAAATCCCTATTCACTACTGAAGAGACATGTTTATCAATATCATTTACCTTTTCACGAAAATAAACCTTGAATATAGATTTATCTCGTTCTTCTTTAACAACCTGATGCATGTTACAGTCTGCTGAACTTTCAATTTTCTCTTTTGTACCCTGAAGCAAGTTTTTCACTGTCATGAGCGGACAACCAGTTTTGGAAACTTTGGCAGCCTGTTCAATAAGACCCTTTAACTGCTTTTCACAAGATTCATGCTCCTCAACAGCAAGATCCATTGAATAGTCCTACCTCATAATTTTCTTTTTCATTATCTCAGATGTAATCTTTTCTTTGTTTTTTCTCTAGAAGTCACTATTTGATCATCCATGAGACTCTCTCTGTCGTAGCCAAAGAAATAAATGGCTACGTGATTTCCTACACTTGTCGATGGTCTCCCACAACAGATTTCCTCAGATTATCGCATTGGTTTCTTCAGTTTAGAGGTTGTTAATTCATCGTCAATATGCTACTGCTCCACAATAATTATCAACTCCTTGCTATTGGATATTTCATACCCAGAGTAGCCTAAGAATTCCTGGCCATCGCAGGTCTGATCCGAATCCCTCTTTGATATCTTCACAATCTTTTCTGTCTCTTTTTCTTTCACAGTTCTCACCTCAGTTTTCTTCCTCGCACCGTCGGCCACCGCATGCAAAATCTCGTCTTCTGTGGAAGGATAGATGACCACAGCGGCTCTGCAGGAGATTCTGTCGGGCCAGGTGTCATAACCGTTCGAAATTGCGCAAAAGGAATCATAATTGTTGTAGGTAACTGGTGGCTGATGCTGCAGAATATGCCACGACCTCACAACATGTAGTAATGGCTCCTCTCAAGCTCCACCTACCTTCGAAAAAATAGAATGTGCCTCCTTGCTCTTGAAATGGACGCGCACAACCAGATTCGTTTTGCCTGTTATTCTCGTGGAATATTGTCTCTTGGGTGTTCATTAATTCGATTGACGATGGAAAAGATGCCCCCCTTTAGCGTATGTATTATTAATTTGAACAATATCAGGATAAGATTTTGTCCATCGTTCATCTCTATCGAAAATATTCAGAATACAGGCCCCAATGTTGTTAATTCTGTCTCCAAATACAACAAAAAATCAAAGCTAATGCTGCTGATTTTGTGACTACAGTCCAAGGGATGTCGTGCTTCCCCTTTCTCACCAGTCCTTTGACAAATGGCAACAGATTTATCACCACCCAAACACTGCAGAAGAACTCTGCAAATAGCTTGTCTCTCAATATATCATATTTACTTGCCATAAAACGTACAGATCCAAAAATAATGGTTACCAAGTTTATAAACAACACTGTTGTCGGTGTAATGAACAATGAAGATGAATCAAATGTGAAGTCACCCTCATTGTAGTCATCCTCGTCCCTAGATCCCTTCAGAGTCACCATGAAAACTGTTTCTGAGACTCCTATTAACTTCATCAAAACGTCGAACAAGAAAAATATCTATGGAGATAAGCACTGGATCAACCACATTCTTTGGTTATTCCACCATTCTCTAATGGGACTACCGATGCAAAGAAACTCCCATAGCTTAAAGCCATAGGTTGAAACGAACAGTGCAACTGCGATTGCAAAGGCAGGCTCTGAAATCCCAGGAAAGAACGATTTTCCATTTAATAGACAGAAAGATGGCAAGATGGCGTAGAAAAATGTTGCGACTGACCAGATTCCCCATAGATTGAAATAGGAATACAACATCCTCTGGCCTAACATAATGTTTCTGTGAATATTAAGGAATGGGCAGACGTTGCTTACGAATATTTCCAGTAGCCCAGTGGCCCATCTCTTCTGCTGCAGAAGACTGTCTGGACCATTTGCTGGTGCACTTCCCAGAAAGGTTGGCTGCTTAGGTATGCAGAGTACAGAATGCCAACCCAAGCAATGGACTTCGAACCCAGTCATAACATATTCAACTGTTGATCCATACATCCATCCCATCTTTTGCGTGGTTATGAAATTCTCTTACTTCTTTACTGTTATGTTGATCTGTAGCTTGGTGGTACTCCATACACCGCTTTTCTTCAATGGAAGAAACTTGTTCCACAATACACAGGACCTTGGAGACCATTCATTCCCTTAACCATTGTGCTTAGATATATTCTCATCTGATTTCCGAAGGGATCATCCTTGATGCCTCCATGGAATAATTGTGGAAATTGTACAAAGCCACACTGTCTTTCAGACTTACAGTCAAGGAAAAAGAACATAGCGTGTTGTATGGCCTTGGAGTTGTTCACAAACATATCATAGTCAAGATTGAATATAAAAGGTGCGTTTGTCATCACTCCCGACACTCTGGCCATGACATTCATTGCTCCAACTTTGTAATGGTGATTGACCTTTGGCCACTTTTCTCTAGAAACATACACTACATGAGGCAGAATATCGTACTTATCTCCTTTGTTTTCATATATAACCTTGACTACACTAGAGTGGTTGCGAATGTATGAGATTCCTTGAGCGAAACCAGCAACACCATCCAGACAAATCGAGTCTAATGGTACTTCCTATGTCTCCAATGCTTTTAATATTCTCCTCTTCAAATCCTCATATCCATCCTTCTGTGAGTTTCCAGCTTTCCGTAATGTCCACAAAATTTAATTCAAAATCCATGCAAGTACTTCCTCTTGTGCAGACAACTTTCATGTCGTTTAAGTGCCAGGGAAGGTTAGAATAGAAATTGTTAAATAACTATTCAATTGAATGTCCAGAACCCTCAATTTCCAGAACTCTCAATCTTCGAAGAGAGATCGAACGGGGAAAGAGGAAAGAGATGAGATTGGTAAAGGAAGCCATATGAGCTCTCCCCGCATATTCCATGCCAAATAACAAACCTTCATTTATTCACAACACCCATAGAGCGTGCCATGAGCTGCTTGCCATTATATCAAGGAATCCCATTGGTGCTTGGGATAAAAATACTGAGTAGAGCCATTTCTGAAATCTGTTACAACAGGAACGACATAGGCATCATGGCAGTATGCTTTCCTTGACACTTGCGACACTTGTGAGTAAAATGCGACACTTTTATTGATGACACTTGCGTTACTATCGAAGTGAGTAATTTGGATGTGTAACAGATTGCCCCCCAAAGTATGAAGTTAGAAGACAGGAACTGATAACTAAAATGCTTTGTAGACTTTCAAGAAAGGGTATAGACGCAAAGAACCTGACAAAAGATACACACAAACATCCAACAAATATTATGACATGTTTCAAACCCAAGGCAAGAATACCTATGCTTGGGTGATCAAGACTTGCAAGATATGGCCACCATAAAATACACCGTGGATCCATAATTGTATTGATAAATGGTATAGCCACCGAGGATACAACATGGATCTATACTCTTATGAACTGAACTGATCGTAGCCATGAGGAATACATAGTGGATCTACGAGATGACAAGACATAGCCACGACCAATACAAAGTGGATCTATGTGACAGTATATGTGTCATGGTTCAAGAGAAACTCCATCACAACCTTGGAAAAGTACATATCAGAGTGATCACTCAACACAGGGTCTTCTTACCGATCTCGATGTAGTACGAATCTAACCATGTGAATAGATGTCCTGATGTCGAACATGGAAGAAACCACTTGATTAACGGTCAATGATGTAAACCGTTAACAAGTGCGAGGGATATCACCACTTGATTAACGGTCAATGATGTAAACCGTTAACAAGTGCGAGGGATATCACCACTGCTGTCAATGATTCCCAAGGTACCCTAGTACATTCCAATGAATGTGAATGGATGAGTTGAGGTCGAACATCCATGGAATCATCCAATCAAAGGTCAATGATGTAAACTCATTGTCGAATGTGAGGAGGCATGCCATTGAGGCATGCAGGTCCCAAAGTACTAAATGGTTTCTAAATCTAGTTCCTGGATAATGTGTTGAAGTCGACAGGAATAGACTCGTTGAAGGAGGGCCTTGATGTATCCCCCATCAACGACATGAAACAAACACAGATATGTAATTAGTAGATCAAATGAAAATGGACTGACACAGGTATTGAGACAAGATATTTGTGATGGCTGAATCTCGAGGTGGATACTTCCCTTGAACACTGAGGCACAACACCAGAAACATGACATGGACCAAAACACGATGCAGTGGATGTTGTGCCTTACGTCAAATGACCCAAAGGAGTGAAAGAAACTCAAAATATTGGCTCAGTGTAGAGGTTCAGTGGATTAGAATGCATGCAAAGACAAAGTATCGTGTTCAAGGGAGACTCTAAGAGTTACTTGGTAATGTTCTCAAAAAACTGCTTGGCTTGCTTCTTTCAATTTTTCCCCCATCCAAATAGACGAGTACCTCTTTTTAATTCAACGAGCTTGAGGAGGATAACACATGATCGATAAAACTCACCTTCGGTAAGTTCCTCTTCCTTTGTTTAACGAACTGGAAGAAGTAAGGGTTCGGTCCCATATGGGCTTGTCGATGTTTTGTTTAGCGAGTCCAAAGACAAAAAACTCGAAGGTTTTTCATGATTATAGAGTCTGGAAAAACACTTAAAAGAGAACTCTCTCAGTTCCTTTTTCGTAAAGTAGTCTGATGAGATCGAAAAAGAGATAAACTATTGCTCAACAGACGTTTTCTTCAAATACTTTAACGAACGTGAAGAGAACAAGGTCGCTCGGTAATTTTTTCATGTTTAGAGAGTCTAAAAAGAACTTAAAGAAGACTCCAATGTTGTCCTTTTTCGTAATGTTAGTCTCGCGAGGCCGAAAAAAAGATAAATTATCACTCGAAAGACGCCCTTTCAAACCGTTTAACGAGTGGGAAAGAAAGCAAGATCACTCGATAATCTTTTCATGTTTAGAGAGTCTGAAAAGAGCTTAAAGGAGACTCCAGGGGGTTCCTTTTTCGTTTATCCATACAGGTCTAAAAAAGAGATAAAAGTCTACCTGGATGGATTCTCATGTAATTACAAGCACGAGAAATAAAAAAGACTAAGATCGGTATGCCCCCAGCTTGAAAGCTAGTGGATTAACTCCAGAATGATCATCAAAGGCTGGAGACATGCCCTCCAAGCTTCAATTCATTCACCGGCTCTAAGGTCATCACCAATTTCTGTAGTAGATAAGAAAATAGAGAAGGGTGGATGAAAAGAAGGTTCAAGAGAGGTGACTATTTCATTTTTTAACGATCTTGGCACAAGAAAAGAACTATGCTCAGGGCCTCTGTTTCATTTTTTAACGAGCTTGCCACAGAGAAGAGAAACTATGCTCGTTGTTGCTTCTTGATCATGGCTTCCAAGATGATAACGCTCTAGAAGGATACCATGTCAAGGGACAAAAATCAGTCATGGCTTCCAAGAGATCTTCTCCAGATGGAAGACAATCACTCTGGAAGGAACACATGTCAAGGGTCGTGACAGGAGTAAGGAAATCGAGCTCCAATAACCCTACCGAAGAGATCACCATGTCAACTTCCGGATCCAAATCATCGGAAGTTGAGGTCATGGGAGACAACGCCACATAATTGGCATGCGGCGGGGGCGATACTGTTTGCATATAGGAACCACTTAGGGAGGTAACCCAGTCGGGGCCGATGAATGAAAGTTGATCAATAGTCACAATTCTTCCACCATGAGGGAAAGATATCACATGGAAAAGGGTGGATACAAGAGCTTTCATAGCATAGAAATAATCCCACCCAAGGAGTAAAGCGAAATCCAAGGGGTCTCAGACTACCATTACATCGATAAAGATAGTTTTCCCTCCCAAAGTTACATGAAACTGAGGAAGGATCCCTAAAGGTTGACTAGTTCTTCTGTTAAAACATAACAGATTCTGTGTAATCGGTGCAAGATGCAGACAACCCAAAGCGTACCAAGCAACATAAGACAAAATATTAACGGACACACCTTCATCTATCAGTGTTTGAGGAACGTCCCGACCATGAAACTGTACTGTAATATGGAAGGGAATGTGAGAGGGAAGACGAGGTCCAGTTAGCGCACCCCAATAAAAAAGGATGGCTTCAGTACTTGGAGGGGGTTTCACAGGAGAAGGAGGAATGCTCCTCGGCATGGTAGAGTCTGTATTAACGAGAAATGCATCGGCAATATTGAGTTTACTCTCTAGAGGGAGAGTAGGATCGACCGATGATGGGATCAGATTGACCACACAGGCACTCTTCAAAGGAAGAGTGGGATTGACCGATGATGGAATCAGATCAACCACTTTGGCACTCTTCGGATGAAGGGTGGGACTAACTGAGGAAGGGACTGGATCAGTCACTTTGACATTCCTCAATGGAGGAATGGGATCGACCGATGGAGAAACTGGATCGACCACTTTGGCACTCTTCAGAGTAAGAGTGGGACTGATCGAGGAAGAGACTGGATCAATCAATTTAGCATTCCTTAATGGAGGAATGGGATCGATCGACGGTGAAACTGGATCGACCACTTTGGTGTCACCCTCTAATGGGAGAGTGGGATCGACCGAGGATGAAAACGGATCTACCACTTGGGTTTGTGGTTCAATCGAAGAGGAAACTAGATTGACCACCTGATCAACGAGACTGACCAAGGATGGAACTAGATTGACTAGTCCATCAACCAACGATGGGTCGGAGGAAAGCTTACGATAACCTTTTGGAAGTTGAAGTTTTTCCAAAAGAGAAGAAGCCTCGTCCATGTGAGGAAAAAGGTGAGAGTAATGATCACCTTTACATAACATGCAAAGGAACTTGACAATTTTCTTCTTCTTACCAACCTGAACATCAATAGTTGACGGGGTATCATCGACATGACCGACAGAGGCCGATGACGTGGAGGACCAAACTTCTAAGACTTGGGTAAGACCAGGGCAATCCCTCAGAAAGTGGTCACCCTTACAAAGGCTGCAAGGGAATTTGGGTTTTGGATTCTTCATTTTAATCTTGTTGACCTCATCAACACTCCCAGTACTATTAACAGTAACTGGTTTCTTAGAACCAACATCTAATGTTGTTGGGGTATTGGTCCTTTTCGGGATTTTCTTCGTGTTCTTTTTCCGTTTCTTCTTCTTCTGATCAACCTGGCTACTTGCTTTAGATCTTTCACTAGGCGAAGAAGGAGAAATGGAAGGAGACTTAATGGGTGAAGAAGGTGAAAATTC
>ML779586.1:1688378-1701568 GCA_009831015.1 Picea engelmannii | reverse complement strand
TGGGGAACAACCAAACTGGTAATCCGATAGTGAGTCCTGGAAGACTCAGTGTGGCAACATATGGAGGACCAAAGTTTCCAAATGAAGGAAAGGTATAAGGTTCCCCAGAAGAAGGGGTTCCTCCATTGGTACTCCCAGGATTCAATGCCATTATCACTGACTCGACCTAAGGTCCACTAAGTAAAACAAACAAAACACGCTACGAATCTGAGAAGCAATCAATCAAACAAACCTTCCTACGATGAAACCACTAGTTGGTGATGAAATCCAACGTCATGAGATCAAAATAGGAAGGGGAGGGGATAGAGCGGGTGGATCAGTTACATTGGCGACCTGCTTAACGGACTTATGCCTTGGTGCAAGCTTCCATGCAGTAATTGTGGATTTACCCTCCAAGGAGCCTGAGTGAGTTTGACCAACGTCTATTCCAGGTACAGTGAGACTTCCCTTCACCATATCCTTGTGTGAGACCCTAAAGATTATGGCTACTAAGGTCACCAACTCGTAGTCAGCCTCTGGGCGGGTATAGTCGACAGTCGAGTTGGAACGTATGGGTAGGATAACAAGTCCAAAATCAGCTTGAAAGGTTCCCACACATAATCGTGGGTATACCTTCCAGTGACCCCCAATATACGATCCGACCACACAAACAGTTGAACCACGGAGGGATAATCTCTGTAACTCACCCGAATGCGACCTCGTGTGTAACCCCTGTGTAAGAGGGGGATCCTAGCAAGCCAATACGACAATTGGATTTGACTCTCCCTACCGCAAGATACTAATTTTGTTTGATAGCTTTGGAAATTTATCCTTTCAACCTATTCCAAATCCCTACACCTTAAACTAATGTAGGTTTGCTAACAAAGATGTAAAAAGTCTGATAAATTTTAGTTAAGCGTTGATTTTAATGGTTGTTGTTTACTCAGAGGGTGTATGAAAGTGAAACTGATGGAATGATGAATCAATTCCCAAAAATATGCTTGAAATATGGTAAGCAATCATTTCTTTTCAATGAATACCTATTTAAGGGAAAGAGGAAGAGTCGTTTTCACTATCAAACACTTGATAAGGAATGCCCTCAATCAATTTTGTTCTCAATCAAATCCAATATGATCCTACAACATTTTAGAAATGCAAACTAATATGAAAACTAATCATTAAGATGTACTTTTGTCGTTTTCATGCGAACGATGATCAAGTCAATGAAAAACTTGTCCTGCCAACTACCCTTTCAGATCAAGGAGATTCAGACAAGAAAACACAGATTTCGCACAAACAACACACCCTTTTGCAATCAAACAAGAGAAAGAAAATAAAAAATGCAAAAGGAGGGAGAAATAAATTGGATCATATGACCTCAAAGAACCAAATGAGAAGAGTCACAGACTTCTAATGTCCTTCACTAGAGTTCCCACTCAGTCGGATAGGAGAGAAGAAAGCAGGGGATCGATTTCAAGCTCTCAACAACACAAACTCAAAAATAATGAAGAAGGGCATAAAATATGAACAATAAGGTGTTTACTTCTTAGGAGGAAGCATGCCAAAGGTCAAAATAAGAAGCATTGAATCCCAAAGCAGCTCAACAAGTGAAAAAACAGGGTTTGGACCTCCAAAAAATGCAAATTTTGAAGAGATTTTGTTCAAAAAAGGGCCGGTGCTCTGGTGTAAGGGCCACCAGAGCATTATAAAGCTCTTTCCAACACTTCCAGGGAATGTTGGTGCTCTGCTAACATGGGCAGGGGGGTGCCAGGCTCAAAAAACTCATAAAAATGTCCAAAAACCCAAAATTTTGATCAAATTTTGACAGTCAAGCTGAGTGTGATGGGGTAAAGAGTCAATCATCAAATTCAATCAAATATGAAGGGGTGAACAAGGCCTAAGAACACAAAGGGTAAGACAAGGCCTATGAGGAAAAACAAAACCAAAAGTTTTGATTCGATTCTCCCCAGTGGAGTCGCCAGTTTCTATTGAAGGAAAATCTCCCTGCGGACAGGTAGATCTCCTCAAAGAGATAGAATCTTAAATCTAAGACAGAAAGTGATTATCATGGTCACTGACTTCCTTTTATATCTAGGTGGACTAATGTGTGAGGAGGAAGGAGAAAATAAGTACTTTTTACCGGTGTTTGTCCCTGCACGCTCCGAGTTGAGCTCCAATCTTTCACTCCTCGATAAGCCCTATAGACAAACAAAGTACGACCACTTCCTACTCTATCAAGATTAGTCTGAAATAGGTCTATATACTAAAGAGAAAAATTCATGTGATATTGAACACGAATTAGAAAGAAATTGGCCAAGAAAATTATATTAATGAGGACAAAACATCTCTTACAGCCATAGATGGATTGCAGCAGTTTTGTCAAGTCCTCCTTGTCTACCCCTTGCTCAAAATATCCACGATCTAAATGATGATAGATTCACCAATTTGTCCCTATGAGATCATAGGTCTCTTGCTTCCAAATTATCTCTGTTCTAGCACCACTTATAAGATCATAAGTTTGGTGTGATTCTCCCTTTTCAGTCTTCTTTCACCATGAGAAAGCTTGCCTATATAGCCTTGGAGAGGCTCAACCACTTGAGATATCATTGGGGTGAGTTGAGAATTTTCCTCCTTGAGTTAGGGATCTTCCCTAAGATCATGGCTGGACTAGGGGTTCAAATGCAACTACCTTCCAAGATTGAAAAGATATTTTCCCCATTCTCCTCAACAAACCAACTGCTGCCCAGAATAGGTAGCGCTCCCTCAAAAGGGCCATTAGAGCATTATAGCACTCCCAAGTAGGCTTTAGGGGGGCGCCAACACTCCTAAGAGTAGGAGCGCTCCTTCAAAAGGGATGATACAGTGTTATAATGCTCCCAGATAGACTATAGGGGAGCACCAACACTCCTGAGAGAGGTATAGGGGAGCGCTCTCTTCCAAAAACTCAGTTTTTTGGGTTTTTTCAGATGGAAAGAGGTTCATAAGCCTAGTTAACCATTCATCCTCTTCCAAATTAAGTTTTTGATGTGTTTCAAGTGTCCTTCTCATGTCATTATAGGCACGACATAGGCATCATGGCAGTATGCTTTCCTTGACACTTGCGACACTTGTGAGCAAAATGCGACACTTGTAATGACGACACCTGCGACACTATCGAAGTGAGTAATTTCGATGTGTAACATATACATATGGTCGCATGGATTAACATAGAACCAAGGGTTGGTCCAAGGGCCTAGCCCTTTCCCTTTTCCCCATACAAAACATTCGAACTTAAATAAAATGCATGCCATATTACAAACAAGGATTATATTGTGGCATATTGGCTAGCGCGGAGGTTGTAAGTCCTTTGGGATAAGAGTTTAGGAGTTTGAATCTTGGGTAGTCATATAATTTTTTCACATTCCAACTGATGGAGGGGTGCCATGTGGCATCCCATGACTGGGCCATGTGGCACCATAACATTTGTCCACGAAAATGACACTTGTCACCACCTAATTCACCCACATGTCTTCCATCAGACTTGTACAACCTTGCCATGTCATCCCATGCCAACTCAACACTCTGCCACATCATCTGTATGAACGTTCCACGTGTCACCTTGACCTTTGACTTTTTGACCAAGTTTGACCTAAGCTTTGACCGCTTATAGCTTTTGATCCATAACTCTGTTTGACGAGCCATTTGCACCGTTAGAAATATTGTGACGCGCTCTTCACGATCATGCCATTTAAAATGAGTTTTGGGAACTTTGAATTTTTTTCCCTTTCTCTATCTGTTGAAGCCATTCTAAGCATCCTGAGTTGCCTCTATGAGTTTTGAGTTTCTCTTAGCCTTCTCTGGATCCTTTTTGGATCACTGATGGTGGGATCATGTCCTACCATTTTTAACAACAATGAACTATGACCTCCATGTGGTGTAGATACTTGACTACTACTTCCTAAACTGACTCCTCCACTCGTTGCTCCTTGGTTGGGTGCACTTCCCGCTATCTTTCTTCCACTAAAATTCAGTTTTCTAAACGATGGTGTTCTTTCTGGTGTATTAGTCACACATGGGTTTATGGGTTCCACACTGACACTAACATGGATGGGAGTGATGCCTTATGTTCCTTCCCTTGGACCTATCGTCTTTCTTTCATATGTTGTGTGTAGTATTTCCTCAATTTTCTCCACAGCATGGATATCCTCTACCTCTTCTTCATCACTTTACAAGCCCTCTCTCTCTGCTATGGCTCTCTTGTTATTATTCATCTTATATTGGCAGGGTACTCCACTACGCATTTTTGCAACTATTTCCATGATCTACTTGATATGATCTTCCTCCATCATGATTGGGTCCAAGGAATCCTCCTTCCTTCCTTTATTCATTTATTCCTCCATTTCTTCAGCTCTTGTCAGTGCTTCCCCCCTTCCCCCATGCACACAGGGAAGTTTAGTTGCATGAGTCCATAGTCATTACACCTTTGTTATATAGTAAGATATTTATGGAATTATACAATGATCTAATGTACCTTCCTCGTGGTCCTCTTAGAACCTCTTTCTTTTCTACGTTGTAAGACTTCACAGTGTCTACTGCAAATTCCCTGATAAATCCTGCAACAATAATGTCTAACTCGAAATCTACTACATGCGTGAATTTGTTCTCCACTTGTTCTAACTGTGCGATCTCCATAGGATTCCACCCTAGTTGTCTAATCCAATTTGTCATGTGGTTGTGTTTCAACCTCAATATCCACTCCTGCAACACATGTGGGAAATCACAGAAAAATACTTCATGCAAGTCACTAAATATGTACTTGTCCATATATTTGTGCAGTGTTATTTTAGGGTTTCTGTTGTCTTTCTGTGCAAACTTCAGCTCCTTTGTCTTCAACCATCTTTTGATCTCTTTCTTCATTGGATTCCATGGTATGCACATTTCTTTCTATAGTTTCATTTTCTACATGATTCTTTCATGGATCCTACTCACTCTATCCCATGCAGTTTCACCCGACAATGGAACCACTTTTTGGTTACTACTCTCTCTTCCTACTTCTTGGGATGACCCATGTTCATATCTAAACAAGATTCCAACAAAAACCTCTAAAAATATCATCCCTCCTGGTGAAATAGAAGGCAACACAACACACAGAGTGTACTACACAGTCTCACCCAAGATAGTTCTATGGGTGACTATAATGATCAAGTGCTTGCAGTATGGGAATGAGTGGGGATCTGTGATTGTACTTTGTGATATTCATTCATTTGGTATTTTATCCATCTATATTAAATACTCTTTTGTTCTTTATTCATGCATGTAAATCAACAGATCTAACTACTTCATCAAGACATTCATCTAAGATGTAATTATTGACATAAAATACATAGACAATAAGCACTTCACATAACACATGATCTACCATGGTTCACCCCCTTCTAGGCTACGTCCACAAAGATTTGACAGCTTAGGCTCTTTTATTATGGTTCTATAATATATGGCACTGCACGCACTACAAATCCATTTATACGATAAAAAAATGAACTCTACGACCTTTGTGAGGCTGATTATATTGCACTAGGATCCTCATCCCACGATCTAACCCTCAAGGTCTAGTTATTTTTCTCTTCCACATCTCAACAACTTACAAAATTTCAACTTAGATATCAGATCTTACAATATTTTTCCTAGCTACATAAAATAGTCTTCTCTAACATGATCTTCCCCGACGTAGACCTACTAGGTACTTATTTATACTTATTCTTGGCTTCTCATCCATTGCAATGTCTTACAAAAACCCTAACCCTAATGTGGTTAGGTTTCCCTGCATGCATTCCTTGAATTCTTTCCTCGCACGTGCTGGTTTTCCTTTCAGCTATACTTTTCTTCATTCTGGGTTTTTCCTCCAAAAATAACAACTCCTCAAAATTAGGCTTGCACCCAACAACAAGTCTATAGCTCTAATATATCAGTCTAATCTAATGCTGGAAACACACTCAAATAATAAAGAGATTAAACAAACTAGAACAATTCATCACCTAGGGAAGAAACCCGACATGGAGTGACCATATCTCACAAATTAGGTCATTAATCTATCCGTTGGTGATTTAAAGCTATTGACAAATTTAAAATGTGAGATGACTAAGATGCAAAAATCAGTACAAGGGAAAAAGTGAAAACCGGTATCGGTATAACAAACTAGTGCAAGAATATATTATGAAAAAGATGAGACTAGGCATGAAAGATTACGATTCTAATTACTCTTTTTACTTGGAAATCTAACTCTGCGATTCATTTACTCAATTCATATTAGAACATCGATTTCTACATAAAAAAATGTAAAGTAGAAACAAGAAAATCTGTTGAAAACTTTGCCATTAAAAGAGTATCAATACACTAAACACATGTTCTTATAACCAGTTAGACTGATGAACTGATTACCAAAAAGGATTTAAAATCATAAATTATGTTGTCATACTTGAACTGGAAATATATTCATATATGTATAGTGATTACACAATACTACATAGGTTAATTTAATTTACTTTAACTGGTCATGGACAATTTATTGAAAAACATGCTCAGTTCCTAGTGCTCCAATTACAAAGAAGATTTATATTTACAACATGGAATGAATAACTCAAGTGAATACATACAATGAAGTTACAATTAAAAAGAGTGATTACTACAACTGAAAATACACAAAGGAGATTATAAGAAAATGACTGCAAAAAGATATTAGAACGATAAAGGGAAATTAGAACAATTATAAGGAAATGGATTATATAGAGAAATTATAAGAGAATGACTGTAAAGAGAAATTAGAACAAATCCTACAAAACAGAGGTTAGAAATATAAATAAACAAAGAAATGAGACACATAGACTACTAGTGCCCCCCCCCCCCGAGAAGTTGTGGTACTCCAACTCACAAATTGATCACAAACTCAGCTTACTTTATAAATTTGCATTAAAATGAATAACATAATCAAGTTTTACACAAAGTTCTTAAATTGTTTCTCTAGGTCGATCGTATCATGCTAATGATCTCAAGTATATATAGAGTCTGAGAGGTCGACCATTGAAAGGGTCGACTTTCTCTCAAAACCAAAAAATCATTTAACTATTCTATTAATAGGCAATGATTCTTAAAATCGTAGCTCGAATATAGGAGCTATATTTAACTGTCTAAATTGAAATACAATAGGATCCATAGCAAGATGGCGATAATGGGTAAAAAACCCATGTTCTAGTTTTTCCCGAAAACATATGCAAGTATACTAATGGCCAAATATGTTGCGCTCCAAGTTCCATAATAAGGGTTGGATGGAGGTTTGGATCTGTTTGCTAAACATTCAGGTTGTCGGATTAAGGGACGAATTCACCTGATATAAATTCAAGCTACCAGATGAAGGGCCAGAGTCGTTTGATATGTAATTTCGAGTTGGCTCTCTTGTTGAAAAATATGGGAACGAGTGCCAGAATGAGTATTGGAATCTCAATCCATTTGATCATTATCCAATGTATGGAAACACCTATCTCCCACAATATCATGAATTAGTTTATCATTAATAAAACCATATAAAATACATTAGGAATAATAAATTAAGCATTAATTCACATCATTTACTTTTATTACTTTTAATCAAAGGATTTAAATAAAAGGGCAACATTTTAAAGTAAATGTAATGGTTTATGGTTAAATGTGATGAAACAATAGTGAAATAAGGTGGAAGAAAGAATCAAATTTAAGATCCCATCACCTTGGTTAAGGAATTGAAATCCTTTAGGGTTTATGTTTTGCATTATGAAATAATTGCTTATGTTCCAAAAAGTGTTGTAAAAGAAATTCGGGTGCAACTAGACAGTGAAGGAAAGAGGGGGAAGTGGATAACCAAGCTCTTGGAATAAAATTTGGTCATAAAACCTACAAAACTGATTAAGGGACATGGTCTTGAAAATTTTCTTGCAGACTCAAATTATAAAGTTCTTGGATTACATCACATTTTTAATCAATCTGATAAATTACAATTATAGGATGAAGGAGTAGGCTTACAGGTAATGGAAAAATACATTTTTTCATCTTGGTATAAATACATTCTTTACTTTTTGAACAATATTCAAACTCATCCTGATTTTGACAAGTCTAAGGTTAGATCTTTGAAGCTCAAAGCCGTGAAGTATTTCATAGTTAATCAAGAACTCTTTTGGAGAGATCCTAATGGAGTTTTATTAAGATGTGTTGATGAAGAAGAAGCAAACCAAATTTTGACTGATCTTCATAAAGGGGTTTGTGGAGTACACAATCACTGGAAAGCTACAACTTTCAAAATCCTAAGGGCAGGATACTACTGGCCTGTATTATTTTATTATTTGTTTACCCATGTTAGAGCATGCGAACATTGTGAGAAGTTTGCAAGAAAGCATCGACTTCTATCCCTGCCCCTGAAACCTATAATTGCAAATGGAAATTTTCAGTAGTGGAGCCTGGATTTCATTAGAGAAATCCACCCACCCACTTCTAGGAAACACAAATGGATACTCACAACTACTGATTATTTTACAAAATGGATTGAGGTTGTCCCTACAAGAAATGTTTTAGACAAATTCATCATGATATTTCTAGAGGGAAATATTTTCTTGAGGTTTGGATGTCCTAGGAAGCTAGTTACAAATAACGCTCAGGAATTCAAGTCTGCTTCCATGGTTGAATTTTGTATAAAATACAACATTAAGTTGTCACAGTCCACCCCATATTACCCTCGAGGAAATGGATTAACAGATTCCTCGAACAAAAGTCTTATCAAAATCATGAAGAAATTGTTAACAGAGAATAAAAGGTCATGGGACTCCAAGCTGAAGTTTTCTTTATGGAATGATAGGATTAGCACTAAGAAATCAATTGGAACCACTCATTTTCAGCTGGTCTATGGGACCGATTTCATCCTTCCAACTCAACTTGGTTTTCTAGTATTAAAATTCTTGCAAGAAGAGTTGGAAGAACCAAATGGAATTCAAAGAAGAATTTTCCATATCATTGAAGTTCAACAGAAGAGAGAAAATTTGAATGAAGAATCTGAAGCCTATCAGATCAAGGTCAAGGAAACATTTGACAAAAAGACCGAAAAGCTAGTTTTAAAGCAGGAGATCTTGTGCCGAGATGGGATGCTAGAAGAGAGGACAAATCCAATCATGGTAATTTTGACAACTTATGGTTTGGTCCTTTCAAAATAGACTAGGTGTTGAATAACAATAATTTCCTCTTGCATAATTTGGATGATATTGAAATCATTGGTGGCTCAGTAAATGGGAGGTTTTTGAAACACTACTTCTTTTAACAAGTCAAAATGTTTTAGTTTGTACATAGTTTTCAGTTTTAATTTGGTGTGTTTAAATAGATCAAATAAATATTCCAATCCCAATGGAGACACTAGTTTTCAGTTATCTCTTTCTTTTGATATTTTAGTATGCAAGACTATTTTGAAATAAAGCAAGGATCAGAGCAATTGAAAAATCAGAAAAGGGGTGGATATTAAAAATGATAAAGTGGGAAAGGAAGGCATTGGTATGCATAGTTTTTAATGGTTTATCATAAAACATTACCCCTAGAAGGAGCCATTGTTAGTCCTCAGACTTAATATAAACTATTACCCTTGATTTTTATCCTATGCTATCAATAAAAATTCATTCCTACCTTCTCAATTCCAAAAAAACCCTACCTTATTATACCCTTGTTTGTATTAAGTTCTTTGTCCACTTCTCTTTTTATGATTTTGGGTGTTTTTTTATTTGCTTGATTTTATTTTCATATTCTTTCAGTGACATAGATTTGAATATTCACAAGGTTTGAGTGTGTTCCATCAGACATTCTAGTCAAATTTTATTTTTTTCCTAAATTTAAAGAAAGAGAGAGTCACTACAATAATGTCACCATTCCTGTAACACCTAGACCCATCATTTTTTAACATGTCTTAGTCTCGAAAATCATGCTAGTTGTCACAAGAGAATCCATAATATCATGCAGGGAATCATGCAACAACATGATTATAGTCAAATGACGATTCAACACAAGGGATATCATTTGAAGAACACAAGTATGAACATGTTTATGCATCCACTGAAGTTGGGTTTTGGGCCACGATTTGAAGCATTTAAAGTGATGATTTAATTTTGAGAGGGAATTCTTATAACTAGATTGAGATACTAACATCATTTTGCAACCGAGGAAACCGCTCTGTATTACTTACTTGTGTAGGAAAGTTCTAAATTCTATCAAATTGAAACCCTAACATCTGCAATTTGACACAGATCGAAGTTAGAATAATGGTACCTAAAACAAGTGGCCTGGATAATCATTTGGAACCATTTGGAGGAATATTTTTGGAACCATATCCTGAGATCATGCAAAAATTCATCAATGCAAGTTGGTACCAATTATTCTGTAATTGCCAGGGTTACCATGAGGAGGTTTCGATGTTTTTCACCCATAATTTTGATGGTTTTAAAACTCGGGTAGGAAGAGTATTAATCTATGTTACAAAGAATTCGATTGGGTTGGCATGTCACTTACCTATGCATGGTGAGAGATGATGGAAGAAAGGCGAGATGTCTACAGATCTGTACAAGCAATTTTTTCTACCAGAACATCATGATCCTGACTGGAGCAAGGGATCCCAAGTAAATCATTAAAGGAATAATGGGGGGATGTTTTGACATTAGTCCAGAGGTATATAATAGGTGAGGGAATTTTTTCTTATGATTATCATTATCATATGAGGAATTTTATGCATCTAAATGGAGATATAGAGATGAGTCTCCCTTTTTACCTGTTAAAAATTTTGACCAAAATTTCTAAGAGAGCGCAGAATCATCCTCAAAATGCTTGTAAGAGTTTATTTCATCAAGGTTTGATGAAAATTCCAGTTTTGTATGAATTAAGGGAGGTTCAAATGACCTGGAGGCAGTTATTGATATTTGTAGGGATGGATGAACAAGATACAAAACAAGATAAACCTAAAGTTTCAAAATAAAAAGGAAACACTTCAAAAGATTCTGCAAAATTGAAGGAAGTCTCCCCTATAGCCAAACCAACTAGCTCTTGCAAGAGGAAGATTCAACTGCAACAAGAAGTTTAAATTAAACAAGAACCTGGATCCCATGTTTCAGTACACGAGTATAAGGGTTTTGACAAAGTGTCTATAAAGATAATGGAAAAACAAAGAGTAGAACAACATCATGAAGTCAATTCAAAACCCGAAACAGAGGCTTCTGGTAAATCTATGGAGAAGACCACTAAGAAAAATCAGAGTAAGATGGACAAAGGAAAACAAGTTGTAGATTATCACAGTAGGCCTAAGACTAGATAAACCAATAAAATAAGGCTCAATTCCAAATCTTTATTCAAACCCTCCCTCAAGAAAGAAAATTTGATTATCCTAGATGTATATGTAGTGGTGAAGATCCCAAAGAATATAAAAAGGGAGAGGAAACAACCACCAATTCTAGATATAGAGTTTTCAAATTATGAAGAAGAAATAGAGAAAGATCCTACCTATACCCCAGAGCTAAATGAGCTTCCAGGACCATACCTATAAAAAATCCAAACTCTAGAAAATTTTGTATAGAAGGAGATCATTGTGGGGTCATCTATAAAGGGGCATAAGTATGAAATGAGAACAAGAAAGTACAAGTTTTAAATTGATCTAAATCAACTTGCACCTGAGTAAGGCCATGAGTAATGTAGGACAATGACAAGGGATAAATCAAAGAAAAAAGTCAAGAAATTACAAACATCTATTGAAAAGTTGAAACAAGAAAGACTGGGACTTGAACTCTGGAATGCCAAGATACAAGAAAGGGTGAAGAAGTTGAAAACAAAGAACAAAAATAAACAAGATATGTTCAAGAAAGTTGGAAATATGAACATTAAGTTGTATTCAATGTAGTGCTCAAGACTAAGCTAAAATAGGAACAGTCCAAAGGTCAGTCCTCTGCTCAACAGTGAAAGTTTCCAAGTTATGATAGCACACACACATTTTGATTTATGTCACCAAGCATCATAGTTTTGATAACCCTTTTGGTGAGAGTTTGGAGAAGTTCGAGGAGCAAAAATACCTTTTTTGCAACCTCATTTTTGTTCACATCCTTATGCATATTCAAATACTCAACTTAAAATGTTTACTTGAAGAAGTTACAACAGTCCCTATTTTCTAGGTCCATAATATCTTCAAGTATATGATCTAGCTTTAGAATCGATTATTTTCCTTAAAGACTAATTTCTTTGAATTGTAAAGCAATCAATATAATAGAATTTGATTCCTATATGTTAGCAAAGAGTCAGGACTAAATCATAATATTATCTAGTTTATAGGGTTTATTGTAACCAACTTTGTGCATAAAAAGAAGATTGGTTGATAGAGTTAGGGTCTCGAGTAGTGGAGAAGATTATAGTCTGTCTCTGATTTTAATGTTTGGGACCTGTTACATTTTACACTTAATGAAAAAGGATATATAATGGTTAGAGTATCTCTCACTACTACATATGGGTGGATTATTCCACGAAAATTTTCCACGCTTCCACTAGTTTCACCATTTTTTAAAATAGGGCGGGATTTTTGTCGATATTTCCATGAAAGTTCATCGCAATATCCACAAAAATCTTATTTTAACCTAGTCGGGATTTTCGTCGCTATAGCTTCGAACTTTCTTGGCAGTAGCAACGAAAATTTTTCCTATCTCATTGGTCTGTGTTAACGGCGAGTTGACTATTTTATCTATATATATGTGACTTTAAGAGACTTTGCGACACAATTGCTATAGTTGCGACACTGTTCTTGGATTTTGTTTGAGCTGTTTATTTTTTCCGTCACCCATCGATTGAACAAATCTAATTATCGATCTACATAGCTCGGATTTTGAACTTGCAAGGTTAGTATGTTATTTTTTATTGATGTACTCATTTAACATGTAATTATTTTTTCAAATGTCCAAATTTCATTTAGCTTATTTTTTCCTTGATAATATATTATAATATGTGTAGTACCATATTTCATGTCTTTGGCTTTTGGATCTAGTTAGTATATTCTATGGAAACGGGTATGTGGATTCCATAATATTCTAGGTTTATGGAATCCACATACCCTTTTCCCTTCAATTGTAGCTATAATCTCTCTCTCTTTTCATTGATAAAGATATGGAATTGCTCTTGAAACTCAACCCTGATCAGTGAAATGATAG
>ML779586.1:1643781-1677707 GCA_009831015.1 Picea engelmannii | reverse complement strand
CTACAACGCTCTGATAGCCCTTTTGAAGGAGCGCTACCTATTCTGGGAAGTTGTTAAGCTGTTGAGATGAATGGGGGAAGCGTCTTTTCATTCTTGGAAAATAGTTGAGCTCGAATCCTTGGTCCAGCCATGATCCTAGGGAAGATCCTCAACTGAAGGAGGAAAATCCTCACCTTCCCCAAGGATATCTCAAGTGGTTGAAGCCTCTCCAAGGCTATATAAACAAGCTTTCTAATGGTGAAAGGGGATTGGAATTGGAGAATGATACCAAACCTATGATCTCATAGGTAAAAGGAATGCAAATAGAGAATGTCAAACTTATGATCTCATAAGTGARACAGGGCTGMAAATTGGAGAATGATGTCAAACCTATGATCTCATAGGGAAAGGAAGGAATCACACCAAACTTATGATCTCATAAGTGGGGAAGAAATGTATATGTGAAACTTATGATCTTGGAGGAAATCTGCAGTCAGCTAGAGAAGAGCCATCAATGCAGCTGCTGCCATCCAGGTTGTGGACCTTTTAGACAAGGGTTAGACGAAGAGGATCTGACGAAGCTGTCGCATTCGCATCTACGATTGTAAGTACTGCTGTCGTTATTCTCATTAATATGACATGCTTGGCCTGTTTCTTTCTAGTTTGTGTTTGATGCTACATGAACTTATCATTCAGTGATAGATCTATTTTCAAGCTAATGTCAATAGAGTAGGAAGTGGTCGTATCTTGATTTGTCCACAGACATCAACGAGGAGCAAAGGATTGGAGCGCAACTCGGAGTGTGCAGGGACAAACGTCGGTTAAAAGGTACTTCTGTTACTCTTCCTTCTCATGCATTAGGCTTAGATAGATATGAAAGAAATTCAGTGTCCATGATAAGCACTTTTCTGTCTAGGGTTAAGGTCAAGCCTTAGAGGTCGATCTACTTGTCCGCAGGCAGATTTTCCTACAACACAGAGAAGTAGATAACTAGTTTGATAGTACCATCGAAGGATATATCACTGAGTTTGTTGTTGACAGAACAAAATCGTATAGTCAAGCTGAGAGATACTTTTTCAAGGGACCCAGAGGAACATGCTTTCACTTCCTGAAGCTAAGAATCAAGATGCTATTGCATGAAAACCACATATTGAAGATATAGTAGACTGATCAGACATGAAAAGGGTAATGTTCAAGATCTCGGACAACACCATCGACATAGAAGCATGACATATGTGTAGTGGGAAAGTATTCTGAGGAGTTCACCTTGAGAATTTGTTTAAGAAAAAATATGGAGAAGAAGGTTTCTATAGTGGAGAAGAGGTAGATCTAACTGACGAAGAGCATCCAGAGCCCACCAGAATAGAAGAAGGGGAAGCTGAATAAATATGCCAAAGAGATCCAGAAACCTCAGGAACTTCGCGAACTACTGAAGTAAGTAACGTTAATCCTCCTATTGTCCCAAAAATACTTAGCAGTCAGAATAGTCAGAACCACCAAAGTCTTCAGAGTACTGTTACTAGTAGCCCAACATCTACTCAGACAAGAACCCTAGTTAGATTTATGGTAGATGAAATGAGACTCCCTATCTTTAGAGGAGATGGATCTGATGATCCATATCAACATTGGTTTCTGTGTGAGGCCCCATGGAATATTAAAAGTATCACCGACGAATCCATCAAGACAACCCAGTTCAACACTATGCTAAGGGATCACGCACTGAGCTGGTACATGAAACTTGTCCAAGGACTGGCACAGCCTAAGCCCCTAAATGAGATCAAGAATGAGCTGATTGTAGAGTTTAAGAAACCTAAGTCAGAGTCACAATGTATTATGGAACTAAAATAGATTAAAAAAAAGGTAGAAGAACCTATTTGGGAGTTCAACCAGATATTCAAGACCCTGACAGGCCGATTAACTTTCCAGATCCCCGATGAACAAAACAAAGAGTGGTTCATCATTGTGTTGTTACCACACATAAGAATCCCTTTGATGCAGCAAAAGATTGCATCTCAAGCAGAATCTTTGGAGATCGCCATGAAGCTTGAATCAACACCGATGGGAGAATCTAGCTCAAGCATTAGCCAGATCATGAGACAACTAACTAGTTTGTCTTTACAGGTCGAGGATATGAAGAAAGATAAGGGAAAATACAAAAGGGAAGATATATGGTGTGTAAGATGCAGATATGAAGACCATGATAAAGAACATTGTCCCTTATTTCATGAGTACTTGGCATAAGGGGCACCAATCCCCTTAAATCAAGTTAACCTACCTTGCTACGATGTATGCAGAAATAGGCATCGCCTAGGTGAGTCCTACTACATGTAGAAGTATGTAAAGACACCCACAAACTTGTATTGTGCATTTTGTAAATCAATGGAGTAAGATGATCGAGATTGTAGAGATTATGATCTCATGCATGAAAGGTCAAGAGACATATACAAGATTCAAGGTGAAGTACAACAAGAGGGAAACACTCCGTAGTACAACTCTCCGAGGAGAGGAAATTTCACTCCTCGCGGTGGCTACAAAGGAGGAGGAGGAGGAGGAGGTATGGGCCAAGGCCGAGGATAAATAATCTATTACAACTGTGCCCAACCATGACATTTAGCAAGGGATTGTCAGAATCCCTTCACAACCTCTAGTTACTGCAACTCCTTCGAGCATGTCATAGAAGAATGCCCTGTGCTGCTGGATAAACTTCAGGAAAGACGAGGACCCCAATAGAACCCACAAGTACAATTGATATATGTTGAACCTCGTGGAGCAGACCCTAGAGTCATTGTTATCACTCGAGGAGGTGTTGCTATAGGAGAAGACAAAGAAGCCCAAGGAAAGACTAAAAACGACCACAAAGTCAGGAAAGCTACAGAAAATACCCCAACGTTCGATGCTAAGAAATAAAGACAGATATTCAAGGAGGCAAGAAAAGAGTTCAAAGGAAATCAAGGATCTTCATCAAAGAGACAACCAGAAATTAAAGAATACGGCATGCCTCAGGCGTTTGATTCGTCTGCATCACCAATAGAAGGGAAAGAGGTAAGAAAAATCATGGAATTCTTGCACACTTGTGTTAAGTTGATTCAAGATAAAGGCGTTGTACAAGAATTACAAGATTTAATAAAGCAATATGAACTAGGAAAAATAGACCCCTTACTGAATAGAGAAGTGCACCAAATTGGAAAAAGGAGAAGGACAAATAAATACTTACACTTGAATGCTCAGATATGAGAGTATGAGATAGACTATGTGGTCCTCGACTTAGGGTCAGAAGTTAATGTCATGATGAAGCAGACTTGGGAACTGATGGGAAAACCCAAGCTGATATATTCCCCTATCAGGCTTTGCATGGCTAATTAGCAAGCTATCAACCCATTTGGATGATTAGAGAATGTCCCAATGGACATCGATGGAGTAAGAACCTTTGCAAATTTTGAGGTAATTGAAATTATTGATGATAGTTTCCCTTACCTTGCATTGTTAGGAATTGATTGGGCCTTCGACAATTACACTGTTGTTGATTTAAAGAAAAGATGCATGACATTTAATAAAGATGGCCTTAGGTTCGTTGTGCCTTTAGATCCATATGAAGGTCCATGATACACAGAACCTATTAGAGAAGAGGACCACACATTTGAACTGGAAAACATCTACAAATTAACAGCCAGACAACAGGATTATATCAACCCTACAGCTGACGAAAATCTGAGCTAGCGAAGTGACAACACATGTTCATCCGACTCGGAAGAAGCACTGGAGAAATGGTAGAACCATATGTACGAAGTATATACAAGAAGAAGTGCTAGGATAACCAGAGAAGTTCACTGGATTGGCACAATAGTGAGTAATCTACCCACATTTGATGGGATGAACCCCCTAGAGAAATTCTTATCATAATTTGAGACAAGTGTACCAACACGACAGAGGTTGTCGGAAATGGATGAGGCCATGAAATCCACCCAATAAAGATGGTGGGGGACACATAAAAGAAATATTACAGATTGGACCCAATGCTGAACTTTGATGACAACGCAGTTTTCAGCACAAGAAGGAAGCTACAAATCATGGTACACAGGTCGAAGCTGCCCAAAGGAACATGTAGGAAGCTGCAAAGAGGCATGGAGTGACATTCCTAGAGAACAATGGGTCAAAAGATTCATCAATACACTGGATACCACCCCAACTAACTGGTACCTTCAAGAAGAGTTGCACCTTGTCACTTCAAAATGGGAAGGTATGATCCAGAATTTTATAACCACCTTTTTGTTTGACAGTGAATTTCCTTCTGTAGATCAAGCACTATAGATGGTGAGACATAAATTATTTGAGGAGGCATCTGGCTTCCCTTTGGAGCAAGAAGAGGATGAATGGATTGCGCCCCTCCAGAAACTACAAACCTAATACAACATTAATGCTGACGAAGACAATGACCAAAGGAAGGTTAATATGGAAGAAACAGAAGGTCATAGAGATGTGGAAGGACCAGGAGTTCAACTACCATTCATTGGACAACCATTAAAGATAAAGAAAGTCAATATCGGGACAGAGCAAACACCAAAGCTTGCCAATGTCAGAGATTACTGGGACACTGCTACCATTGACAAAATCACAGAATTATTGCATGCGTATCAGGACTTGTTCTCGACCAAGTTCACTGATATGAAGGGAATCAAAGGATTTATGGTAGAAATGAAAATACCTTTGAAACTAGATGCGAAGCCAGTCAAGCAAAGACCCTACAGATTGAACCCGAAATATAAGGGAAAATTGAAGATTGAGCTCAAAAGAATGCTGGAAGCAGGGATTATTGAACCTGTCGAAGAGTCAGAGTGGATTAGCCCCATGGTAGTGCAAGATAAAAAGACAAGTGAGATCGATATTTGCGTAGATCTCAGGAAGCTGAATGATGCTTGTCTACATGATCCTTTCCCTACACCTTTCACAGATGAAGTGTTGGATAGCATGGGAGGCCAAGAAGTATATTCTTTTATAGATGGGTTTTCAGGATACCATCAAATCCACATCGCCAAGGAGGACTGTCATAAGACTACATTTTCCATAGAGTGGGGATCCTACCAATGTATAGTAATTCCATTTGGACTGAAGAATGCTCCAACCATCTTTTCCAGGGTTGTGGTTGAAGCATTCAAAGAATTTTTGCATAAGTTTTTAGAAGCATACTTTGATGACTGGACTATTTTTTCGTTTGTTGAAAAATCATATTGAATGTCTAAGGCTAATGCTGGATAAATGTAGGCAGTTTCAAATTGCTTTGAATTTGAAGAAGTGCATCTTCTTTTCACCATTTGGAGTATTATTAGGTCATATTGTATGCAAGCAAGGATTGTTGGTGGATCCATCCAAAATTGCAATTATAGTTGATTTACCACCACCTACATTAGTCAAACAATTGCACACTGCTCTAGGACATACTGGCTATTATAGGACATTTATCAAAGGATATGCTCAGATTACTGTGCCAAGGGAGAGGTTATTAAATAAAGAATGTCAGTTTGGTTGGACAAATGAATGCCAACAGAGCTTCAACACACTGAAACAAAAGATGGTGACTGTGCCCATTATAGTATTTCTAGACTGGAGCAAGGAATTTCATGTGCATGTTGATGCATCTTCTATTGCATTAGAAGTAGTAGTAGCACAACCTGGAGAAGGGGACATTGATCATCCATTAGCATTTTCTAGCAGAAAGCTCTCCACAGCTGAAATCAATTACACTACTACAGAGAGAGAGGGACTAGCCATGGTGTATGCATTACATAAATTCTGCCACTACTGGTTTGGAGGACACTTTTAAAATTTTTACTGATCACTCCATGCTGAAATACCTAGTCAACAAGCCAATGTTGGGGGGGGAGAATATGCATATGGATTCTCCTGTTTCAAGAATATGATTTTGAGATCATAGTTAAGCCAGGAAGAATGAATAAGGGCCCATAACACCTGTCGAGGTTGGAGCATGGCGAAGAACCTACCAGTCTGGAGGACACACTACCAAATGCACAACTTCTTGCCATGAAAAAGATTGATGACCAATTCGCAGACATAGTCCAGTTCCTGTCAACAAGAATAGCTCCAACCGAATACACAATTCTGCAAAAGAAATAGCTAGTGGTGTGCGCCAAATTTTTCACTGATAGCTGGCCAACTATATAAAATGGGACCTGATGAGATCCTAAGAAGATGTGTGATGGAGGAAGAACACCCTATGATCCTCGAAGAAGCTCATGAAGGCATTGCAAGAGGACATTATGCAAGAAAAGAAACTGCACAGAAGGTTTTGCGAGATGGCCTTTGGTGGCCTATGTTACATAGAGATGCTAAAGAATATGCCAGAGCATGTGATGTATGCCAACAAGTTGGAAAACCATCCCGAAGAAATTAGATTCCATTAGCACCACATATGACCTTACAAGCATTTGAAAAATGGGCCATTGACTTCATGGGACCTATAAACTCACCAGGAAAGTGCACAGGAGCAAGTTATATTATCATTGCGACAAAATACCTCACTAGATGGGCCGAAGCAAGAGCAGTCAAGGATTGTAGTGCAACTACAGCTACACATTTTATATTCGATGACACAATAACCAGGTTTGGATGCCCTAAGGTCCTTATGAGTGATCGAGGTACAAACTTCATCAATAAGACAGTTGAAGCCCTGACTGAAGAATTTGCAGTCCACCATCATAAGAGTACACCTTATCATCCACAAGAAAATGGAACAGTTGAAGCATTCAACAAGATCTTGGAGATAAAATTGACAAAGATTTGCAGTGTGAACATGGATGACTGGGATTTAAGAGTACCAACAATACTCTGGGCTTATAGAACCACTTGCAAGAATTTAACAATGGAAACCCCTTTCAAGTTGGTTTATGGTCTTGAAGATGTTGTCCCAATGGAGTACTTGGTACCAATCTTAATAATTGCTTCATTTACAGACATGGATGATATTGGCGCTATTCATGAGAGGCTATCAAAGTTGGTCAAACTAGAAGAAGACAGATTCATTATAGGCTTCCATCAAAAAATTCAGAAGGAACGAGAAAAGGCCTATCATGACAGACACATCAAGAATAAGATATCCAGGCAAGGTGATTTAGTCCTGCTATATGACAGTAAGTTTATCAAACACCTTGGGAAGTTCAGAATGCATTGGCTCGGACCATATGAGATTGTCTATGTTACATAAGGAGGAGCTGCGCAACTAAATACATTGAAAGGAGACTGGAAGGAAGGCTTGGTGAATGGGAGTCGGCTGAAGTTGTACTATGAAAACCAATTGCCTCATAGTTCTCAGTAGAATAAAAAAGATAAGGGTCCAGGTACCAGGTGTAGTTGAAACTGGGTACAAGACACAGAAAAGACAGTTTTCACTAGGATTGAAAGAAGGCATAAAGAAGAAAGAAAGGGCTGCACTACGTAGTCGAAAGTTGAAAAAAAACAAGAGGATCAGATCTCAAGTGCCTTGGGATGAGTCACAGGTGAGTGTCGGGGGCCTGTTGGCCCTGGGTTATGGAAGGAAGTGAAGAACGAGGAAGAAAAGGTAAAAAGCGAGCTTTGCGAGAGACACAGTGGTTGTTGTTAGCTCTCTGTAATTTGCCTAAGGCTACTGAGGCAATCACAGAGGTAACCTCGAACCGCTTTGAGTCTTGGATCTAGCCCTCCAAGACTCAGAGAGGGATCTCTCTATTAGATTTAACTTGGTTTGTAGTGGATGGATTTTAGGCTAGCTATAAAAGTATAGGGTTTTGATTTTGAAATGGTTACTTTGGGACAGCAAGGAGGGACATTGGGCAAATGGGGTCTGTGATTAAAAAATGATTAACATTTCAGATCTGGACAAGACTTTTACATAGGGCAAGGTAGCAAAAATATTGGATCGTTTTAAGTTTTGATGGCGTGGATTAGAGGAAGAAATAGGTGAGGAAAAAGCCAGGCACAAGAGCAACTAAGAATTCCTGAACTAAGCTTTAGTAGAAAACATAAAGATCATGAAAAGCTCAGAGGCAGAGTATCTGTTGATAAATTATGCTTCTATTACTTTCCTTCTGATAATAAGAACTGAAAACAAATTGTAAAAAGGACAGGAAAATACATTAACAGAGAAAAACACCACCAACATTTCTACACAGGAATCCTGTGAACAACTTGCACATTTATGAATTGATCATCTACAAATTACAGAGAAGAAAAAAGGTTTTCTGGTCATACATAACCCACAGTCCAGCTATGAAAAATAAAAAATACAGGTAGAGACCTCTCTGAGTCTTGGAGGGCTAGATCCAAGACTCAAAGCGGTTCGAGGTTACCTCTGTGATTGCCTCAGCAGCCTTAGGCAAATTATAGAGTGCTAACAGTTGTCACTGGGTCGAAGTGAGCACAAGAACAAAGAAGATGGAGCGAAGTGTGGAAAACAATCTTGGATGAGGAGATCAAGGATGACAAATCAGCAAGGAATATGGACCGAGGATGACTCAGGAAGTGGAAAAAATCCATCATTAGATGCCTTGGAGCACCGCGAGATGGAGAAGGAAAGACAGGCTGGTGAAGCTCAGAAAGAATGGGTCAAGTTGACCTAGGGTTGTAGACACCTAGGGTTTTGGTAATTAAGGTTTTGACGCCTAGGTTTCGACCTAAGGCTGTCGGTAAGGGATTGTAATGTATAAATAAAGGTCGAGAGGACCTAGGTCAGGTCAGTACTGTGGTTGAGCCTTGTTTTCGATTATTGCTCATTGAGAGAATATTGTATTAAGGGTGAGAGAAGTGCTGAGAGAGAGAGCCTTCTAGTATTTTAAGATCTTTAGCTGGGTGCGAAGATCATGTCCTGCAGCTGGGTGTGAAGGAAGGGAGAGAGGAAGAGAGACGAAGAAGAGAGGATATGATGGCCAAAGAGCGTAGATCAGAACTGTAATCTTTATCTGAATATATCATAAGCACAGTTCTGTGGATGTATCCCTAGAGAGAGGGTGAACCATGTACATCTATTTTTTTGTTTGTGATTGACACTTTGAGCTCTTTTTTTGTTATATTGTTATCTGCATTATTGTATTAGATCAGATCTATAGCTATGAAGGATAGATCTAGCTAGTGAATGGTAGATGCATGTTATGTTGTTGTTGTAATAAGAACCACTTGATATTCTCTTGGTTGTAGACATATTTGTCCTGCAACTCCCTCATAGCTACTTTGGGTGAGGTTGCATCTGCTTCACAGGTGCTACCGAAAGGGCCAGTAGCTAGGGCTTGTTGGTGCGCTCTTGGAGATAAACCCTAGGGTTGCCCCTGTGCCAACAAAAACAAATAATTTAGTTGTTTTAGTTTTGTGGTTAATTTTCACCTCCAACCAGGGGAAATTAGTCACTTCAGAGTTTTTGACCAATCAAAAAATAGAATTTTGAATATTTAAAAATAAAAAAATATTTTTATTTATATATAAAATTCTCATTAAAAAATATTTATTAAAAACATTATAAAACATTGTTAAATTGTTTGTAAATTTACAAAATTCAAAATGATTTTGACTTGCAATCGATTGCTATATTCCCTGCTTTAGCAGAAACTAATAAGATACATAAACATTAACCCTAAACTTATGTTAGGTATATATGTTGTTATTATATAAAGAAAACATTTGTACACATATGACCTTATTATAAATATGTTATCTATGTCGTCATGATGTTGATCCTCTACACATATCATCACCTTATTATAAAGATGTTGACCTTATTATAAATATGTAGTTGTTCACTATAAATAAACATATCATAATTGAAAGGAGTAGGTAAAATATAAAAAATTGACAACTTAATGTTTGGTATGGTGTAGGTAAGACAATTACTTGTCAGGACAAGGATTTGTCACAATGAACGAAAATGGCAGGAAGCTTGCTCGATTAAGAGTGGCATTAGAGGCGAGGGGCGATGGAAAATGTTATTTCCCTTGCTATGATTTCAGAGGCTTGCAAAATAGAAGACTTTTAATAACAACAACCCAAATACATTGTAGGGAGAAGGGGCACACCGAAGAGGGTTATGAATATCGTCCCTTGGTAAGAGGATTCAATATTTAATGTATTATTTGTAATAATCAATATGTCATGAATTTTAGTAATATTTCTTATCGATATTTTTATATTTTCTATACACACTAACTTTTCTACGTTGTTTTTAAATATATAGACGATGCCCCCAAAATGTCGACCTCTAGAGAGTTATTTGCCAAGTACTAGCATAAATACTACTTTACATGGAGATGAACTTCGAGGTCAGAATATTGAAGTTGTTGATCAAGTTATTAATGATGATATGGATGGATATAACGTTAGTGATTCAAATCAGGAAGATGAGATACTATGTGATACTATGAGATACTATGAGACCCTAACACAAGGAACCGAAACAGCTAATGCAATTACACCTTCAACCAAGATCATGAGTAATAAAGCGGTCCAGACAAATAAGTTGGAAAAGAAGGATTCATAAGTCCTAAATAGAGAAACAAACAAGGTGAGTGGAGCTTTCAGTTTCGAAAACGAGATAACATGAAGGTCATATCTAGTTGAAGAGAACCCCCCATCTTGGCTCCCCATGACCTAGACAATAGTAAGTCGTACTTGGGGGGAATATAAACAATGACCACATCCATCAAGATGCTCTTGATTGGGACTTGTGCTAGGGTGACTACTAAATCTTTTATCATTCCCATACATTTAACTCTTCTTGAATCAAAAGAGTAAATATCTCCGTAAGGTCTGGTGATCTGGAGACCCAATTTGTCCATAATAATTTTAGACATCATGTTATGGGAGGCTCCGGAGTCTAGCATGAAATTATGTAGTAGTTGATCGTATACATTTAAGGTGATATAAAAGGGAGAAACAAAGTCTTTTGCCCCTTCAAAATGTGGACCAAAAGTGATGTTGGGTTTATCATCTTCCAGGTTCAAAATGTCATATTGGCTTTCTGGCTCTGAAACACCTATCACTTTGGTAATCTACTTTCGATAAACTGGGTTTTTCGCTAACTCTACCAGAGGAATTGGTATTTTAATTTTATTTATCTCGTTTTCAAAACTAAAAGCTCCACTCACCTTGTCTGTTTCCCTAGTTGGGACTTCTGAATCCTTCTTTTCCAACTTATTTGTCTAGATCGCTTTATTACTCATGATCTTGGTTGAAGGTGTAATTGCATTAGTTGTTTCGGTTCCTTGTGTTTGGGTCTCAACTTTTCCCACCTCGGGTTCTTGTGTGTTTACTACTTTCTCTTTGCTGTTAGGTAACAGGGTTTCTTCTAGAGTAGGCTCATAAGTTTGACCTCTTAGGATAATTTTCTTAGGTTGAGTAGTTGAAATGGGCTTACTCTTAGATCTCAAGTTGTACTTAGGTTTGACCTCAGCCATTATCATATTGGTTTCTTCTTGATAGCTACACAAGTCAGTATGATCTCTTTCTTCACCCTCGGCATTTCGTATGTCAGGTGTTATAGATCACATAGTTCACAAGTCCCGAAGAGCAAAACGGTGAAATAACCTTAAAGTTTTACCCAGGTCAGTAGCGAGAGTAAATATTTTCTAAACTATGGTTAAGCATCATCGGGATTTTGTGTCTCGACGTTTACTAACTCCAAAAGTCTTACCGTCGTAATCCCAATAGCCGAAACCATGAGACTCTTGTTTTAAGTAACCCAGGTTAGTGTTAAAGGTAAAAATTTCATTCCTGGTTAAACTCAATTGGAAATTCACAACTCGTCATGTTTTCCCTCAAAAGCTACACTGTCAAAGCCCCGAGTCGTGATAAAGACAGAAGCGTAATTAATTAAACACTTAATCCGGTTTTATCCCCCAATTTAATTAAATCATATCATCGCGATCTCGTGATTTTGCAACTCGGCATACCAACCTCCCAGAAGTTATACCTTCAAAGTTCCAAGTCACGAAGTCGCGATATAAATAACCACGATATTGTTTTKTTTTTAAACATGATTAATTAAACACTTAATCCTAGTTACATTTTTATTTAACCAAAGCTAATTATCGCAATCTCGGGTTTTAGAGGCTGGAACGGTTAGAGTGAAAACTCTCGATGTAGTGAGTATCAAAAGATTAATTAACGTTGATAGAACCTGATTAAATGAGCTAAGCCAGTATTTCCCATGATTTGATGCATGCACAGTCTACGAGGCAATCCTAATTTTTCCTTGCGCCAACTTGCATTTTGAACTGTCAAAATTTATGGCATTAATTAGAAACAAGGCGAATCGACAAGTAAGGATTGGGTTTTTATTGCTAAATTATATTTAAGAATGATTTGACCGTTTTGTTTCTGAAAAGTACCGAGTTTTAAATGGTCGAATGTATAGATCTGTTATTTGTTATCGCAAATTCATTTCTACATTACACAGAGCAAACTTTCACAACGAACTAATTTTTATATGTATACATATTTTTATCGCAGAAGAGCTAAAGCAGGATCCCCCGCCATGGCCCCGCGAAAAGCGTCTAAAGTCAACGTTGAGGTTTCAGGAAAAGTTTCAGACAACGTCTCTGATACTTCACCTCGAAGTGTCGACTCAGTCAAGACCTGGTCATTTGTTGTTGAGGTTCTACAGTCCGAATTGGTAGATTATTCAGATGATTCCAGTGACAATGAAAAAGACGACATGACCACCAAATATAAGATCGTCGTCCAAGATGGAATGCATAAAGTAGCGTCCAGGCCACGACTTCTCCCTTACTATGATATTGTTCGGCGGGCATTAGACCATGTGGATATACCAACTAGAACCATCATCAATGAGCAGAAGGTCACTATTGGCACTTTCAGACCCGAACAACTTCAGGCTATGTACAAGTTGTCAACTGTGTCAGACCTTACATACAATGCTGAATTCTTGGAGAATTGAAAACAGAAGGAATGTGTGCAATATGATAAGACTATGTCCATTTTAATCAAAGATTGGGTCTCACACCCTGCGAAGTTCAGGGCAGACAGTAACGGTATATATTCAATAGATTCTCTGGAACCACAGTTCAAATATGTAGCTATCATGACTTGCATATTATATGGGAGAGAGGACACCACACATTTTTTCCTTCAGTGGGTGCCTATAATATATTCAGTCGTCAAAGGCAGTTCCTTCGACTGGGCTAAAATATTGTCTGATAGCTTGACCAGTCCAGTTATAGAGTATCAAGCGCAGAGGGAGAGCAGAAAGATTGCTTCATTATTTATGTCTATGTACATTATGGATGTCGTTTGTTTTATAATTCCCTTTCCCTTAATGAGTTGGAGTTGGACTCCATCAGAGGCCGAGCCCATCCATGCCTACCATTCAAAATTGTGGGAAAACAAAGTGGCAGATTTTGTGTATGAAATCTTTAACTGGGTAATGGTACCGCTGCATGTCACTATTTTCGGCCACCTGCCACCCAGGATCTCAGACAGTATAGCAATGAATCTGAGCAATATAGCCGACTGGTATGTGGAAGAAGAATTCTCATATCTCAGGGTTTTCGGGGCTTCTCTTCCCCCACATGCATTACCATTATTCATACCTGATAAGCTAGCTTGTCGTGAGGTTGTTAGGCAAACCGTAATTAGTGGCATAAGCAAGGAGCTTAAGGGATATTCAAAGAAGGTATGGCCACCTTTTCCTATTCATTTAAATTCATATTCTTTGTTAGATTTCGGGCATGCTAAAGATGAGGCAGCAGCACTGGAAGACCTAAAATTGGTTCATGTTGAATTTAAGAAGCATGGTCTGCAAAGGGTTGTAAGTAATCACTTGGCCAATTGTGGACTTAAAAGGTTCGAACATGAAAATTCACCCTCGGATGACATTTTCTGAGGCGCAAGATCTTATGCCGAGGTTTTGGCTTGGATACAAGCCCTGGCACCCGAAGAGAGGGCCGATGTTCTAAAATTCCAAGAACACCGACGTAGTTGTCTTCCCTCAGTTTTGTGGGGTGAGAATCCAAGTACAGCAGAGGTGCAACAAAAAAAATTCGAAGGCTCCAAAGACATGACACCCAGCCAAGAAAAACACTAGGATGGGGGAGAGCAAACTAGGAGCCCGAAACCAGAGATAAAGTCTCCCGAGCCACCGAAAAAGAAGACTCCAGTTACTACTCCAGGACAACTAACTAAGAAAATCAGAGATCCCATCGCCTCCATTACTCCCTTGCAGTCAACTCAGGGAAACATAGGTGTAGGGTGGATTTTAAATGAAGAATTGAGACCTATAAGGATGGAAGAGCTCCCTCCAAATGAGTTCTTTTTCAATAAGAAGAGAAAGGATGTGGTAAAAAGAGAATTCTATCAGGAAGAGGGATCAACAACTAAGAAGTTCAAGGTGTTGACCGATGGGAAATACAAGAAGAAAGAAGAGTTTGTGACAGAAATAGACGGGACATTAGGGGCGTATGCTACAACAAACCAATTTTCAGTCGGGGTTTTGAAAAATCAGCTGAAGCGAAAAAATCACCTCATCAAAACCTTAGAAGCTAAACTAGCCACAATAGAGGAGGCTGCCAAGGACCAGGCAAGCACAAGAATAGAACAAGAAAGGTTGGCCGATAAAAAGGAGATAGAGCTTATCAAAACTAAGCTCGAACAAGAAGAGCTGGTAGCTTAGACCGGTCAGATACAAGTGGGCCAGCAAAAAGACTTGATTGAGCAGCTACAGGTTAGAGTGGAAATCGCCAAAAGTAGAGTTATAAATATCGGGATGTTCCAGTCCCAGGCGATGGATATTCGGAGAAGAGTTTCTGTAGCCCAGCGAAGTTTACTCACCAAGGTAGAGATAATTCGGGACAACTTCTTACTCATTCATCAAGTATTGGAAAATTTATCTGTCAGAGAAAGAGAAGCTAGAGCAACTCGGGTCGCATTTCAAGAAGATGTAATAGCTATAGCAAACAAAGAATCAGGAAAAAGTTTGAAGTTTTCCATTTTGGAACAGACCTGAGGTAATATTTTATTGAAAGAATGGGAACGTAGCATCTCAGAAGGAAAATTGCAAGCTAAGAAGATAAGGAAATCTTGTGAAGAGGCTTTCGATTCCATAGACAGAAATTTGTTGGGAATTGATAGCGAGAGTAATGATGAGACGCTGAGCCAAATGGATATGGAGAGACTCTCTCTTGGTATAAATGAAAAAGAAGAAACAAATTCGATCGAAATCTCACAAGTAACTATGGCAGACATAGTTCAAATAGATAAATGTATGATTAAACCAAGTGTGCAATTGTGCTCTATTGACATCCTAGACCGACAGATGGAAGAAAGGTTGTCACAATTAGGTTGAGATTGCTACTCTTTTGAGGCCAATTGTCAAGTGGAACCATCAAGGTTGATATCTCGTCTGGTGGAAAGATGTGTCACTTGTACCGAGCATGCGAGAGGGCAAGATTCTGGTACCAAATAAAGACATAGATAAAGAAATGAAACGATTGATCTCCTTCTTGTTGTAACTGAAAATCCTAGAACGATTAAGATTCCATCATATGTAAATCTGTATAAATATACAATAGAAGGAAGGAACTGGGGCTGGACCTTTTTGGGTTGATTGTAATAGGGGTTTTCTATCTTGAGAGTTAATATAAAGCAAATTCAAAGATTCTCAATTCCGTCACGACTGTGTTTTGAGTTTGTTTCCTTGTATCTAATATTTCGTTTCATTTCATATATGTATCTGATGAATGCTTCGCTATAATTTAGTACAACCTCTACTATAGTGAATGAATTCTAGTTTTCTATATTGTTTACTATTTTTCCTTTGTACCAGCTATCAATAGATATAAGACCAGTCAACACTTTAGATTTCTATATATATATTTTATGCTTCATCGGGTTATTTCTTTACCTTTTTCTTCTTCTATTTATAAGTGAGATTCTCCCTTGATAGGAGCCTTACATGATAGACAGCTTAATGTTTTCTCCCACTTCATACATCTCTATTAAAATATATCTCAGTTACGGGAAAGGGCCTTTGGTTTGCGCCCTATTTTCACTTGTGGAACTGTAAACTCTCCTTTATACCACCGAAATTGAGACAACACCTAAAATTACTCTGATATTTTCTCATCATTTTGTTCCTCTATGATTGTCCCTATAACAAGACAACCTAATATCGAATCCGAACTATTAGATCAAACACATATTGCCTTAAATATTTTTGATACTATTCTTAAAACAACCACTAGTCCATGGCTGATTTTAGGGGCTAAATTTCGCTCATGGGCTAATTTTCCATGGTTTTTCCAAAAACGAGATTCGCTATTTTAAAAATGATTCACCCAAATTCTATAGGATGCAATTATTTTACCTTAAGAATCGCCAGAAATTTATAAAAACTATATAAAATCCTTAGAAATTTGAATATTTTTACAAAACTATCGCCAAACATTTATAGTTGGAATATGAAGGATTAGTAAGATTCACCAAGGTTTCTACTTTTAAAATAAATTTCCATCCTTAAAATCATCCCTAACCACTACCTAGGTTGAACTCAAATGTTCATGGGCAGCGATTGAACATGATATAAACATCCAAGAATAGTTGGAAGCTAGACAACGCCAACCTAGAAATCATCCCTAGCTTCCCTTTCCGAAGGTTGACATTTCTTCCTTCTTTACCCATTACTCACTTTCGGATGCCTAGACACTGTACTTCCAAGCCTTAAGTACAGACTCTAGAACAACATCTTTTTGGCGCCATTGCCGGGGACCGAAGTTACGAAATCTTCTTCCCTGGGAAAATGACATTTTTTCGTTGAAATTGCCACCTTTGATAGTGAACAAAGAGTGCACACCTTTTAAAGGATTTCCAATCTTTCACTTGGTGAATCCACGATTAATAAGATGGCATCCGGATGAAGGAATACCAGGCAAAACCCAGATGGTAAACAGACCACACCCGTTACCGATCCTGAGAATATTTTAAAGGTGAGAGGCTCTCTTAAGATGACCCCTACAATCTATCAGCCTAAATACCCACAACTGAATACTAAGAGTTCTTCTGAACCTTTGACTTCATGCAGCCCTCTCTTCGACACTAAGGATCTAACATCAAACTACACTGAAGTTAGAAGTGAAACCTATCTGATAACCCCTGTGGAACATAAAGGGAAAAGTCCTGTAGAAAGTTTATCTAATGTCAATATATCATCGACTCTTTAGTTGAATTTAGTGACCTCACACGGTCTCAAAAAATATTTCACACATCCAGCTTCCACACCCATTGGTTCCCCTGACTACATCTCTTGCAAGTCCGAAGAGACAAGCCCTCGCATCCCTTACCAATCATCCTCGGATTTTTCACCCCGCGAAGAAAGTAAAGATTCACTTTTAATCTTCCAAAATCCCCTTTACAACTTTCCACTAATAACGATGGCAGCCACCGGAGGAGGAGGAGGGGTTGTCGGAGGAGGAGGTGGAGGTGCTCCTGGGGGAGAAGCTGGAGGCCAAGGGCCTTCCCCCCCTCCCAGAGTGTTTGCGAAAGTGGAAACAAGATACGCTCCCTTGGTATTTCTCGTTCCTCTACACGACCTTCCCGAAAATTATATAAAAAAATTGCCAAAATTCACTGGGGAAGGAGATCTAACCGTAGCCGAACATATAAATTTCTTTGATCAATTCATAGACATCCTAGGTCTCAAACATGAAGATGTTTATTCGAGGATTCTTTTCCAAACCTTCGAAGGTCAGGTCCAAACTTGGTTTCAGAGTCTACCTACATGATCTATCTTGTCCTATGACACCTTGGAAGATGCTTTCCTTAGAAAATGGGGTGAAAGAAAGGACCACCTATATTATTTAACTGAGTTTGGGTCTTTAAGAAAAGAGAATTCAGAAACAGTTATGGAGTTTATTCAAAGATTCAACAAGCTGTATAAAAAAATCCCAGCTGAGGTTAAACCATCCCAACCCGCAGCCAAAGTAACTTTCGCGGGGGCTTTCGAACCAGATTTTGCACCTCTTTTATGAGAAAGAAGGGGAGATCATCTAAACTGAATGCAAGATTACACTGTAGAAATTGAGTCAAATATGATGGCTTCTGGTAAGTTAAAATCTAAAGTAGAAACGGGAAACCAAGAAACTAGATGCTTTAGAGAACAAGCAGGGCCATCAGGGTCTGATAGATACACAGATGACAAAGTAGATGTTATGGCCAGGGTAATTAAGGAACTATCTAATAAGATATCCAGAATGGAGATAGAATAGGCTAAAGAAGATTCTTTCACCAAAAAGGATTTCAAGAGGAATCCCAATCCCCCAAACCAACAAAGATAGATAAAAAACGAAGATCATAAAATACAAACTCCCCTAAAGAACGAAGATTTTATAGGAGCGAATGATCTCCAAGATTTCGGAGATTCAGATGAGGATGTCACAAACTTGGGTGATGACTGCACACAACCATATCTTACTAGAGAGGATTACGAAAAGTCTTTAAACACTCAACAATCCTATGTTAAGGGTGAAGAAAGAGATCATACTGACCTGTGTAGCTATCAAGAAGAAACCGATATGATAATGGCTGAGGTCCAACCTAAGTACAACTTGAGATCTAAGAGTAAGCCCATTTCAACTACTCAACCTAAGAAAATTCTCCCAAGAGKTCAAAGTTATGAGCCTACTCCGGAAGAAACCATGTTACCTAAAAACAAAGCGAAAGTAGTAAACACACAAGAACCCGAGGTGGGAAAAGTTGAGACCCAAACACAAGGAACCGAAACAACTAATGCAATTACACCTTCAACCAAGATCATGAGTAATAAAAAGGTCCAGACAAATAAGTTGGAAAAGAAGAAATCGGAAGTCCCAACTAGAGAAATAGAGAAAGTGAGTGGAGCTTTCAGTTTCGAAAACGAGATAAATAAAATTAAAATACCAATTCCTCTGGTAGAGTTAGCGAAAAACCCAGTTTATCGAAAGTAGATTACCAAAGTGATAGGTGTTTCAGAGCCAGAAAGCTAGTCTGACATTTTGAACCTGGAAGATGATAAACCCAACATCACTTTTGGTCCACATTTTGAAGGGGCCAAAGTCTCTGTTGCTCCCTTTTATATCACCTTAAATGTATACGATCAATTGCTAAATAATTGCATGCTAGACTCCAGAGCCTCCCATAACGTGATGCCTAAAATTATTATGGACAAATTGGGTCTCCATATCACCAGACCTTACGAATATCTTTACTCTTTTGATTCGAGAAGAGTTAAATGTATGGGAATGATAAAAATATTTAGTAGTCACCCTGGCACAAGTCCCAGTCAAGAGCATCTTGATGGATGTGGTCATTGCTGATATTCCCCCCAAGTACAGCTTACTTTTGTATAGGTCATGGGGAGCCAAGATGGGGGGTTCTCTTCAACTAGATATGACCTTCGCCACAATTCTTGTGTTTGTTGGGAAATTTACTCGGTTGTACATGGAGACGTGGTTAGCATATACAGTTAGCGACCCCCAAAATCTGAACAATTTTCCTATTTACATTGCAGATCAAGATTTAGGAAATTGTATCTTATCTTTTGACGATGGTTTAGATGGTTGTATAGAGGAAAACGATATATAGCATGAAGAGTCAGGTTACATGACCGAGGATATGTGTAGCACCGGTATCTGGAAAATATTTTTTGACGGTGCCTCGTCTCGTGAAGGGGCTGGTGCAGGAGTGCTTTTTGTGGTGCCTGAAGAAAAGTTTGTTGTTCCTTTTTCTTACAGATTGCAATGGGATATAGATTATACTAAGAACGTATGTGAATACGAAGACTTGGTCTTAGGATTAGAGGTTGCCAGGAAGCTAAAAATAAATAACCTAGAGATATACGGAGATGCGGAGTTAATAGTCAAACAAATAAATCGACAATACCAAGCCAAGCATCCCAGATTAAGATCATACAGGAATTGTGCCTCGGATCTGATGGAAAATGTTTTCTCATCTGTAAATGTCCACTTCATCCCACACGCAGAAAACTTACATGCTGATGAATTAGCTAAAGTGGCTTCAACTTTCACTCCTCCTACAACCTTTAAATTGAAGTATCACATAGAGATAAGACACAGACCATCTATACCAGATAATATCCAGCACTGGCAGGTTTTTGAGGATGATGAACAAATTAAGAAGTTTCTTGAAGTAGTAGGTGAATTTTCCGAAACTCATGCAGATCAAGAAAATTAGAATGACCAGATATGGATCATGCAAGAAGGGGAGGACCCTCAAGCTTTCCAAGACAAAATCGCAAATCATCGCATACTAGTCCTAAAAAATAACCAGATTCCGAAAGGACTGAACCCTCTGGAAAGACTGTTTGATCAAAACGACATACCTATAAAATCCACCTTACAACCCCAACCAGAAGAGGTTGAGGACTGTGACATAGGAACCAAAGAAGAATCCAGGATGGTTAAAATATCTAAACTCCTCCCCCCTGAAATAAAGGACAAATATAAGGACCTACTTAGACAATTTAAAGACTTTTTCGCTTGGTCTTACGACAAGTTAATAACTTACGACACTATTGTGATCGATCACAAGATACCTTTAAAGCCTGGGGTCAAACCTTTTAGATAAAAGCTTAGGTAGATCAACCCCATTTTATTTCCTGTGGTCGAGAGAGAAGTGAAGAAACTTTTAGAGGCAAAAATTATAGTACCTCTGAGATATTCCGACTGGGTGGAAAATCTGGTCCCGGTCGGAAAAAAGAGTGGGGAGATTAGATTGTGCGTAGATTTCAGAAATTTAAATAAGTCGTCTCTTAAAGACAACTATCCACTGCCTAAAATGGATCATGTGCTAGAAAGGGTAGCTGGGGCGAATAGAATGTCTATGATTGACGGTTTCTCTAGATATAATCAAATCGCCATGAATGAACAAGATAAAGAAAAAACAACTTTTACTACCCCTTGGGGTACGTTCATGTATGATAAAATGCCTTTCGGTTTGATGAATGCAGGAGCCACGTTCCAATGTGATATGGACATCACTTTCATCGGAGAGAGGGATAAGTTCGTAGTCATCTATCTCGATGATTTAATGGTTTTCTCCAAATCCGACGAAGAGCATCTGTTACATCTTAAACAAACATTTGAAAAATGCTGCAGGTTTGGTCTGTCTTTAAACCCCAAGAAATCACACTTCGCCATGCAAGAGGGTAAATTAATGGGTCATGTTGTATCTAAGGATGGAATTAAGATTGATCCTAAGAGGTTTGAAGCGATAGACACTATAAACATTCATAGAAATGTAAAAGAAATTCAATCTTTCTTAGGAAAAATAATTTTTTTACGAAGATTTATCCCAAATTTCGCTGAAATTGTAAAATTGATCACAGATATGCTGAAAAATAACAGCGAAGTAAAGTGGACAACAGAGGCCAAAGCATCATTCGCACACATTAAAAAATTCATAGTTGAGGCACCTGTATTGACAAGTCCCGATTATCTGAAAGACTTTCTTATTTTCTCATTTGCCTCCGAACACACTATTGCTGCGGTGCTCCTCCAAAAGAATGAAGAGGGCTTCGAACAACCGATCGCCTTTTTCAGCAAGAGCCTTAGAGACGCAAAACTTAAATATGATATAATAGAAAAACAAGCGTACTCCATGGTAAAAGAAATAAAGGCATTTAGAACATATGTATTACACTCCAAGATCATTGCGTACGTACTGACCAGTTTTGTGAAAGATATTTTGGTACAACCAGACAGTGATGGGAAAAGAGGACGATGGCTGGCCAAGATTCAAGAATTTGACCTAGAAATCAAACCTACTAAAGTCATAAAAGGACAAGGCCTGGCCAAACTTTTGGCATCAAATCTCAGAGCTCTGGATATAAACTACCTACAGGGATATGAAGAAAACATGAAGATAAATGAGCTTGATGAACCAACAAGTGCAATTAAGATTGAGGAGAAGTTTGTATCATCAGAATGGTACAAAAACATAGTATCCTACCTGCTGACTCTAAAATTCCCGAGTGAACTATCACCATCAAAAGCCAAGACTTTAAAGCTTCATGCGGTTAAGTATTGTATCGTCGAAAATCAACTATATTGGAAAGACTCGCTCGGTTTCTTGTTAGTCTGCTTAGTCGAATCCAAAACAGAAAGGGTTATAAGTGAATTTCACGAATGAGCTTGTGGAGGACATCACGCTTGGAGGGCCACAACTTACAAAATTCTAAGGGTTGGGTATTACTGGCCAAAACTCTTTTCAGACGTTAACGCCAAGGTCCGAGCCTGTAACCCTTGTTAGCTATTTGCAGGTAAACAGAAACTCCCGACGCTACCTTTAGTTCCGGTCAAAACTGAGGCTCCTTTTCAACAATGGGGGCTAGATTTTATAGGAGAGATTAATCCACATTCTAGCGCCCAGCACAAGTGGATTTTAACTTCCATAGACTACTTTACTAAATGGGTGGAAGCTATTCCAACTAAAAGGGAAACTGACTCGGTGGTAATAGATTTCTTAGAAGACAATATCCTGTCAAGATTTGGCTACCCCCGAAAGATAGTCACGGATAATGCCCAGGCTTTCAAATCTATGGCTATGATCATCTTCTGCCAAAAGTATAATATTGTTCTTGGCCATTCTACAGTGTACTACCCCCAAGGAAATGGACTGGCCAAGTCGTCTAACAGGAGACTGATCAATATAATTAAGAAAGTGTTAGATGAAAACAAAAAGTCTTGGCATTTACATTTAAAGTATGCTTTGTGGGCGAATCGCATAGGCACTAAAATGTCTATCGGCATGTCTCCTTTTCAGATGGTATATGGGACATATGTGGTGTTACCTATAAATTTAGCACTCCCTGTGATGAAATTGTGGCAAGATCAGAAAGAAGAACCTAATCATGTCACCAGGAGGATAAACCAGTTGATCGAGGTTCAACAACACAGGGTTGAAGTAGATGAAAGGATGCAGAAGTATCAGGACGACATGAAGGCATTATTTTACCATAGGGCAAAGGACAAAGATTTCCTCCCAGGTGATTTAGTACTAAGGTTGGATGCAAGGAAGGAAGAAACAACGAAACATGGTAAATTCGATCACCTCTGGTATGGGCCATTCAGAGTCTCAGCTCTTGAAGGAAAAAATTATTTCCTACTGGAAAATTTAGACGGTGAAATACTCAACGCCCCTGTCAATGGGCATTATCTGAAGCATTATATGGCATAAACAGTCGCCAAAATAAAGAAAAAAAAAGATAATGTGTATATTTATATATAGGATTTTTTTTTTACATATATGTATATTTTTCATTTACGCATTGTTATTCTGATTTTCTTTTTCTTTCATGAATTTTTGACACCTTTCAGATAGCCTCGATAAACTTCGTATTTGCCTTTTACAGGATTCTAGCTGCAAACAAAACAAGTAGGAGAAGTAAACAGAAAGTTGGGTGTAAAAAAATAAAAATAAATAAAAAATAAATAAATAAATTGGCTTAAACAGGTGATACCAAAGATTTTTTGATATTTTGCAAAGAAAATGAAACGATAAGGTAAAGGTGAGATTTCCTAAAAGACTTGTTCTAAAGGGCTATCAAAGAAAACCGAGATAACCTCATTCAGACAACAACATCGTCTGAACTAATAAATAACAGAACATTTCCATGGTTAATCGTTTACGAAAGAATAAGACGAAATAAATGAGTCACTCAAATTAAAGCAGTCAGTCAAAGTAAAGCGCCCCCGAAAAAGATTTTCAAGAGTTAGTTTTGATTTTTTGACCTCTGTTTTTCAGTCCATAAATCTCTATCTATCACCCTTTTCTATTTTCGGGTTTACCCTTTAAAAAGTCAACATCTTTTCATTTTCGCATACGTAGGGAGAAGAGATTATGTTTCAACCTCGAGAGCTTCAAAGAAGATTGTGGAAAGAAAGAGGGTCTTCACAACTCCTCGGTCCCTTGCTAAACAAAGTGACGCTTAAAGTGATCCTGACTTTCCTATGTTTTTCAATAGTTTCGGAGGATTGACGCTTGCTCAAATAGAACACCCCAAAAAAGTTATTTTTCCCTTTCTCCTTGTGAACGAAGGTGTTGTGAAAATTAAGGGAAGGTTGGTACCGAGTAATCAAAGTAAGTTGACAGACCTATAATGCAAAATATTACACAGATATCAACCCTGATACAAACTGATTGCCCCCATCTTCACGCTCTAAAAAAGAAAATTATAAGATAGGTGGTGAAAGGAAATTTAGAAATGATTGCCCCCATCTAATCCAAGAGACAATGAAAGGAAATTCAGAAATGATTGCCCTCGTCTCAACATTTAAATGCACAAATATATTCCAAAGTGGTGAAAGGAAATTCAGTAAAAAAAGGCCAGATAACTTCACCGGGGTACTGAACAGGCTCGCTGGCAGTAAAGCAATATCTGAGATATCTGTAAGGATGTTATACATGAATATCACTCTACCTTGGTAACCAATTATTTTTAAAAACTTGATCTACATCCCAAGTTCAGACAGGGCTTCCTGATTAAAAACATATAATTTTCTTCTTTTGATGCAAGCTGATAGCCACAAGATTTGTTGGTTCTCCTAGGGTTGTTTTAATTGTCTCAAGGTAGACCTGAATTCAAAAATGGGAAGGAGAAAGTCGTGAAAGGGGCCATAGCTAAGTTTAAAAAGTATTTGAGTTTTGAAAAGCTTTTCAAAGGTAAAAAATGAAATCTCTTTCCCCTTCTATAGCCTATCCTCATGAACCTTTTCGCTGGATTAAAGACATTGAATCCATTTACCCAATATCGGCATGTGGTCTACTGTTCTTCCCGTCTTACAGGAAAACAAGATCCCTAGTTGGAGCCTATGTTGGAGCCGCCTTTGTTTTTTAGCCCGTTTTGAATTTTATTTCTTAATGCTCGAAGTCGAAAGTTGGTTTTCATACTTTCCTTTATTTTTTCCAAAATCTCGGAAGTCTCATCACGCGAGTGACGACGATTATCATACTCTCAAGGCGAGTTATACTTCTCGTTCAAATGATTTTTTCCCCTTTCTTACCTTGGGATTTTGTATGTCGGGTGTTATATATCACATAGTTCACAAGTCTCGAAGAGCGAAATGGTGAAATAACCTTAAAGTTTTACCCAAGTCAGTAGCGAGAGTAAAGATTTTCTAAACTACGGTTAAGCATCATCGGGATTTCGTGTCTCAACGTTTACTAACTCCAAAAGTCTTACCATCATAATCTCGATAGTCGAAACCATGAGACCCTTTTTTTAAGTAACCCAGGTTAGTGTTAAAGGTAAAAAGTTTAGTCGTGGTTAAACTCAGTCGGAAATTCACAACTCGGCATGTTTTCCCTCAAAATCTACACCATCAAAGCCCCGAGTCGCGAAGTCGCGATAAATACAGAAACGTAATTAATTAAACACTTAATCTGGTTTTATCCCCCAATTTAATTAAATCATGTCATCGCGATCTCGCGATTTCGTAACTCGGCATACCAACCTCCTAGAGGCTATACCTTCGAAGCTCTGAGTCGCGAAGTCGCGATATAAATAACCACGATATTGTTTTTTTTTTAAACATGATTAATTAAACACTTAATCCTAGTTACATTTTTATTTAACCAAAGATAATTATCGCAATCTCGGGTTTTAGAGGCTGGAACGGTTAGAGTGAAAAATCCTGATGTAGCAAGTACCAAAAGATTAATTAACATTGATAGAACCTGATTAATTGAGCTAAGCCAGTATTTCGTGTGATTTGATGCATGCACAGTCTATGAGGCAATCTTAATTTTTCCTTGCACCAACTTGCATTTCAAACTGTCAAAGTTTATGGCATTAATTAGAAACAAGGCGAATCGACAAGTAAGAATTGGGTTTTTATTGCTAAATTATATTTAAGAATGATTTGACCGTTCTATTCCTGAAAAGTACCGAGTTTTAAATGGTCGAATGTATAGATCTGTTATTTGTTATCGCAAATTCATTTCTACATTACACAGAGCAAACTTTCACAATGAACTAATTTATGTATGTATACATATTTTTATCGCAGAAGAGCTAAAGCAGGATCCCTCGCCATGGCCCTGCGAAAAGCGTCTAAAGTCAATGTTGAGGTTTTGGGACAAGGTTCATACAATGTCTCTGATACTTCACCTCAAAGTGTCGACTCAGTCAAGACTTGGTCATTTGTTCCCGAGGTTCTACCGTCTGAATTAGTAGATTAGTCGGATGATTCTAGTGACAATGAAAAAGATGACTTGACCACCAAATATAATATCGTCGTCCAAGCTGGAATGCATAAAGTAGCGGCCAGGCCACGACTTCTCCCTTACTATGATATGGTCTGGTGGGAATTAGACCATGTGGATATACCAACCAGAACCATCATCAACGAGCAGAAGGTCACTATTGGCACTTTCAGACCCAAACAACTTCAGGCTATGTACAAGTTGCCAACTGTGTTAGACCTTACATACAATGCCAAATTCTTGGAGAATTTCAAACAGAAGGAATGTGTGCAATATGAAAAGACTATGTCCATTTTAATCAAAGATTGGGTCTTACACCCTGCGAAGTTCAGGGCAGACAGTAACGGTATATATTCAATAGCATCTATGGAACCACAGTTCAAATATGTAGCTATGATGACCTGCAGATTATATGGGAGAGAGGACACCACACATTTTTTTCTTTAGTGGGTGCCTCTAATATATTCAGTCACCGAAGGTAGTTCCTTCGACTAGGCTAAAATATTGTCTGATAGCTTGACCAATCGATTTACAGAGTATCGAGCGCAGAGGGAGAGAAGAAATATTACTTCATTCTTTATGTCTGTGTAAATTATTGATGTCGTGTGTTTTCTAACGCCATTTCCTTTAATGAGATGGAGTTGGACTCCATCAGAGGCTGAGCCCATCCACATCTACCATTCAAAACTGTGGGAAAACAAACCGACAGATTTTGCGTATGAAATCTTTAACTGGGTAATGGTACCGCTGCATGTCACTATTTTCGGCCACCCACCACCCAGGATCTTGGACAGTATAGCGATGAATCTAAGCAATATAGCTGACTGGTATGTAGAAGAAAAATTCTCATATCTCAGGGTTTTTGGGGCTTCTGTTCCCCCGCATGCATTACCATTATTCATACCCGATAAGCTGGCTTGTCGTGAGGTTGCTAGGAAAACTGTAATTGGTGGCATAAGAAAGGAGCTTAAGGGATATTCAAAGAAGGTATGGCCACCTTTTCCTATTCATTTAAATTCATATTCTTTGTTAGATTTCGGGCATGCTGAAGCTGAGGCAGTAGCCCTGGAAGACCTAAAATTGGTTCATGTTGAATTTAAGAAGCACGATCCGCAAAGGATCGTAAGTAATCACTTGGCTAGTTGAGGACTTAAAAGGTTCGAACATGAAAATACGCCCTCAGATGACATTTTTTGAGGTGAAAGATCTTATGCCGAGGTTTTGGCTCGGATACAAGCCATTTCACCCGAAGAGAGGGCCAATGTTCTAAAATTCCAAGAACACCGACGCAGTTGTCTTCCCTCGGTATTGCGGGGTGAGAATCCAAGTACAGCAGAGGTGCAACAAAAAAAATCTGAAGGATCCATAGACATGGCACCCAGCCAAGAAAAACACCAAGACGAGGGAGAGCAAACTAGGAGCCCGAAACTAGAGATAAAGACTCCCGAGCCGCCGAAAAAGAAGACTCCAGTTACTACTCCATAACAACTAGCTAATAAAATTGGAGATCCCATCGCCTCCATTACTCCCTTGCAGTCAACTCAGGGAAACATAGATGCAAGGTGGATTTGAAATGAAGAATTGAGACCTATAACGATGGAAGAGCTCCCTCCAAATGAGTTCTTTTTCGATAAGAAGATAAAGGCTGTAGTAAAAAGAGAATTCTATTAGGGAGAGGGATCAACAACCAAGAAGTTCAAGGTGTTGACCGATGGGAGAGACAAGAAGAAAGAAGAGTTTGCGACAGAAATAGCCAGGACATTAGGGGCGTATGCTACAACAAACCAATTTTCAGTCGGGGTTTTGAAAAATCAGTTGAAGCAAAAAAATCGCCTCATGAAAAACTTAGAAGTTAACTAGCCATGGCAGAGGAGGCTGCCAAGGACCAAGCTAGCGCAGGAATAGAACAAGCAAGGCTGGCCGATAAAAAGGAGATAGAGCTACTCAAAACTAAGCTCGAACAAGCAGAGATGGTAGCTCAGACCGGTCAAATACAAGTGGGCCAACAAAAAGACTTGATTGAGTAGCTACAGGCTAGAGTGGAAATCGCTGAAAGTAGAGTTATAAATATCGAGATGTTCCAGTCCCAGGCGATGGAGATTCGGAGCAGATTTTCTGCAGCCCAGCGAAGTTTACTCGCCAAGTTAGAGATAATTTGGGACAACTGCTTACTCGTTGATCAAGTATTGGAAAATTTATCTGTCAGAGAAAGAGAAGCTGGAGCAGCTTGGGTCACATTTCAAGAAGCTATCACATTTCTTCCTTCTTTACCCCTTACTCACTTTCAGATGCCTAGACACTGTACTTCCAAGCCTTAAGTACAGACTCTGGAACAACACTTTCCATGTTGCAATTGAAACATCACAAGGCTATGTGGTGTAATGGTTGTAAATTTCATATCAAAATGTTGGATGATAAGATGAAAACCTCAGATTGTGGGATAACTGCAGTGTTTAAGGTCACCAACATTTCCTCTAGAAGTGACAAAAATATGGAAGAAATTGAGAATAGGTACTATGGCCATTTGGAGGATATAATTGAGTGTGATTTTAATTCCTTTAAAATAGTTTTGTTTGAGGTTAAATGGTATAGGATACGAATGCATGAATGTGATCCTGAAAGAACTATTATTGAGCATGATAATGGAGCTACCATGGTTAATACAAGGGCATTTGAACCGGGTATAGAGCCTTATGTTCTTCCAAGTCAATGTGAGAAAGTATTTTACTCAAAGGTACTTGGTAAAGTAGGTTGGTCATATGTTGTTAGATATGATCCAATAGGAAGACCAATAAAGTAAAATCATGTAGCCGAGGATGAAGATAATAACGAGGAAGAAGATCATGATTATGTAGATCAGGAGCAGGTGGCTCATGTAGTCGATGTGTCAGACGAAGAAGTTGAAGAAGTTGATCATCCAAATGTAGGAGACGACGATCTCATTGATGATATCGATAACTATAGTAGTGAAAATGATGTTGATGATGATGTTGATAGGAATGATCCTTTCACCAATATCGATTCTGAACCAGAACCTGATACAAATGTTGAGTTGGATGAAGAAGAAGATGACTGATATTTAATTGTTGAAAAGAAGAGGTATGTGTTTATATCTTTTATATGATCTTTATATGTTTTTATTTTGTATAATATAGTATATGAAACATGTTCTTTAGAATTTCAAATTAGGGAATATGGGGAAATCGATAGTAATGTGAGGGGGGGGGGCATAATTAGAGCTTCCACCTTCACGTGGTTTCCCCTGTTTAGTAGAGAATGAACTATTCTCGAAACCAAGAGGAGCTATGCACAACTGCGCCTAATCATACCAACTATGTAGGTATGTCCATCATCAATTCATCATTATCATTCTCCAATTATATAATACAAATCTTACAAGGAAATTGTACTAGGACTAGACATGGAAAACAATGACCTATGAATGGGGCCAACGTTGAAATTTTTTCAAACTGTTTCTGACTGCATTGAAATTTTACATGGATAGACTATTCACATGCCTTAAAGATATGGGAGGGTTTATGGCCTAAAATTTGACTCACATGCCCACTTTCTTCCATCATCAATTCATCATGTAAACCATAAACCCTAATTTAGTGGAGTCATCGATTTGTTCCCAGTGAATGGATGTGTTGTTGTTGAAATGGAATGGGACAAAACATGTACCTTCTTAATTTTATTCCTTCACTTGATGTGGGCCTGGTCATACTCATCCTTGAATTGAAATTTTCCCCTAGTCTTAGTCATCACCCTTCATGACAGTTGTCACCCAACGATCATTAGATCACAAGGTTAGAGGCATATGGGCATTGGGATCATGAGGATTTATAACCATACAATAACAAGGGGGGTACAGAATGTGGGGGGTATAGAATGTGGGTGGGACATTCTGTACCCCCTTGTTATCAATTAACCTTGGCATGCCTAACCCTTGAAATGATTAGCATGTTTCATTAAGAAACCATGAAGACATGAACCCCCTAAGAAACTATAATCCCAAGCACACTAGTCCCCTATAAATGCATTAACCCCTTAAGACATTATTATCTCAAACAAATTAACCCTCTCATACAATGAACCCTTAATACATTTTTACTTTGAACACACTACATTATTACTTTGAACCCTTAATACATTATTACTGAAACCTTATCTCAAACAAATTAGGCACCTATGTTTCCAAGGTACCTATCCATTGAATTGATTATGATGGCTTGCACCAAAACATTCCTTTGAAAGTATTATCTTTCCTGCAAGAGGAGGATCTTTGTCATTATGTAGCTAGGTATCATATATTTTGTACATTGATATGTGAAATAGATATTGGAATCTCTAGTCGTACTCTTGAATAGGTTATCCCATAATTTACTTCATTTCCTTTAGCTCAATGAAACTTTGTTGTTATATATTTGTCTTTTGGAATTCAACTAGGGCATGTATATCCACAATCCTTGTAACTCCAAAAATAGGCCATGTATATCCACAATTAGGGCCCATGAATCATGTATTAGGGACTAAATCTTTAGATCTTCATCGTCAATTCATGAATTAGGCCCCAATGATCATTCTTGTTGTGCTCAATACTTGAAGTTGGGCCTATAATCATCCTTGTAATTGCAATTCATGTGTCTCATTGTGACTAAATATCCTTAACAATGTTACATGTACCCAGGGAAAGCATGAAAAAAATGACCTATTGATCGGAGCCTTTGGCATGAATAGCCAATGTTCTATGATGTAAGTGGCCTATTTATAATTAAGGAAAGTGGTTAACCCTAAAAATGAGGAAAATAGGTTAAGTGACCTAGAAATGGGTTAAGTGACCTAGAAATAGGTTAAGTGACCTATAAATGGGCTCTGTACCCATAGGCCAAATATCCCTTAGAGATGGTCTGTGTGGTTCTTCAAGGATTTTTTCATAACCATTGAGATCAAGAATATTTGTACAGGGCCTAGGTCACTTATTTTCCTACCTCATCCATTGTATATCTCTTGATACAAAATCTTATTTTCCATAATATATTAATGGTGCACACATTCCCAATAGAAGGACTTAGTCTTTTCCATTAGGCATGAGAAATATTTTCCTAGAGCATAAGAACACGATCCTTTCTTATTATGAAAAATGTACTATTGGCATGAAATATACCACACGGAGGTGAAATATCCCATACAAGTGTCTTGTGTGGCTATACAAAGACTACATCGCAAAGATCAACAAGAATATTGAAATTGGGCCTAAGTATCTTATGTTCTTTCCCTAACCATGGGTAAGATCCAAAATGCCATACGTGATGTCCAAAACTTGTGAATTGTGATTGTATCCCACCTAAAGTCCATAGATCCCTTAAAGAGGATATGTGTTGTGGTTTGAGGCCATGTTCATGGCCATTAAGGATGAGAAGATTGTTTTAGGGCCTAAGGCCATTATTTCCCTCCCCTGACCATGGTAGAGGTCCTAATAACCATTATTATTATTTAAAGCATACCAATGTTTCTCATATTCCTAATTGGAGGCCTTCATCTTGGTCATTAAGAACATAAGGTTCATTTAAATCCTAATTCCCTTTTCTCCTTCCCTTAATCACATAAGGAACAAAATACCCTAACATTAGAAAAGGTATTCTAACATTATTTTATTCCCTTTTCTCTTTCCATTGGATAAGGTATTCTAACATTATTTTGTTCCTCAATTTCTTCTCTTTAGTGACCAAACTGTTCAAGGATTAGAATGACATGATACATTCAATTCATTGTCTAAAGGTGGAAGGGTATTTGAGATTTGGACCCTTTGTCTTACTACTCTCTTAACATGAAAATCATGAGAAAAACCATGGGGGACCTGAATTGGTTAATTCTCTCATGGAGAAACAAACGTATCCGTTGGTGGAATCCTTAAAAAAAATTGGAAGTTATATCATGAATTCCAAGATAATTGCATTTGTTCCTCATCCTGCAGTAAAGGACATCTACAAGTGCATATGTATTTAATTTGTTTGGAGGAGAAGTTAGCTGGATGAGTATGAGGCAATCCTTCATTTCATTAGCTAGTTTAGAGGCAGAACATGTTGCTGCGACAAAAGATACTAAAGAAACTATGATTATTAAGACTGTGCAATAGTATTGGTATCCAACATGGTAGTTTGGAAATACAATGTGATAGCCAAAGTGCCATTTCAATGTCCAATAAGTTGTGATAGCCAAAGTGCCATTGCAATCTCCAATAAGTCAACTTACAATGAAAAGAGTAAGCATATTGATGTGAAGCACCACTTTGTTAGGAAAATGGACGAGCAAGGTGTGGTGAAGTTAACAAAGTGAATAATGCAGCTGATGCACTAACAAAGGCAGTCAATGGAGAGAAATTTGTCTTGTGTACAGAGGTGATTGGCATTGACACTTGTTCAAAGTGATTGCCAAGTGGGAGAGTATTGGAAAAATCCCAGCAATCGCTTTTGACATTGTAACATTAGGAAATTTGCAGCTTTAAAATGGAATGTACATGGAACTTCCAAGTTTGTTCCTTGATTTTAGGAGGACAATGAAAATGCCCAAAATTCAAAATTGTAAATTGTATTATTTGTAAGAACCAAAACAATGAATAAAGTGGACAAGTGTTTGTCCCAGAATATATGTTTGTCGTGTGTGTCTTGTATGACTATTTTTCTCTGTGCTCTGTATTTTATGTCTTTAGATTAACCAACAAAGTTTTTCACCATGCAATTCCATTGTATTCTGTCATGTTTTTCACTGTCATTAAGAACATACCCTACAAAACACACAAAATACCCTAACAAAATCTTGGTCATTAAGCACATAAGGAACAAAATAATGTTAGAATACCTTTTCTAATTCCCTTTTCTCCTTCCCTTCTCATTAAGCACATAAGGTACCTATTTCCTCTCCTAGCCATGGTACACACCTTGAGACCTATTCTTATTATGAAAATGTACCAATGGTTCCAAAGATACCCTACATAGATCTTGTGTGGTTGTTTAAGGACTGTGTCACAATCATTAGCCCAACTTATGCAACTATATGAAACTATATGCAACTTATGCAACTATATTGCAACTTATGCAACTATATGCAACTTATGCAACTATATGCTACTATATTGCAACAATTTCATATGCAACTATATGCAAATATGAAACTATATGCAACTATGCAACTATATGCAACTATGCAACATACAACTTATGCAACTTAAGCAACTTTATGGAACTTATGCAACTTTACACAACTTTATGCAACTTTATGCAACTTTAAGCAACATGCAACTTTATGCAACAATGCAACTTGTTAGCGTCAGAAGTCACTCCTGGATTGCTATCAGGAGCAGAGCCCGATGCCCATCAATTTTGTGTCACGATTGTTCATAGATGGGTGATCAAATGGGAGGAAACTCGAAACAGTAGTGTTCCAATTCTGAAAATAGGCCAGGCATGCATGAGCAAGTGAGGTCTTGCGTAAATTTCAGACAGTGAGCTGTAGTAAAGGGTGAACAGGCGGAAGACTTATGGAGAAGAGTGTGAAGGTCTATTATAAACAACAGGTTCCTAACAGACTGTAGAAGAAAGCATCCCAACACAAGGTCTTCTTGCATTTGAATACAGAGCACCAGAAAATACAATAATGCCACGATAAATCATTTATCATAACAGAAATGCAACAATTCGCATGAC